>CM060844.1:88184628-88779628 GCA_030762175.1 Metallyticus violacea | reverse complement strand
CTAACCTAACCTAACCTAACCTAACCTAACCTAACCTAACCTAACCTAACCTAACCTAACCTAACCTAACCTAACCTAACCTAACCTAACCTAACCTAACCTAACCTAACCTAACCTAACCTAACCTAACCTAACCTAACCTAACCTAACCTAACCTAACCTAACCTAACCTAACCTAACCTAACCTAACCTAACCTAACCTAACCTAACCTAACCTAACCTAACCTAACCTAACCTAACCTAACCTAACCTAACCTAACCTAACCTAACCTAACCTAACCTAACCTAACCTAACCTAACCTAACCTAACCTAACCTAACCTAACCTAACCTAACCTAACCTAACCTAACCTAACCTAACCTAACCTAACCTAACCTAACCTAACCTAACCTAACCTAACCTAACCTAACCTAACCTAACCTAACCTAACCTAACCTAACCTAACCTAACCTAACCTAACCTAACCTAACCTAACCTAACCTAACCTAACCTAACCTAACCTAACCTAACCTAACCTAACCTAACCTAACCTAACCTAACCTAACCTAACCTAACCTAACCTAACCTAACCTAACCTAACCTAACCTAACCTAACCTAACCTAACCTAACCTAACCTAACCTAACCTAACCTAACCTAACCTAACCTAACCTAACCTAACCTAACCTAACCTAACCTAACCTAACCTAACCTAACCTAACCTAACCTAACCTAACCTAACCTAACCTAACCTAACCTAACCTAACCTAACCTAACCTAACCTAACCTAACCTAACCTAACCTAACCTAACCTAACCTAACCTAACCTAACCTAACCTAACCTAACCTAACCTAACCTAACCTAACCTAACCTAACCTAACCTAACCTAACCTAACCTAACCTAACCTAACCTAACCTAACCTAACCTAACCTAACCTAACCTAACCTAACCTAACCTAACCTAACCTAACCTAACCTAACCTAACCTAACCTAACCTAACCTAACCTAACCTAACCTAACCTAACCTAACCTAACCTAACCTAACCTAACCTAACCTAACCTAACCTAACCTAACCTAACCTAACCTAACCTAACCTAACCTAACCTAACCTAACCTAACCTAACCTAACCTAACCTAACCTAACCTAACCTAACCTAACCTAACCTAACCTAACCTAACCTAACCTAACCTAACCTAACCTAACCTAACCTAACCTAACCTAACCTAACCTAACCTAACCTAACCTAACCTAACCTAACCTAACCTAACCTAACCTAACCTAACCTAACCTAACCTAACCTAACCTAACCTAACCTAACCTAACCTAACCTAACCTAACCTAACCTAACCTAACCTAACCTAACCTAACCTAACCTAACCTAACCTAACCTAACCTAACCTAACCTAACCTAACCTAACCTAACCTAACCTAACCTAACCTAACCTAACCTAACCTAACCTAACCTAACCTAACCTAACCTAACCTAACCTAACCTAACCTAACCTAACCTAACCTAACCTAACCTAACCTAACCTAACCTAACCTAACCTAACCTAACCTAACCTAACCTAACCTAACCTAACCTAACCTAACCTAACCTAACCTAACCTAACCTAACCTAACCTAACCTAACCTAACCTAACCTAACCTAACCTAACCTAACCTAACCTAACCTAACCTAACCTAACCTAACCTAACCTAACCTAACCTAACCTAACCTAACCTAACCTAACCTAACCTAACCTAACCTAACCTAACCTAACCTAACCTAACCTAACCTAACCTAACCTAACCTAACCTAACCTAACCTAACCTAACCTAACCTAACCTAACCTAACCTAACCTAACCTAACCTAACCTAACCTAACCTAACCTAACCTAACCTAACCTAACCTAACCTAACCTAACCTAACCTAACCTAACCTAACCTAACCTAACCTAACCTAACCTAACCTAACCTAACCTAACCTAACCTAACCTAACCTAACCTAACCTAACCTAACCTAACCTAACCTAACCTAACCTAACCTAACCTAACCTAACCTAACCTAACCTAACCTAACCTAACCTAACCTAACCTAACCTAACCTAACCTAACCTAACCTAACCTAACCTAACCTAACCTAACCTAACCTAACCTAACCTAACCTAACCTAACCTAACCTAACCTAACCTAACCTAACCTAACCTAACCTAACCTAACCTAACCTAACCTAACCTAACCTAACCTAACCTAACCTAACCTAACCTAACCTAACCTAACCTAACCTAACCTAACCTAACCTAACCTACCCTAACCTTGGGGGCCTGACCTTGACCTAGGGGCCTGACCTTCACCTAGGGGGCCTGACCTTGACCTAGGGGGCCTGGCCTTCACTTACTGGGCCTGACCTTGACCTATGGGGCCTGACCTTGACCTAGGGGCCTGACCTTGACCTAGGGGCCTGACCTTGGCCTAGGGGCCCTGGCCTTCACCTACTGGCCCTGACCTTCACTTAGGGGGCCTGGCCTTCAGCTTCTGGGCCTGACCTTGACCTAGGGGGCCTGACCTTGACCTAGGGGGCCTGGCCTTCACCTACTGGGCCTGACCTTGACCTAGGGGGCCTGGCCTTCACCTACTCGGCCTGACCTTGACCAAGGGGGCCTGACCTTCACCTAGGGGCCTGACCTTGACCTAGGGGGCCTGGCCTTGACCTAGGGGGCCTGACCTTGACCTAGGGGCCTGACCTTGACCTAGGGGGCCTGGCCTTCACTTACTGGGCCTGACCTTGACCTATGGGGCCTGACCTTGACCTAGGGGCCTGACCTTGACCTAGGGGCCTGACTTTGACCTAGAGGGCCTGACCTTGACTTAGAGGGCCTGGCCTTCACCTACTGGGCCTGACCTTGACCTAGTTGGCCTGACCTTGACGTAGGGGCCTGACCTTGACCTAGGGGGCCTGACGTTGACCTAGGGGCCTGACGTTGACCTAGGGGCCTGACCTTGACCTAGGGGGCCTGGATTTCACCTACTGGGCCTGACCTTGACCTATGGGGCCTGACCTTGACCTAGGGGCCTGACCTTGACCTAGGGGGCCTGACCTTGGCCTAGGGGCCCTGGCCTTCACCTACTGGCCCTGACCTTGCCTTAGGGGGCCTGGCCTTCAGCTTCTGGGCCTGACCTTGACCTAGGAGGCCTGACCTTGACCTAGGGGGCCTGGCCTTCACCTACTGGGCCTGACCTTGACCTAGTTGGCCTGACCTTGACCTAGTTGTCCTGACCTTGACCTAGGGGCCTGACCTTGACCTAGGGGGCCTGACCTTCACCTAGGGGCCTGACCTTGACCTAGGTGCCTGACCTTGACCAGAGGGCCTGACCTTGACCTAGGGGCCTGACCTTGACCTAGGGGGCCTGGCCTTCACCTACTGGGACTGACCTTGACCTAGGAGGCCTGACCTTGACATAGGGGGCCTGGCCTTCACCTACTGGGCCTGACCTTGACCTAGGGGGCCTGGCCTTCACCTACTAGGCCTGACTTTGACCTAGGGGGCCTGACCTTGACCTAGGGGACCTGACCTTGACCTACGGGGCCTGACCTTGACATGGGGGCCTGACCTTGACCTAAGGGGTCTGACCTTGGCGTGGGGGCCTGACCTTGACATGGGGGCCTGGCCTTGACCTAAGGGGCCTGACCTTGGCATGGGGGCCTGACCTTGACCTAGTAGACCTGACATTGACCAGTGGACCTGACCTTGACCTAACGGGCCTGCTCTTGACCTAGTGGGCCTGACCTTGACCTAGGGGGCCTGACCTTGACCTGGGGGCCTGACCTGACCTTGACCTAGTGGGCCTGACCGTGACCTAAGGGGCCTGACCTTGACCTAGTGGGCCTGACCTTGGCGTGGGGGCCTGACCTTGGCGTGGGGGCCTGACCTTGGCGTGGGGGCCTGGCCTTGACCTAAGGGGCCTGACCTTGACCTAGTAGACCTGACATTGACCAGTGGACCTGACCTTGACCAAACGGGCCTGCCCTTGACCTAGTGGGCCTGACCTTGACCTAGGGGGCCTGACCTTGACCTGGGGGCCTGACCTGACCTTGACCTAGTGGACCTGACCGTGACCTAAGTGGCCTGACCTTGACCTAGTGGGCCTGACGTTGACCTAGGGGACCTGACCTTGACCTAGGGTGCCTAACCTTGGCATGGGGTCCTGACCTTGACATGTGGGGCCTGACCTTGACCTAGGGGGCCTGGCCTTGACCTAGTGGACCTGACATTGACCAGTGGACCTGACCTTGACCTAAGGGGCCTGACCTTGGCATGGGGGCCTGACCTTGACATGGGGGTCTGACCCCGACCTAGGGGCCTGACCTTGACCTAAGGGGCCTGACCTTGACTTAAGGGGCCTGACCCTGACTTAAGGGGCCTGACCTTGACCTAGGGGGCCTGACCTTGACCTAAGGGACCTGACCTTGGCATGGGGGCCTGACATTGACCTGGGGGGCCTGACCTTGACCTAAGGGGCCTAACATTGACCTAAGGGGCCTGACCTTGACCTAGGGGGCCTGACATTGGCATGGGGGCCTGACCTTGACATGGGGGCCTGACCTTGACATGGGGGCCTGACCTTGACCTAGGGGGCCTGACCTTGACCTAAGGGGCCTGACTTGACCTAAGGGGCCTGACCTTGACATAGGGGCCTGACCTTGGCATGGGGGCCTGACCTTGACATGGGGGCCTGACCTTGACCTGGGGGGCCTGTCCTTGACCTAAGGGGCCTGACCTTGGCATGGGGGCCTGACCTTTACATAGGGGGCCTGACCTTGACCAGTGGACCTGACATTGACCTAGTGGACCTGACCTTGACCTAACGGGCCTGACCTTGACCAGGGGGCCTGACCTTGACCTAGGGGGGCTGACCTTGACCTAGTGCACCTGACCTTGACCTTAGGGGCCTGACCTTGACCTAGTGCGCCTGAACTTGACCTAGGCGGCCTGACTTTGACCTAGGGGGCCTGCCCTTGGCGTGGGGACCTGACCTTGACATGTGGGGCCTGACCTTGACCGGGGGCCTGACCTTGACCTAGGGGGCCTGACGTTGACCAGGGGCCTGACCTTGACCTAGTGGACCTGACATTGACCTAAGGGGCCTGACCTTGATCTGGTGGGTTTGACCTTGACCTACTGGGCCTGACCTTGACCTAGGGGGCCTGACCTTCACCTACTGGGCCTGACCTTCACCTAGTGGGCCTGACCTTGGCATGGGGGCCTGACCTTCACATGGGGGCCAGACCTCGACCTAGGGGGCCTGACCTTCACCTACTGGGCCTGACCTTCACCTAGTGGGCCTGACCTTGACCTAGGGGGTCTGGCCTTCACCTACTGGGCCTGACCTTGACCTAGGGGGCCTGGCCTTCACCTACTGGGCCTCACCTTGACCTAGGGGGCCTGACCTTCACCTACTGGGTCTCACCTTGACCTAGGGGGCCTGACCTTGACCTTAAGGGGCCTGACCTTCACCTAGGGCGCCTGACCTTGAACTAAGGGGCATGACATAGACCCGTGGACCTGACCTTGACCAGGGGGGCCTCACCTTGACCAGGGGGCCTCACCTTGACCTAGGGGGCCTGACATTGACCTACTGTGCCTGACCTTGACCTAGTGGTCCTGACCTTGACCTAGTGGGCCTGACCTTGACCTAGTGGGCCTGACCTTCACCAGGGGCCTGGCCTTCACCTATAGGGGCCTGACCTTGACCTAGGGGGCCTGACTTTGACCTAGGGGGCCTCAGCTTGGCCTAGGGGGGCTGACGTTGACATAGGGGGCCTGGCCTTGAACTAGGGGGCCTGGCCTTGACATAGGGGGCCTGACCTTGACATAGGGGGCCTGACCTTCGCCTAGTTGGCCTGGCCTTGACCATGGAGGCCTGGCCTTGACCTAGGGGGCCTGACCTTGACCTAGAGGGTCTGGCCTTCGCCTAGTTCGCCTGGCCTTAACCTATGGGGCGTGGCCTTGACCTTGGGGGCCTGGCCTTTACCTAGTTGGCATGGCCTTGACCTATGGGGCCTGGCCCTGACCTAGGCGGCTTGACCTTGACCATGGGGGCCTGGCCTTGATCTTGGGGCCTCGCCTTGGCCTAGGGGGCCTGACCTTGACCTAGAGGGCCTGGCCTTCACCTAGTTCGCCTGGCCTTCACCTATGGGGCGTGGCCTTGACCTTGGGGGCCTGGCCTTTACCTAGTTGCCATGGCCTTGAACTAGGGGGCCTGGCCCTGACCTAGGCGGCCTGACCTTGATCTACGGGGCCTGGCCTTAACCTAGGGGCCTGACTTTGACTTAGGGGGCCTGGCCTTCACATAGGGGGCTTGAATTTGGCCTAGTTGGCCTGGCCTTGACCTAGGGGGCCTGGCCTTGACCTAGTTGGCCTGGCCTTGACAAGGAGCCTGGCCTTGACCTAGGGGGCCTGGCCCTGACCTTGGATGCCTGGCCTTGACCTAGTTAGCCTGGCCTTGACCTATGCGGCCTGACCTACACATAGGGGGCCTGACCTTCGAATAGTTGACCTGGCCTTGACCTAGTTAGCCTGGCCTTGAACTGGGGGGCCTGGCCCTGACCTATGCGGCCTGACCTTGACCTAGGGGGCCTGGCCTTGACCTAGGGGGCCTGGCCTTGACCTAGGGGGCCTGACTTTGACCTAGGGGGCCTGGCCTTGTCCTAGGGGTGCCTGGCCTTGACCTAGTGGGTCTGACCTTGCCACCTAGGGGGGCTGACCTTGACCTAGGGGCCTGACATTGACCTAGAGGGCCTTACCTTGACCAGGGGGCCTCAGCTTGGCCTAGGGGGGCCTGACCTTGACATAGGGGGCCTGACATTCGCCTAGTTGGCCTGGCCTTGACTTTGGGGGCCTCGCCTTGGCCTAGGGGACCTGACCTTGACCTAGGGGGCCTGGACTTCGCCTAGTTCGCCAGGCCTTGACCTATGGGGCCTGGCTTTGACCTAGGGGGGCTGGCCTTGACCTAGGGGGCCTGGCCTTGACCTAGGGGGGCCTGACCTTGACATAGGGGGCCTGACCTTCGCCTAGTTGGCCTGGCCTTGACCTTGGGGGCCTCGCCTTGGCCTAGGGGGCCTGACCATGACCTAGGGGGCCTGAACTTCGCCTAGTTCGCCAGGCCTTGATCTATGGGGCCTGGCTTTGACCTAGGGGGGGTGGCCTTGACCTTGGGGGCCTGCCCTTGACCTAGTTGAACTGGCCTTGACCTAGTTGGCCTTGCCTTGACCTTGGGGGCCTGGCCTTGACCTGGTTGGCCTGGCCTTGACCTGGTTGGCCTGGCCTTGACCTAGGGGGCCTGGCCTTGACCTAGGGCGCCTGGCCCTCACCTAGGGGACCTGACCTTGACCTAGGGGGCCTGGCCTTGACCTTGGGGGCCTGGCCTTGACCTAGTTAGCCTGGCCTTGACCTATGGGGCCTGACCTTAAAATAGGGGGCCTGACCTTCGCCTAGTTGGCCTGGCCTTGACCTAGTTGGTCTGGCCTTGACCTAGTTGGCCTGGCCTTGACCTAGGGGCCTGTACTTGACCTAGGGGGCTTCACCTTCACCTAGGGGGGCTGACCTTCGCCTTGTTGGCCTGGCCTTGACCTTGGGGGCCTGGCCTTTATCTAGTTGGCTGCCTTGACCTAAGGGGGCCTGGCCTTGACCTGGGGGGGCTGGCCCTGACCTAGGCTGCCTGACCTTGCCCTAGGCTGCCTGACCTTGCCCTAGGGGGCCTGGCCTTGACCTATGGGCCTGACCTTGACCAGGTGGCCTGACCTTGACATAGGGGACCTGAGCTTCGCCTAGTTGGCCTGGCCTTGACCTAGGGGGCCTGGCCTTGAGCTTGGGGGCCGGACCTTGACCTGGTTGGCCTGGCATTGACCAGGGGGCCTGACCTTGACCTAGGGGGACTGGCATTGACCTACGGTGCCTGACCTTGACCTAGTTGACCTGGCCTTGACCTAGGGGCCCTGACCTACCTAGTTGGCCTGGCCTTGACCTAGTTGGTCTGACCTTCACCTAGTTGACCTAGCATTCACCTAGGGGGTCTGGCCTTCGCCTGGTTGGCCTGATCTTCACCTAGTTGGCCTGGCCTTGACCTAGGGGACCTGGCGTTCACCTAGTTGACCTGGCCTTGCCGTAGTTGGCCTGGCCTTGAACTAGGGGGCCTGGCTTTGGCCTAGGGGGCCTAACCTGCGCCTAGTTAGCCTGACCTTCACCTAGTAGGACTAGTTGGCCTGGCCTTCTCCTAGTTGGACTAGTTGGCCTAGTTGGCCTGACATTGACATAGTTGGCCTGGCCTTCACCTAGTTGGCCTGACCTTGACCAAGTTGGCCTGACCTTGACCTAGGGGACCTAGGAGGCCTGGCCTTGACCTAGTTGGTCTGGCCTTGGCCTAGGGGCCTGAACTTGACCTAGTTGGTCTGACCTTGTCCTAGGGGGCCTGCCCTTCACCTAGTTGGCCTGGCCTTGATCTAGGGGGCCTGACCTTCACCTAGTTGGCCCCACCTTGACCTAGTTGGCCTGACTTTGGTCTGGCGACCTGTACTTGACCTAGTTGGCATGGCCTTGACCTAGGGGGCCTGGCCTTGACTTAGTTGGTCTGACCTTGAATTCCTTGGGGTGACCTTGACCTAGGGGGGCCTTATCTACGGGGCCTGATCTTGACATAGTTGGCTCGGCCTTGACAAGGAAGCCTGACCTTGACCTAGTTAGCCTGACATTGACCAGATGGTCTGAACTTGAATTCGTTGGCCTGTCCTTGACCTAGGGGGGCCTGTTCTATGGGGCCTGATCTTGACATAGTTGGCTCGGCCTTGACCAGGAAGCCTGACCTTGACCTAGTTAGCCTGACATTGACCAGATGGCCTGACATTGACCTGTGGGGCCTGCCCTTCACCTAGGGGGCCTGCCCAGGACCTCGGGGGACTGACCTGCACCTAGGGGGACTGACCGTCACCTAGGGGCCTGGCCTTCACCTATTTGTACTGACCTTGAACTAGGGGCTTGGCCTTGACCTCGGGGCCTGACCTTGTCCAGTTGACCTGGCCTTGACCTAGATGGACTGGTCTTTACCTAGGGGTCTGACCGTGACCTAGTTGGATTGCCTTGACCTAGGGGGCCTGGCATTCACCTAGGGGGCCTGAAATTCACCTAGTTGGCCTGGCCTTGACCTAGGGGGCCAGTCCTTGACCTAGTTGGCCTGACCTTGACCTCCGAGGCCTACCTTGACCTAGTTTACCTGGCCTTTACCAAGGGGGCCTGACCTTGCCCTCCGAGGCCTACCTTGACCTAGTTTACCTGGCCTTTACCAAGGGGGCCTGACCTTGACCTAGTTGACCTGACCTTCATCTAGGGGGCCTGGCGTGATCCTAGTTGTCCCGGCCTTGACCTAGGAGGCCTGATATTGCCCTAGTTGGCCTGGCCTTGATCTAGGGGGCATGGGCATTGACCAAGTTGGCCCGGCCTTCACTTAGGAGGCCTGACCTTGACCTAGTTGGCCTGGCCTTGATCTATGGAGCCTGATATTGACTTAGTTGGCCTTTCCTTGACCTAGGGGGCTTGACCTTGACCTAGTTGGCTGATCAGGACCAGTTGGCCTGGCCTTGACCTTGGAGGCCATACTTTGACCTAGTTGTCCTGGCCTTCACCTGGATGGCCTGACCTTGACATAGTTGACCTGGCCTTGACCTAGTAGGCCTCCCAATCACCTGGGTAGCCTGGCCTTGACCTAGCAGGCCTCACCTTGACCTAGTTGGTCTGGCCTTGACCTAGGTGGCTTGACCTTCACATAGTTGACCTGGCCTTGACCTATAAGGCCTTACCTTGCCCAGTTGGCCTGAATTTCACCTGGGTGGCCTGACCTTGACCTAATTTGCCGACATTAACCTCCTTGGCCTTCCATTGACCTAAGAGGCCTGCAATTGACCTAGTAGGCTTGACCGTGACCTAGTTCACCTGGCCTTGACCTAGTAGGTGTTACCATTCACTTGGATCTCATCTGACCTTCACCTGACATTGGCCTTCATCTGGCCTTCACCTTACCTTGGCCTTCACCTGATCTTGACGTTCACCTGGCCTTAGTATTCACCTGACCTTGACCTTCGCCTGCCTTCACCGCACCTTTACATAAACCTGACCTTGACCTTCGCTTGGCCTTCTCCTCACCTTGAATTTCACCTGGCCTTCCCCTACCCCGGGCGATCTTGAAATGACCTTAATCCAGCCCGGCCGACATTGACTTACCCTGACCTTGACCTGGTCCGGACCGTCTTGTTCTGATCTTGACCTGGCCCTGCCGACCTTGGTCTCACCAACTTATCATGACCTGTCCCAACCAACCTTCACCAAGCCGGACCTTCGCCTATCCCGAGCTGCCTTGACCGAGCCCGAACTTGACATATCCCGAGCCATCTTGACCAAGCCCGACCTTCACCTATCCCGAGCGACCTGGACCAATCCGACCTTCCCTATCCCCAGCGACCTTGACCGACCCGACCTTCTCCTATAGAGACCGACCTTCACCTATCCCGAGCGACCATGACCGAACCCGACCTTCACCTATCTCGAGCGACCTTCACCTATCTCGACCGACCTTGACCGACTTCAACCTTCACCTATCCCGACCGACATTTACCTACCCGACCTATCCCGACCGATCTTGACCGAGCCCGACCATGACCTATCCCGACGACATTCACCTATCCAACCTTGACCGAGCCAGACCGTGACCTAGCCCGACGTTCACCGAGCCCGAAAGACATTCACATAGCCCAACCTTGACCGAGCCCGACTTTGACGTAGCCCGAAACCCGACCTTCTCCTATCCCGACCGACCTTGACCGAGCACGAACTTCACCTATTCCGACAGACCTTGACCGAGCCCGACCTTGACCGGGCCCGACCTTTACCGAGCCCGAAAGATCTTGTCCTAGCCTGACCTTGACCATGCGGGACCTTGAGTTAATCCGAGCCCGACCTTCACCGATCCCGACATTGACCCGGCCCGACCTTCACCAAGCCCGAAAGACCTTGACCTAGCCTGACCTTCACCGAGACCGATCTTGACGTTGCCCGAGCCCGACCCTCACCTATCCCGACCGACATTGACCTACCCGACTTTGACCGAGCCCGACCTTCACCTATCCCGACTGACATTGACGTACCCGATCGTGACAGAGCCCTACTGTGACCTAGCCTGACCTTCACCGAGACCGAAAGACTTTTACCTAGCCCGACCTTGACCGAGGCCGACCATTACGTAGCCCAAACTTCACCGAATCTGACTTTGACGTAGCCAGAGCCCGACCTTCACCTATCCCGAGATCTTGACCGAGCACGCCCTTTACCTACATTGACCTAAACCAACCTTGACATAGCCCGAGCCCGACATTGACCTAGCCCTTCCAACCTTGACCGAGCCCGACATTGACCAATCCCTACCGACCTTGACGTAGCCCGGCCTTAACCAAGCCCGAGCCTGACCTTGACCTAGTCAGACCTTCACCGAGCCCGAAAGACCTTGACCTAGCCCAACCTTGAACGAGCACGACAGAAATTTACCTAGCCCGACCGACCTTGACCTAGCCCGGTTGATATTGACCGAGCCCGACATTGACCTAGCCCTCCCCACCGACCTTGCACTAGCCCCCCAATGACCTATCCCGCCCGACCGATCTTGACTTACCCAACCTTGCCCGAACCTGACCGACATTGACCTAGCACGACTTTAACCGAGCCCGACCTTGACCTAGCGTGCCCGACCGACATTGACCTTGCCTGGCCGACTTTGACTGTGCCCGACTTTGACCTAACCCGCCCAACTAACCTTAAACTAGATACGTTGACCTATCCGACCATGGACGAACCCGGATGACCTTGACCCTGTACGACCTTCACCGAGCCCGAAAGACCTTGACCTAGTCCGACCTTGATCTATCCCGACAGACGTATCGAGCCCGACCTTGACCATCCTGACTTTAACCCAGTCTGACCTTAACCTAGCCTGACCTTGACCTACCCCGACCTTGCGCTATCCCTAGCCCAACCGACAATGACCTAGCTCACCCGACCAACTAACCTACCCGACCTAGCCCGAGCCCGACTTTGACCTAACTCGACCTTCACCGAGTCCGACCGTGCCCTACCCAAACCGAACGCGACCTTGACCAGCCATAGCCCAACATGGACTTAGCCCTACCTTCATATAGCCCGAAATTCACCGAGCCCGGCCGACATTGATCGAACCCAACCTTGATCTAGCCCGACAGACGTAACGAGCCCGCCCTTGACCTAGCCTGACAACCCAGACTGACCTTAACCTAGCCTGACCTTGACCTAGTCTGACCTTGACCGAGACCGACCTTGCCTACGACTTAGACGGAGCTCGACCTTGACCAGCCCGACCTTGTAAAGCCCGACTAAGATAAAGCCCGACTGACCTTCACCTAGCCTGACATTGAACCAGCCCGACCTTGATAAACCTCGCCCGACATTGACCAACCCCTACCTGATCTAGCCCGACAGACTTATAGAGCCCGACCTTGACCAAGCCTGACCTTGAATTAGTTCGACCTTGACCGAGCCCGACCTAGCCCGACAGACATTGCCCTACGACAATGACCGAGCTTCAACTTGACCTAGTTCGGCCTTGACCTAGTCCGACCTTGATCCCCGACCTTGCCTGCCTTTCACCCCCTACTTCACTGTGACATTGACCTCAGTCCTCCCCGACCTTCATCCCGAACCTCTCCTGACATTGACTCCCTTCCTCGCTGTGACATAGACCTCAGTCCTCCCAGACCATAAACCCGTAACTCGCCCGACATTGTCCCCGTCCTAGCCCGGACTTAGACCCCCCGTTTTGACCGTACCCTCGCCATATCTTGACCCTCGACCTCGCCAGACCTTAACACCCGACCTATGACTTTTACCCCCCGACCTCCCCACTGCCCTCCCACGTCTTCAGATCTTGACCCCACCTGCCCTGATCTTTACCTCCAATCACCTTCACCTCCCCTGACTTAAAACCTACAACCTCCATTAACCTTGAATTCCCACCGCCACTGACCTCCCACCACCCCTGGAATTGACCTTCCACCTCTGCTGACCTTGGCCCCGAACCTTGCCTCTCCTTGACTTCCCATCTCCCCTGACATTGACCTACCCCCCCCCCCCTGGCCGTGCCCTCCCACCTCCCCTGACCGTCTACTCCCACCTGCCTGACATTGACCTCTGACCTACCCTGACCTTCCCCTGGATCTTGCCAAACCTTGATCCCCAGACCCGGTTAACCTTGACCCCAACCTCCTCTGACTACCAACTGATTCATTTACACTATAACTACCTTCGCAAATTACTATTTCGTTCTCATTACTACCCACCAAAAACTACAACTTAATTATTACTACCATCTAATTACTACTACTACAACCACCAGCTAACTATTAAACTACCCCTACAAACCACTTAATAAATAGTACTTAGTATTACTACATCTAATAACTACTTAGTACTACTACGACTACTACCAATAACTTAGTACTACGACGATTTCTAACTACTTAGTACTACTACCACGACTACCACAAATAACTTAGTACTACTGCTTACTACCTAGAACTACTTGTACTTCTATCTTAGTGCTACTAGTACTACTATCTACTTAGTACTTCTACTGCTACTATCTACTTAGTACTTCTACTGCTACTATCTACTTAGTAGTTCTATCTACTTAGTAGTTCTACTGCTACTATCTACTTAGTACTACTATTAACTAATTAATACTACTACTTACTACTTAGTACACTACTAATTGGTACTACTACTACTACCTGGTACTACCACTACTACCAATAATTACTTGGTACTAATACACCTACCACTAACTACTTGGTACTACCACTAACTACTTGGTACTACTACTGCCACTAACTACTTGGTACTACTACTACCACTAACTACTTGGAACTACTACTACCACTAACACTAACTACTTGACCATAGTACTAACTACTTGGTACCACAACAACTACTTAGTACCACTACTAACTACTTAGTACCATTACTAACTAAATAGTACCACAACTACTACTTAACAACTTAGTACTACTACTAACTACCTACTACTACTAATAGTACTACTTAGTACTACTAATTTATTACTACTACTAACTACTTGGTACTACCACTATCTACTTGGAACTACTACTACCACTAACTACATGGTACCACTACTACTCATTACTTAGTACTACAAAAACTTCTTAGTACTACAAAATTTACTTAGCACCACTACTAACTATTTGGTACTACTATAAACTATTTGGTACTACTATAAACTACTTAGTACTACAAACTTCTTAGTACTACTACCACTATTTAGTACTACTACTAACTACTTAGTACTACTACGAACTTCATAGTACTACTTTTACTATCTAATTAGTACAACTACTAACTACTTGGTACTACTACTAACTACCAAATAATACAACTACTTGGTAATACTTCTACTAAGTAGTATTACTTCCAACTACTTAGTATTACTACTACTAACTACTTAGTACTACCATTAGTAAGTACTTAGTACTACTGCAACTAACTACTTAGTACTACTAATTGCTTAGTACTACTACGTATACTAAATACTCAGTACTATTACTAAGTCCATAATACCACTACTAACTCCATAGTACTACTACTAACTCTTAGTACTACCACTAACTACTTAGTAATACTACTAAGTACCAAACAATACAACTAACTACTTAGTAATACTTCTACTAACTGCTTGGTATTATCACTATTACTAAGTACATAATACTACTACTAACTACATAGTACTACTACTAGCTGCTTGGTACTACTACTAACTACCAAATAATACAACTAACTACCTAGTAATACTTCTACTAACTGCTTACTATTAGTGCTTAGTACTACTACTACTAATTACCAAATATTACACCTAACTACTAAGTAATACTTCTACTAACTGCTTACTATTAACGCTTATCACTATTACTAAGTACTTAATACTACTACTAACTACATAGTACTACTACTAACTGCTTGGTATTATCAGTACTACCACTAGCTACTTGGTACCACTACCACTACCACTAACTACTTGGTACTATTACTACTACTACTACTAACTACTTAGTACCACTACTAACTACTAAGTGCCACTACTACCTACTTACTACTACCATCTACCAAATAATACAACTAACTACTTAGTAATACTTCTACTGGCTAAGTAGTATTAATTCTAAATACATAGTATTACTTCTACTACTACTACTACTACTACTACTACTACTAACTACTTAGACTACTATGAATACTAAACACTAAGTACTATTATTAAGTACTTATTACTACTACTAACTACATAGTACTACTAATTACTTAGTACTACTACTAACTACCAAACAATACAACTAACGACTTAGTAATACTTCTACTACCGGCTTGGTATTATCACTATTACTTAGTACTTAATACACTACTAACTACATAGTACTACTACTAACTGCCTGGTATTATCACTACTACCACTATCTACTTGGTACTACCACCATTACCACTAACTACTTGGTTCTACTACTAACTACGAATTACTTGGTACTACTACTACTACTAACTACTTAGTACCACTACTACTAACTGCTTTGTGCTACTACTACCTACTTACTACTACTACTAACTGCTTAGTACTACTACTAACTATCAAATTATATACCTAATTAGTAATACTTTTACTAAGTGCTTATCACTATTACTAAGTACTTAATACTACTAGTAAGACATACTACTACCACTAACTGCTAGGTATTATCGCTTCTACCACTAACTATTTGGTACTATTATCCACTACCACTAACTACTTGGTACTACTACTAATAATTACCAAATATTACACCTAACTACTGAGTAATACTTCTACTAACTGCTTACTATTAATGCTTATCACTATTACTAAGTACTTAATACTACTACTAACTACATAGTACTACTACTTACTGCTTGGTATTATCACTACTACCACTAACTACTTGGTACTATTACCACTACCACTAACTACTTGGTACTATTACTACTAATTACCAAATATTACACCTAACTACTTAGTAATACATTTACTAAGTGCTTATCACTATTACTAAGCACTTAATACTACTAGTAACACATAATACTACCACTAATTGCTAGGTATTATCGCTTCTACCACTAACTATTTGGTACTATTATCCACTACCACTAACTACTTGGTACTACTACTACTAATTACCAAATATTACACCTAACTACTGAGTAATACTTCTACTAACTGCTTACTATTAATGCTTATCACTATTACTAAGTACTTAATACTACTACTAACTACATAGTACTAGTACTAACTGCTTGGTATTATCACTACTACCACTAACTACTTGGTACTACTACCACTACCACTAACTACTTGGTACTATTACTACTAATTACCAAATATTACACCTAACTACTGAGTAATACTTCTACTAACTGCTTACTATTAATGCTTATCACTATTACTAAGTACTTAATACTACTACTAACTACATAGTACTAGTACTAACTGCTTGGTATTATCACTACTACCACTAACTACTTGGTACTACTACCACTACCACTAACTACTTGGTACTATTACTACTAATTACCAAATATTACACCTAACTACTGAGTAATACTTCTACTAACTGCTTACTATTAATGCTTATCACTATTACTAAGTACTTAATACTACTACTAACTACATAGTACTACTACTAACTGCTTGGTATTATCACTACTACCACTAACTACTTGGTACTACTACTACTACCACTAACTACTTGGTCTATTACTACTAATTACCAAATATTACACCTGAGTAATACTTCTACTAAGTGCTTACTATTAATGCTTATCACTATTACTAAGTACTTAATACACTACCAACTACATAGTACTACTACTAACTGCTTGGTATTATCACTACTACCACTAACTACTTGGTACTACTACCACTACCACTAACTACTTGGTACTATTACTACTAATTACCAAATATTACACCTGAGTAATACTTCTACTAAGTGCTTACTATTAATGCTTATCACTATTACTAAGTACTTAATACACTACCAACTACATAGTACTACTACTAACTGCCTGGTATTATCACTACTACTACTATCTACTTGGTACTACTACCACTAACTACTTGGTTCTACTACTAACTACTAATTACTTGGTACTACTACTACTAACTACTTAGTACCACTACTACTAACTGCTTTGTGCTACTACTACCTACTTACTACTACTAACTACTTAGTACTACTACTAACTATCAAATTATATAACTACTTAGTAATACTTTTACTAACCGCTTATCACTATTACTAAGTACTTAATACTACTAGTAACACATACTACTACCACTAACTGCTAGGTATTATCGCTTCTACCACTAACTATTTGGTACTATTATCCACTAACATTAACTACTTGGTACTGCTACTACTACTAACTACTTAGTACCACTACTACTAACTACTTTGTGCTACTAATCCCTACTTACTACTACTAACTACTTGGTATACTACTAACTACCAAATAATACAACTAACTACTTAGTAATACTTCTAATAACTGCTTACTATTACTGCTTATCACTATTACTAAATACTTAATACTACTAATAACACATAGTACTACTACTAACTGCTTGGTATTATCGCTACTACCACTAACTATTTGGCACTATTATCCACTACCACTAATTACTTGGTACTACTACTACTAATAACTACTTAGTACCACTACTACTAAATGCTTTGTGCTACTAATACCTACTTACTACTACTAACTACCAAATAATACAACTAACTACTTAGTAATATTTTTAGTAACTAAGTAGTATTACTACTAACTACTTGGTACTACTAATTGCTTTGTGCTACTACTACCTACTTACTACTACTAACTGCTTAGTAGTACTACTACTAACTGCTTAGTACTACTACTACTAACTGCTTAGTACTACTACTACTACTAACTGCTTAGTACTACTACTACTACTACTACTACTACTACTACTACTACTACTACTACTACTACCAAATAATATAACTACTTAGTAATACTTCTACTAACTGCTTATTTTTACTGCTTATCACTATTACTAAGTACTTAATACTACTAGTAACACATAGTACTACTACTAACTGCTTGGTATTATCGCTACTACCACTAACTATTTGGTACTATTATCCACTACCACTAACTACTTGGTACTACTACTAGTACTAATAACTACTTAGTACCACTACTACTAACTGCTTTGTGCTACTAATACCTACTTACTACTACTAACTACTTGGTAGTAGTACTAATTACCAAATAATACAACTAACTACTTAGTAATACTTCTACTAAGGAGTATTACCTCTAACTACTTAGTATTACTACTACTAACTTCTTAGTACTACCACTACTAACTTCTTAGAATTACTACACCTAACTACTTAGTACTACTACTAATTACTTAGTACTACTACAAATACTAAATACTCAGTACTATTACTGAGTACTTAAAACTACTAACTACATAGTACTACCACTAACTACTTAGTACTACAACTTACTACCAAATAATACAACTAACTACTTAGTAATATTTCTACTAACTAAGTAGTATTACTTCTAACTACATAGTACTACTACTACTAACTACTTAGTACCACTACTACTAACTGTTTTGTGCTACTACTACCTACTTGCTACTACTAACTGCTTAGTACTACTACTAACTACTTAGTACTACTACAAACTACCAAATAATATAACTACTTAGTAATACTTCTACTAACTGCTTACTATTACTGCTTATCACTATTACTAAGTACTTAATACTATTAGTAACACATAGTACCACTACTAAATACTTGGTATTATCGCTACTATCACTAACTATTTGGTACTATTATCCACTACCACTAACTACTTGGTACTACTACTACTAATAACTACTTAGTACCACTACTACTAACTGCTTTGTGCTACTAATACCTACTTACTACTACTAACTACTTGGTAGTACTACTAACTAACAAATAATACAACCAACTACTTAGTAATACTTCTACTAATTAAGTAGTATTACTTCTAACTACTTAGTACTACTACTACTAACTACTTAGTACTACCAATACTAACTACTTAGTATTACTACACCTAACTACTTAGTACTACTACTAATTACTTAGTACTACTACAAATACTAAATACTCAGTACTATTACTGAGTACTTAAAACTACTAACTACATAGTACTACCACTAACTACTTAGTACTACCACTTACTACCAAATAATACAACTAACTACCTAGTAATACTTCTACTAACTGCTGGGTATTATCACTATTACTAAGTACTTAATACTACTACTAACTACATAGTACTACCACTAACTACTTTGTATTATCACTAGTACCACTAACTGCTTGGTACTACTACTACTACTACTAACTAGCAAATAATACAACTACTTAGTAATACTTCTACTAATTAAGTAGTATTACTTCTAACTACTTCTACTAACTACTTAGTACTACTTCTACTAACTACTTAGTACTACTACTAATACTAATAACTCAGAATATTACTAAGTACTTAATACTACTATTAACTTCATAGTACTACTACCAACTTTTAGTACTACAACTAACCACTTAGTAATACTACTAACTACTTAGTAATACTTCTACTAACTACTTATTACCACTACTACTAACTTCTCTACTACTACTAGCTACATAACTGCTTGGTATTATCACTACTACCACTACTACTAACTATTTGGTATTACTTCTACCACTAACTACTTGGTATACTACTAATACTACTAATAACTGCTTTTTACCACTACTCGTACTAACTGCTTAGTAGTTTACCACTACTGTTTACTGCTAGTGTTAACTCTTAGTATTACTACTACTAACTTTTTAGCACTACAACTTTTACTACTACTGCCTCCTTAGTTGTACTACTACTGCCTACATAGTTGTACCACTACTAACTACTCAGTTGTACCACTACTAACTACTTAGTACTACCACCCACCTAGTACTACTACTAACTGCATGGTACTACTAAAACTTCTACTAACTGACTAGTACCATATCCGCAGCTACTAACGACTTACTACTCCTACTCCTGCTACTGCTACTAACGACTACTACTGCTTTTAACGAACTACTACTACAATACTAACTACTTAGTGCTGCAACTACTACTACTGCTTCTAACTACTTAGTACTACTACTACTGCTACTAACTACTTAGTACTACTACTGCTACTAACTACTTAGTGCTACTACTGCTACTACTAACTACTTAGCACTACTACTACTACTACTACTACTACTACTACTACTACTAACTACTTACTACTGACTACTTGGTACCACTACTGCTAACTACCTAGCACTACTAATAATACTTACTACTTAGTATTACTACTAACCACTTCTTCTACTACTACTAACTACTTAGCACTACTACTACTTCTACTACTACTAACTACTTAGCACTACTACTACTTCTACTACTACTAACTACTTAGCACTACTACTACTACTACTACTTAGCACTACTACTACTACTTAGCACTACTACTACTACTTAGCACTACTACTACTACTACTACTACTACTACTACTACTACTACTACTACTACTACTTAGCACTACTACTACTACTACTACTAAGCACTACTACTACTACTACTACTACTTAGCACTACTACTACTACTTAGCACTACTACTACTACTACTACTACTTAGCACTACTACTACTACTACTTAGCACTACTACTACTACTACTTAGCACTACTACTACTACTACTTAGCACTACTACTACTACTACTTAGCACTACTACTACTACTACTACTACTTAGCACTACTACTACTACTACTACTACTTAGCACTACTACTACTACTACTACTACTACTTAGCACTACTACTACTACTACTACTACTACTACTTAGCACTACTACTACTACTACTAATACTACTACTACTTAGCACTACTACTACTACTTAGCACTACTACTACTACTTAGCACTACTACTACTACTTAGCACTACTACTACTACTACTTAGCACTACTACTAACTGTTTAGTACTACTACTACTTACTACTAACTAATTAGTCCTACTTTTACTAATTACTTAGTACTACTACTAACTACTTAGCACTACTACTAACTACTTAGCACTACTACTAACTACTTAGCACTACTACTAACTACTTAGCACTATTGCTACTAACTACTTAGCACTATCACTACTAACTACTTAGCACTACTATTGCTACAACTAACTACCTAGTACAACTACTACTAAATACTTAGTACTACTAATGCTACTACTAACTACTTAGCACTACTAGTATAAACTACTTAACACTACTAGTATAAACTTCTTAGCACTACTACTACTATCTTCTTAGCACCACCACCACCACTACTACTACTACTACTACTACTACTACTACTAACTACCTAGCACTACTACTACTAACTACCTAGCACTACTTCTACTAGTAACTACTTAGTGCAACTACTACTACAACTAAATGCTTAGTACTAATACTACAACTAAATACTTACTATTACTACCACTGCTGCTAACTACTTATTGCTATTGCTACTATTTACATATTTTACTTACTACTACTGCTATCTACTAACTACTTAATACTAACCTACTACTACTAACTACCAATACTAACTACTTACTACCACCACTAACTGCTTTCTAACTACTATCACAAACTCTTCACTAGTACTAACTACTTGCTATTACTACTACCACCAGCACAAACTACTTACTACTAGAAGACTAAGTATTCACTTATAACTATTACCACTATCTATTTACTTAAATCAAAAAAATTTTGCCTTATCTCTCTCCCCCCACTTATATATTTGCATTTTTATGTAACATTGCAATAAATGGGAAACATTTTCATTTAATGCTTTATATACAAAATGTTTTTCCTCCCCCATCTTTTTTCTCGTTTCATTGATAGATATATGTAAAATGTAAATATATAATACATAACAGTTTTCCATTCCTTAATGGAAGGATATCCTTTTTTCCCCTTCTACCCCAAACCTATTTTTCAGTGTTTATTTTACATATGCTCTTTAATGTAATTTAGTAATTTATGAAAGTTTCCAATTTATTGTCTTAGTGTACAAAATGCATCTTTCCTTTTCTCAACCAATTATCTCTCTCATATTTATTTATACGTTTTTATATATACTTTAATATATTTAAAATCACTTTAATGATTACATCTAATGTTATTTTTCATCTCCATATACCTTTTGTAATTCTTTTTCTCTGCATTTCTTTGTTATGCTGCTTCCAATGTATGGTAGGGTTCAATTTTAGTATTTACAGTGCAAAATATTTCTTTATCTGCTACCTCCACATTTTCTATCTCCCTTTCATTCTTACTATTATTGATATGCATTCATTAATATGGTTACAGAATATATAAAGATAATAATATAATGCCTTAGGCTACAAAATGCTTCTTTCCTTCTCTTTCCAACATTTTCCTGTTATCTATAGACATACTTTCATAGTAACTTTGCAATATATGCAATTGTTTAATTTAACTGTTTAGAATAAAAAATGTTTACCTTTTCTATGGACCTTCTGCTTTTAACAGTTTTATTGATATTTTTTAAATGTAACTTTGCAATATGTTGAGAACTTTTAATTTAAGCTTTAAATAAAATTTCTTTTCCCTGTTTCCCTCCATGCTCTCCATCTCCCTCTTTCTAGTTGAATATACCAGTTTTCATATATTTTTTACTTTATGGAAATTTTTAATTGAATCCTTTAAGGTACAAAATCGTTTTACTTCTTTCCCCACTTTAACTCTCTCACTGTCACATTGATAGATATAATGTTATTGCCCTAATAACCATAAAAGTTTTGTTCAATCTATGTATCATGTCTTATTGATATACTTTTATGAGTCAATTAGAAATAAAAAGAAAATTCTTAATTATTGCTTTAGTGATCATAATTTTTCTCTTCTTTCTCCAGTTTCTTTCCCTCTATTTTTTAGTATGCAACTTTGCAATGAATGGAAAACATTTATTTCATGCATTACAACACAAATTTTACATGTTTCATTAATTTCTACCTACCTAACTACTGATACGGGTTTATATTTAAATTTGCAATTCATAAAAATTTTAATTCAATTCTATAGGGTAGAATTTTTCTTTTTCCTTCCCTTCTCCCCAACCAGTTTATTTACACATATGCTTTTTATGTAAATTTGCAATGTATGGAAGATTTTCATTTATTGCTTTAGAATACATAATGCTCGTTTCTATTGTTCCAATGCATGCATCTCCCCCCCTCTCTCTCACCCCCACTGTTTGTTATATATTTATGTGTAAAACTTACAACACACTTTAATTTAATGCTATAGGGTACAAAATACCTTTCCCCCTGGTTATATGTCTACCTATAATTATGCATTTATACATAAAGTTGCAATACATAAAGAAATTTTAATTTAAAAGTCTCCCTCCTTCTCCTCACTCTCTCTCTCACTATTGATTTGTCTTTTTATGTAAATATGCAGTATACAAAAGTTTTATGTTAATAACATAGGGTACAACTTTTTCTTTCTTCTCATTCCATTTTATTTCTCTCTCCCTCTCTCTCAGTTTATAGATACACGTTTGTATGTAAATTACAATATAGGGAAAGCCTTTATTTCATGTTGTAGGGGTACAAAATGCTCATTTACTGCTCCCCTTTCCTTTTTATTAAATTGGTATTCTTTCATATACAATTTTCATAATATGGAAACATGTTAATCTAATGCTCCTGAGTAAAAAGGTTCTTTCATTCTTTCTCTGTATCTTCTCTCTTTCTCCCCCTCTACATATGGTTTTATATATAATTTTGCAATTACTGCAAATTTTAATATAAATGCTTCAGGGTACTAAATACTCCCTTACCTAACTCCCAACGTTTTCCCTCTTTATTTACAGAAAAGCTTTTATACTTTTAGCACTATATCGAAAAATGTTATTTAATACACTAGCATACAAAAACCCTCTTCTCTTCTTCCATTGTCTGTCCCTTTCCCTTTTTATATTTCAATATTAAGAAAAATTTTAGAACGTACTTTGCTTCACTCGTTTCCTATCCTTTCTTTCTATTTATTGAAATCTGCTTATATATGAATTTACAGTATATAAACATGTTTTAATTTAATGCTTTGGGGTACAAAATAATTTTTCATGCTTGCCCTCCTCTCTCTTTGGTTATACATTCTTATATAAATTTCCAATAAAAAGAAAAAGTTAATTTTATGATTAGCATACTAGTGAAACGCTCAATGATTTGCTGCGCACAAGGTAGTAAAACGCAGTAATCTTGCTTATCCTTTCTCATAGTTTCTGTTTATGCTTACCTCAACTTTCTGGGCGTGTGTTGATATAAACACACTCCTACTACTCTAAACAAGTGATTCCAACATGCCAGGGTGGAATTACAAGTCATAAATTACGATAGTCAGAGCTGCGTTCAGAGGGCTTAGTAAGCATTTTCATGATGTGTTTTTTTTACCTGGATCAGTATGATGCGAGGACGCTCTAAGTGCATCACGGGCTAGAAAACGCTGTAGTGAATAAAGATTGGTAACACAAGAGGAAATACTTCGCGAAAGTAGTTCCCATGCGACTTGGTTAAGCGAGTTAGTGGAAGACAATGATAAGGAACAAAGTGACAGTGACGGTGAATGTGTTGAACAGATAGAGCGGAGCAGAAACATATCCAAGGCGGACTAAAACCAAACACGTTCCTGTACAAGGGATCTCCAATTTGACTTTCAGTGTATTAAAACAATTTTCATTCCCCACAGATGCCAAACATGAAAACCGTTCAGGGAGTCCATATATAGCTTATTTCGAACTTTTTATAAATTCAAATCTTTTTGGTCTTATTGCGAAGGAAACCAACAGATATGCCACTCAAATAGAAGCTAAAAAGAACACTTCAAAATGGGAGGACACAAATTCAAGGGAAGTTCAGGCATATTTAGCTATTTTGGTGTATATATGGGGATTTTTGATTGTGCCCAATTGTAAGACAGGCGATGACCTTGCTTCGCTTTCAAAAGATATCACAATACCTACTTCTGAACGACGAATTTGCAAAGCCAGAATTAGGGGAAGATTCTTACACATTACAGGAACATTACACATAATCAGGAAGTTTGCCGATGTCTATAAACCTGATCGCGAATTCTCTGTTGAACGGATGATAGGCTTCAAAGGTCGCTTCTTTCTAAAACAATGTATGGCTGCTAAATCAACAAATGGGGTATAAAGGTATGGGGGTATTGCAGATAGTAACAATGGATATTTATTAGACTGTGAAATCTACCTGGGGAAGAAAGAGGCGTGAAACAGCGATCTTCTACTTGGAAAACAAGTTATTCTACACTTATATGAACAAATATACGGGGTTGTGGCATCACGTGTACTTTGATTATTTTTTTTTAGGTCCACAAAGCTAATGAACTTACTTTTGAACAGGAAACTATACGCGTGTGGTACAGCTTGTGCAGATAGGAAAGACTGGTCGAAAGAATTTTCAAAGCCGAAACAACTGAAACTAAAACGGGGCGAATCTTGCAAATTGCAACATAGGGACGTGACTGCTGTTGTCTGGTATGATGATAAGGACGTTCTTTGTTATCTACTAATTCTGATCCAAGAACAAATGGGAAGGCAGAAAGGAACAGTGGCAGGAAAAAAAAAAAAAAAAAAGCAATAATACACTATACCAGTAATACGGCAAGAGTTGACATGGCTGAGGGAATTTTATGGTGTCGGCCGGCCCTACAAAAATGGTGGAAATACTCGTTTCATTTCGTAGTGAATGTAGCTATTGTTAATAGTTTTATAATGCATAACATTTCAAACACCTGCTTCAACAGCTCATGGCAATAGGCTTCTGAACTACAAACAGAATTTAGTGCAACAGCTGATCGCAGGCTTTACGTCACGTAAACCCACGGGATTTCAGCGTAGCCTACCTTCTACCCCTGCACCAAGTGCTCTTTTCACACCTCCGTGAAAATATAAGGTAATGTGAATACATATTTTTAGTGTAGGTTTAAAAAAAAAAAAGCAATTAGGTCGTGGCTTAAAGTCACAATACAAATGCAAACAGTGTGACATTGCATTGTGTAGAATTGAATGCTTTCTTAGTTACCACCAGGACAAAAGGGTGCACATTCAAAACTAAGTTCAGTGTATATAGGAAAGCATTAATAAACCAAAGTGTATGTACATGGTTATATTGTGCATCTGAATATGTATATAAGATTTTGTGACTAGCATCAATCTTCACTACTAAAAGGCCGGGGTATAAACTTTATTGGGGTGAGTACAAGGGCATTGTTACTGCAATTATTTAAATTATTTCAGCTATGTAGAACATATTTTTTAAATTTAGTTTTAATACCTTAAAGTGACCACATTCTTATTTTTAGTTGTGTGAAATTGGAAAATTTTTGTTTCATGAGGTGCTCACATATCAATTTACATTCCTCTAAAGGGGATGACAGTCTAGGTTGTAATCTGCTGAAATGCAATACAAATATTATTCATAACATGCCAGTTTAATGATAGTTAATTAAACTTTATCAAACATAGGTATATAAGTCACTTTTAGTTTAACATCTGTAGAAACAAATCAAAATTCCAATCCCACAAGCGTGCTTGGAGAGCAAATAGCTAATACCATATGCGGCGCAAAGGGTTAAGGTACAAAATATACCTCTATTCTTCTTCCATTTTCTCACTCTTTCACCTTTTTTAATGATAATCATATGCATATTTGGAAAATTTGTATTAATGCTTTCGAATAGAAATCTTATCTTTCCCTTCACCCTCCAGCTTCTCTCTCTCTATTTACCCACAAACAATTATGTGTAATTTTGAAATGTGTAACAAAAATTAATTTAATATTTTGGGTTACAAAATATTTATTTCTTTTTATTTATTGAAATTCTTTTATGTGTAAATTTGAATTACACAGAAAGCAATTTAATACTTCATGATATAAATTGCTTCTATTCAATCTCCTCAAACATTCTCTCACTCAATGTTATACATATTCTTTTGTATGAAAATAGCAATATACAAAAAGTAAATAAATAAATAAATAATTATTTTGTGCTCTCGAGCATAAAATGTTCATTTTAAATCTCTTGTATAGATATGGTTTAAAATTTAAATTTAAAATATAATGGAAGTTTCCAATTGAATGCTGTAGGGCACAAAAAGCTTCTTTCCATTTTTTCCCTGCTTTCCCTTTATCACTCTTTACACTGATATATTTTTAAGTGCAAATTTTCCATATAGGTATTGAAATGTTTTAAATGCTGATTTTGCTTTTGTCCCTTGCCCCCTTCTTTTTCTGTGTATAAATTAGTGCAAGTGCTTGTTTTTGAAAATTTACAATATTTTAAAAACACACTATGGTACAAAATACTTCTTACTCTTCCAACATTCTCCCGTTTTATACTTATAAATTTTCTAGTTCTGATTATTAATACATATTCTTTTTAAATTTGCAGCATTTGAAACTATTTTATTGCTTTATGCAGTAACGGCTTTGAATAAATTAAACAGGTGTCTCGCCAAATATCCTCATTCGTAGAAATAATAATAATAATAATAATAATAATATTATTATTATTATTATTATTATTATTATTATTATTATTATTCATAGGCAGCCTCTGATAGCGTATGAGTACAGAATGGCAACTATACAAGCCGTGAGAGCGAGGCTAAACTGTGAACGGGAGGGAACCAGACGAGAAATACCATAGAGATATCATTCACTATATCATGATAAAATATTGCAAAGGGAGTTCCCTACTGTTCGTTACTTCTGATACTTAGTAATTAAATATGACTCACCTTAATGTTATCAAGCCCATTTTTCTGTTTTTAATCTATCATATCTTCGTAGAAGGGTCGAGTTTTCTTCGGTATATCCTTGTGAATGGAAATAACCAATGATGTCAATCTGGTATTGCCTAAGCCGTTTCGGAAATAAGTTTTGATTCTCCTTAAACATGAGAAACTTCGCTCTACAGAACAACTAGTGGACGGAATTGTAAGAGCAAGGCTGAACAGTTTGCATGCATCAGTGAAGACGTCATTAATTATCTTTTAAAGACTTCAATTATGCTTTGAAATTGACACCCTCTTAATCCTTATCTTGACAGAGCAACCTAAGTTCGTTTCTTAAGCGTTCTGTTTCTGGAATTTGTTTTGGATAGCACAACTGTGAAATATTTAAAGCTTCAAATGCGAATTGTTTGAAGCGTTTAAAAAAACGGGGAGGGGGCACTTCTGATTTCTATCACAACTTTGTCGCAAAACTAGATTAAGAAGTATATGCGCAAGTGATCAAAGATTGCTTGGGGTGCAACAGCTTTCACATTTTTTTACTGGCCGTTTAAATGACCGATCACAACTGCGGCACCATTATAACTTAATTCCACAAGTTTAGTTTTATAATCAAATTCTGATGAGTCATCAAGTAATTGAAAAAGTACGGGTGAAGTACGGTCTTCACTAACATCATGGAAGCCCAAAAATCTTTCAATTATATTTCCACAAGAATTCACAAGAGCACTGGTTTTTGTGTGTGTGTGTGTGAGAGAGAGAGAGAGAGAAATATCAATAGTGTCGTCTACTTGCACAGAGAAAAATTGTGCGTCCTTAATTTCATCATTAGCAGAGCCCTAATAAAGATACACTCAATAATTTCATTTGGGATTTTTTTCAATGCCCTGCAAAAACAGATTTTATGTTTAAATAGTGATTTTGAAATTCTATGGGACTTCCTTCGATTTATGAATCTAAAAGTTCCTTAATATTCCCATTATTTAAGGAGTTCTTGCTTTCATTGTGACCTCGAAAACAATCTCTTGTTTGCTTAAATGCAATGCAACTCTAATTGGATATTGCATGAAAGGTCTATTAAGCCTAATATTCTCATTGTATTTTGCAGTATATAGTCGTAAACTTTCCCCAAGTGCTCCTGCAATTTTGCTATTTTTTTCCCCTGGCTTTTTTAGTCCGACACAATTACTTAAACATTCTACAGAAGCTTTATGTTTTCGGAATGCCCAGTTATGTTGTCCGCCACGTTGTTCCAAGTGCCCTTTACAACGCGTATAAGCTAACACGGCCAACAGTCTAATTTTTGGTAAAATGAATTACCGACCACACACCCATTTATATTCTCCATACCTAAGAGATTTAAATTTCCTGGTCTTAAGTTTTTCAACTTGCCCCACTGCAAAGTTTTTCTAAACACAACGCTGGTGTTGGTTTATCAACATTTAACAGTCACCTATATCATAATTTTTCCACAAAGAAAAGGGTGCCTGGAGTGTGGAACCGCACCAAGTCGTTTGTTGGATTCATTACTAATCTGTTAAATAATAATAACCATCAAATATAAACTTCACGTTGCACAAATAGTAATCACTAATCACTTTAGAAAAATTACACAATATAGACCGCTATTAACAACTTTATGACTCACATTAAGCGGCAAGCCCTACTACTTTACCAACATTATTTTTTCTAAAATAGACCAAACAAATGTGAACAAATTCCTGCATTGTGTTGGGAACACTGCCGAACACGGAAAGGTTCGCTCGCATCCGCATCCGCATCCACATCCACCTCCAAATTCATGGTTGCCATGGCAACCAGGCATATTTTCTCACTTGGCGTTACAAGTTGAATCTACTGCTAGTGTTGCAATCTCTGGCAGTATTGGAATGAGCTGCTGGAGGAATCTCTTGCTGCTCGAGGGGCTGGCCAGTCCCGAGCTACAGCGGACAGACCCGAACTCCGCAACCGAATGAGAGACGGCGCTTACTTTTGAGAAATAAATACGAACATGAAAAAAATAATTGGTTAACTTAATCTGGGGCTTTCTTTTGAGAAATAAATACGAACATGAAAAAAATAATTGGTTAACTTAATCTGGGGCTTTCTTTTGAGAAATAAATACGAACATGAAAAAAATAATTGGTTAACTTAATCTGGGGCTTTCTTTTGAGAAATAAATACGAACATGATAAAAAATTTATTGGTTAACTTAATCTGACGTTGACGAAACAACTGTTTTCATTGCTCACCTGTAATTTATCGTAATAAATGTACAGTGTTCAGAAGAACATATATTTGAGTTTGGGAATGCGAAAATGTGTTACCAATTATTAAGTGCAATTTTATAATGTTCGTTTTTTTCAAATGCTACATGATCTGTATAATGAATGAGAAGTTTAATTTGAATGAGATATTAATTAAATCGTCTAACATGAGATAAATAAACATACAATCATTGTGAAGAACATCAAAAAGATTTCAGCATATTATTTCATCCACTATCAAATTATGTACAGAACAGAAATAAACAGATATGACATTGATAGGTTTTTACTAAAGAAAACTTCCAATTCTGTAACTTATATGACAATATCTTTGAATAATATATATTTCACAATAATATGCATGCATTTTAAAGTAACCTTGGAAACTTTTAACATAATTTATACATCAGATCATTTTTATAACAGGGAGTTTATTCTTTATTAACTGTTCAACCTGCTAGTGCTTAATAAACAATAAAGATTACTAGCACTTTTAAACCCAATGAAAAGGAGGTAATACCAGCCCAATTGAACAAACAAAGTTGCAACTGTTCTGTTCCCCTATCTGAACCAAAAGATAAAATTGCTTGCAAGTCCTTGGGTGCTTTTAAGCAAATTCCCAAAACAACAGAATTTGAAGTTGTGAAGAAATACATGGCATCCTTAAAGACAACATTAGCTATTGTTCGCAACCAAAATTAACAAGTATTCATGCTCAGAACTAAAGAAATGTACCAAAAGGGGAAACTTTTTTCACAGAAAGGTTCTTTGTAAAAAAGAAGAAGAAAAATAGAAAGAAAAAGAGGCATCTCATCACACTCGCCTTGCAATACAACGGATGCCAATAAGATTGCACTTCCTTTGCAAGCAAAGCCTGATACAATGGACACTAACCCCACCTCTAAGAAATATCTTGCTTATACAGTTGGGAATGCATGCAAAACTTATACTATTAAAAGCACGTGTCTTTTCTCATTAAATTACCTTTTCCTTAATGTGTTACATTGTTACTTAACAGTTCATTTCCTTTTGTGTGGTGAACTAAGAACATGCTTTCTACTCAGTTACTTTTGGGGCAAGGTTGCTTGTTTACAATATACTGTTAGAAACTACAAGTAAAACAAATTATATAAATAATGAGATAATCCTGTCAAGTACCCAATAGACATGATTTCTTATACTACCCATCCATTATGTGAGGTTGCACCAGAAAGTTCATTTTTAACCTCTGACAGTAACTCATCTTTTTAATGCAATTCTAAGCAGATTTAGGAAGGATATATGAAGTAAAATGTAATGCTATTTTTTGTACATAGCCTATACATAACCTAAAAATGTAAACAGTCTTCGTAGGTAATGAAGAGTGTAAAAATGTAAGTAAAACCTCTCAATGAAAATGTAATACAACAAACAACAATACATGTCATTTTATTTAAAGCACACAGAGATACCAATATAAAGTGTTATAGCAATGATTATACTGTACAAAAATAACATCCCATCCTCCAGATAACATTAACATTGTAAAGACCTAAGTTGTCTATAGTTTTAAAAGAGACGCACTTTAAAGGCAGCTATGCCATAAATTACATCTAATGCTCACATACTAATTCAGGAATTATAATCTATTTCACACATGGCACATATAAATGCACTGCAATACTTTGATATGGATGAGAGGAATTAGGTTCTTAACTTATCTAAACATTGTTGCTGTAATGCTAAAAGTACTGGGTCTATTTGTAAGATTTACTGAACTACAGCATATGTATGTTTCTTATATCAGGGCACTTTTTGAAACATTCTTTTCTTTTCTTTTTTTCTTCTTTTTTTTTTAGATTTACTCAGTGATTTCTTATTGTGCATATAAGATGTAATTTTCAAAGACCACCACTGTGGCACTCTATGGTTAGGGCATTGGCCCTAATAAGCTGCAAGAGAAATGTCGCAGAATTGAATTCTGCCTGGTCAAGTTGCATGAGCTTACATTACTTTAAATCATTCTATTCACCATCTTGACCATATAGTTAGTACTTGGCATGGGATAAATGCAGTAAATATAAAGTTCTACTTCATATAGATTCAGAATGTTGTACATTACATATAACAAAGGGAAATATTTAAAGCAAATTGTGAAAATGCTCTGTAGCAACAGTTCACATAAATTTTGGCATTAAACCTTAACTAAACGTTAAATTATGTAAATCATATGTGAGATTCTCATTAGTATATCATATGTAAGCCTTAATAACTCTGCTGTTTAACAGGATATAGTCTTTAAGCTTATTCTCACGATAAAACACTAGAAAATGATATGTTACATGGCATCTCAACCCCTACATGTTGAGAGCTAAGTGTGTTTTCTCACTAGACTAATAAAATACCATACTTCTATTTTATATATCAACTACAAGTTTACATACTGCTGAATGGTAATTATTGCAAAATATTTCGTAAGCCATACCAGGATGGCAAAAAGAAGCACAAATCTACCTAATTTACATGGAAGTTTCTAATGATAAGGATAAATCTTCAGCATCTAAGCAAAAATCATACTTCTTCACTTTGCTGATTCTATTCGCCATGGTCTAATGCAATAAATAACTTTGCCACAAAGGACATAGCACAGCTGGGATATTGTATTGCCTGTGCAAAATTAGGCAGGGCCAGCAGCCTATTATTTCTTGCCTTGGCCACGTTCTCTAAAAGTCAAAAGGCCATTAGCTTAATGGCCTCAATTGCACCATTCATTATAATCAATTCAATATATTACACTATAACAATTGACAATGAATATTTAAATTTTTACCAAAGGTTAGTGGGTATTTCAACAGCATATATATATATATGCTATTCTAGACAGACAGGCAGGTAAATAGATAAGTAAGTAAGTAGGTAGGTAGGTAGGTAGGTAGGTAGGTAGGTAGGTAGGTAGGTAGGCAGGCAGGCAGGCAGGCAGGCAGGCAGGCAGGCAGGCAGGCAGATGGACGGACAGATGGATTATATTTTCATACATATAAAACCATTTATGGTCTCCTACATTGCACACACTGCTATAAGCTGTACAACGAGACATTATTGCAAAAATTCTGACAAATCCCTTGATTTATGTTATTACTAAGAAAAAAAATTAAAATGAAGTTCACTTAATGTTAAACACTGGGTTCTTAAATAATGCAAAGCGTTGCACATTGCAACAAGTAAAATCATGCAAAAGTACATATTAAAATGGATGTTTGCATCTGTATGCTAAGTTAAATATTATCTCTAGGATGTTGAAATATAATTTTACTATGGAATATTATCTCAAAATATATATATATATAAAATGCTTACAGCTACTCTTGTGAACTCCTTTGAGAGGTATTGTTCATTCATTATGTACCTTATGTTAAAGTGCAACATACATAATAATTACTGTTGAAATTGTGACAAGCTGTAGAAGTTGGAACAACAAAGCATTATTAAATATTACTCAAGTGAATGAATCTTAATATGTAAGGGAGTCACTACAAAATTTTTGAGACATGCTACATTTAACAATAAGAAGTTGCCATACTAGTGGACTTTCATACACACTACACCACACCACACCAACAATATATCAGCACCTCTGCCTCTGTAAGTAGTATGCCACTCGTTCTTTGGCACTTATCTTTTCTTCATCAGCAGCAACATCTTCTGGGTTGGAAAATCAGTGTCTATGTAGGAGAGTCTTCACATTTCATTACTGGAAGAAATTGCATAATACCAAGTTGAGACTGCAGGTATGATGAAATTAATAATTTACTGAAACAACAGTAGCATAATCTTGAGCTCATTCTGTTCTTGGACGTCTATTCTCAATTTTTGAGAACACTTTAGATAAATGTAATTGTCACCTTCTTTGTTATGTTTTGCATATTCAAAATTGATAATGTCCATTTACAACTGTTCTCACTTTATTAGAAAAACCTTTGTTTTTTAAATATTTGTCATTGTGTAAAATGATATGAACTTACAAATAAAAATCACTAATATTGAACAACAGCCTGTATTATAACTATCAAGTTAGTTAAGTCAACCCCTCTCCTCCAATGCAGTAGTTTTGCAGATTATGAGTGTCGTCAATGTCATTGTTTTATTTTAGCGGAAGCAAAACATTCCAAATTTTACTATTTATTTATCTGTTAAAACAGCAATAAAGTACATGCTAAATTACTTGCAAAATATATAATTTAACACTATTTCATAATATAAGGGGCTACAGATATAACTTTCAAGAAATGCATTAAAAAGAATTAATTAAGTGCACTTTAGCCTCATTAATTAATTGATTATTTGCATTCATTTCAATTAATATGAAATTATAAATTAAGGATGCTGACTTCTATTTGCTAATAGGGTGTGAATCTACCATTCATTTATCTGTTAATCCCTACACTGTGTTGTTTTTTGTCAAAATGGCAAGCACACATGTAAGCAGTTTTTCTCCCCTTCAATTGTGTTTCCCAACAAATCTGCCCAAAGCTTATTTATATCTGAAATTAAATATGAGTTATAAAATGCATGGAGCACTTACAGCACAACAGTAAAATAACATCCTTGTTTTTTCAAATCACTTAACATGTAAAATATAAATACTTCAATAAAACAGTTTTGAATTATCTAATCTAAATTCTACTCTAAACAGCACTCGTCAGTAATTATGCTCTCATCACTTTTGATTATACTTAAAACTTTAAATGATGTTACTGTAATGATATTTCTATATAAATGAATTAAGAAAGCACATTTTACTTTACACCCCATTTTGTTCACTGATCCTATGACTATATTTTTTGGGAAGGAAGGGGAATTGGAAGAAAAATGCTATCCAGTTACAAACTTATGAATTAAGGAAATATTTTGTTAAAATACTGTGAAAAAAATGTAATTACTCATGTAACACATTTTCTACAAGACATATGTACAGGGAATTTAAACATATCATTTTAAATACTCATTACTTGGGTTGATACAGTTCTTTCAATGCAATGTGCATTTGTATCTTCAAGAATCAATCACAAATAGCCATAAACATGCTGAAATTTTCCTTATGTTCAAATTGAAACAGTTTCAATTCCTTATTGTCTCCCTAGATATTGTACCCCACTATGTCGTACTTATATTTTAATAGACAATGGTACATTTAAACATGCATTTCTCAACAACCACCCCAATATCAAAACATGACGAAACAATGCACATTTCTTCTTCATTTAGGAAATGTAAATAACCACTTTCAAAGAGATTCTGCAGAAAAATATTCTGTTTCCTTCTATTTACCAACTGTAATGCACATATTAATGATGAAAGTATGCTTGTGTTAGGCAAAATAGATTTAAACAGTGTTTAATTCAGCAGCTTTAGCACCCTTGTAATTGAGACACATCTATTGGCATTGGAGCTGCAACCACAGCACCAATTTTTTATGCATACCCCAGAATTTCTGGCATTCACACAAGGTTCCAAGGGCACCAATCCAGTTGCAAGAGCCTGCACTAGAGCTAGTATAATAAGTTCTAAATCACTTAAATCACCCATGTCACACAAGTAAGTGCTGGAGTTGCCTATCTTCATTTTCCACATATATCTGGCATCTGCTTATGAAATTATCCCTTCTTAGTTCTCTCTTAAAAAGTAAATTCATCTCTTGACAATTTATCTTTATCCTTTAATTTATCTAACATGAGTGGATAATGAATGAACAGCATTGCATAACTGAACTTTCATGTGGAAATTTCTTCTAAAATAATCTCCTGACAGAATGAGCAGACATATGTTGTTTCCTTCACTGTTCAAATGACACTGATTGAGTGCCCTGAGACACAAGGCCAATGCAGCAGTTTGATAAGCCCTGCCCTCCTGCGCCAAGTCATGTAGTCTGACATTAATTGATGGCTTATTCAGCGATGCAGTTCTCTGCCACCATATCCTTATTCATATCTTTATATGAATGATACACTGTAATTAAAATAAATTTTCACTAACACTTTTGACATCATACATTTTTCATACCTTTTATGTTCCATGGCAGTTGATTCATTGTCACATGTTACAATTCCATAGCCTCTGAAGAATTATCATCTGAGGAGTCATCTAAATAGAATGTAAAAGAATGGTGTTCTTCTCTGCTATTATTTCCAACTGGTGAAGTAACATTTTATCCTCATTCAAGTTCATGCTTTAAAAGTTAATTAAGATTTACGTAAGCTGATCTGAAAAAATAACATAAGCAGATTTTTTTTCTTTCTTTCTTTCTTTCTTTTTTCCCCTCTGAAGGTATTGTATCAATATTCCTTTAATTACACCCTTAAATAAGTAGTGAAGGCTTATCTGAACAGCAAGGTCTGGGCCAACTTTCTCCATGACTTATTAACCTTTCAATGTTATAAACCCTTAGTCACTTGAATTATTTGCAACCTGCAATACAAATTGTTTTACCTCTGTTGCTGAAAAATATTATGCACATTCATATAATAATGATGTGTTATTTTTATTTTGTAAATTAACAGCATTAAATGGGATTATACAAACACAGGAAACTAAGCAGCTAACAATGCAATACACCTTATATAACATATTTGTGCACTACCACTACCATCTACGATATTTTTTGTTAATATTAGGCATTCTATCTTTTACTATAAACATATTTTTTCTTGGCTTCCTAATTTTTGTCTATATCATAATAAGTGCTAAAATATCTCATTTACCTCTAAATATTTTATGAAATTCATTATTTCCATGTAATTTTGTATAAACTAGGATTACTCAAGTGCTGTTAACCTCAAAATTTTTCCATCCTCCTCTATTAGCAGTCTTGCACAGATTTTTACATCAGCTTCCATCATCATCCACCATGCTGCTCCTCTAGTTAACAGCCTCTTCCTCCTCCATGAGCCTCCATATGCCAACCTCATACACACTTACTCTTAACGTTGATGATCAGTTTATTATTCCACCCTAAAAATGCCCAAATTCATGACCAACATTTGGGTTATCTGCTGATACAAAATACTTTTATTATCCCTCAAAATTTGAACCTCATATTTTTAATGTTAATATTGTCACACCCCAGAATTTTAGGAGATGACAGGGGGAGCTAAGCTACAAAAAGATGGTAGAGCTAAAGTTAGTTATCTTTTATTATAATCACTCTGAATGATACTAATTACAAACTAATGTGTATGACCTTTCAAGTACATGTTACAATATCAAGACAGCGTCCTGCTAACCATTCTGCTGCTTGTGCCCCCAGTCAGGGCTTACCTTGGAGGATGTGTCTCGGCATGCTAAAACTTCTCGGTCGGTCTCGTGAGTCCTCAGCCTAGCCTCTAGGCTCTCTCTTTCTCCCCGTCTCTCTCTACTACTCTGTAGGAACCTGCAGGCTCTTAAATAGAATCCCATACCCCAGGGAGGAACAGAGGCATTACCAAATATGGTGTGCCACCGCCCTAGGTTTGAATTAAAGCAGCCAATCACAGAGCAACACATGACAGTTCTCAAACATCCTGATTGACACATGACATCCTGAGTCCTACGTGACTTAAGCAGATTCCTCAAAGGAAACTAATGTTTGGTGTGGAAGTGACACACCAAACTTTTCCTGTTGTACAATAATTTACTAAGTATCTCATGCTAATACAAAATAGTAAAAATATGGATAAACCAAAAACTATGTCCTTTCTGAGAAATTTAGATTTCAAAGTACATGACATCAATTTACCAATATTTACCGCCCGAAAATAGCGTCTGTGACAATATTCACATAGTTCTATTTTTTTCATATGTGCTTACAAACAAACACTAAAACCTATGTCAGATGAAAATGAATGATAAATTTATAATTAAAAAATCTTAATTTATTACGGACCATCAGACTGTCGGAACATATATGGTGGTATATCAATAAAGTACACAAAAAGTCTTAAATTGTAAACGGTTATGTAAGTAATATTTCCAACATGAACAGTCTACTAGTATGTGTCCCTTTTCCGGTAACGAACCTGCATCTGCGGCTAGCGCCCACTAGTGGGTTACAATCAGCAGTCAGCAACAGCCATCTGGAGAAGGGACATTATTTATTGACTAGGAAAAATTCTGCCTGTCAAGGAGTTGGGTGGGCAAGAGGTTTCTTTGTAAAGTAATTTTTAAGAATTCCTGTATAATTAAACTTCGATGATTTGGAATTCGCATTTTTAAATGCTTTTAACCCTAACATCATTTGGTGTAGAGTTTGTTTCCTTCAGGTAATCCGAGCAGCTATTTTATTGAATGGTGGATGCGAGCCAAATTGTGTGGTTATAAAAATACTTCTCACTTAAAAAAGATGTTATGATACAATTAAAGAATACTTTCGCGTCGCGTTCAATGGGGGGGGGGGACGAGAAAAAAGAGACTAAAAGCTTTTCACCTCAGAATCACGCATTATTTTACATTTTAATGGATTTTTCCATTAGGTTGATAATGGATTTCAATGTTCTCTCACCCCAGAGTCTTACAAAAAAAGAGGTTGTTGCCTGTTAAAAGCATTCCTATATTTTACGAATTCTTGCCTTGAAAGGTTCCCCCCCCTTTAATAACATTTCTATGTTTTTATCTTGATACTGGAATTTCATGTTAAGTTCTACCCCACTTTCACTGCCTCGGGCGAGATGAGGAAAACCAATCTCATTTGCTAAAAACCAAGAGTGATGGAAGGTATTGCGCATGCGCGGTAGAAAAATCCTACCTCATTGGTTGAAAACCAAATGGGCGGAGCTAAAATGTGCTCGCGGTATGGAAAACTAAACTCCGTGACGTCACTGAAAAGTGGAAGGGGTTCCAGTATAAAAGTAAACGCAGCGAGTGCATCTCTTGGCATTTTTGTGCATATATATACACTGCTCCTTCAACATATCGATTAAGCAGCATCAGCATGTCTTCCATCAGTAGCTACACGACTACTTCCCGGTAGCAACATATCTTCAGCCAGCGCCACAGGCGTTCCAACAGCGCCGGCAACAAAACTATGTTTAGTAACGGCAGTGGGCTGTACTCTCCGAACAACTTTTTTCCCCATTTTCGTCAGTATGCTACCCCTTTATAGCATCACGAAACCCGTTGACATCGGCATGTCTTCTGTCGGAAACACGGATTCTGTTCAATGGTTCTGTCAACAGATTGAGCGTAAAAACTCTAGGTTTCTTACATAATAGACAGCTTCCCATAGCAGTTGTCAACACCGATACTAACACGAAACCAGGCAAAAATTCAGTGTGCATCTTGGTTGCAAAGAACGGGTGGCGAGAATATTTCGATAGCCACGGAATTGTTCTTTCGCCTCATATTCTGAATTTTCTCAATCAATGCTGTGGCATGCGATGGACTCACAGCACATGAATGTTGCAAGGCGAGATCAGCACTACCAGTTACATTACGTCATTGCTTACCTATCTCACCACTGCCGCAACTTGAGCAAGGATAGTTATATAAATATTAGGAGGCATTTGATGGAGCTTTAGAATCCTCCAGCACATCAGCCTCAAGGCTTATTGTGGTACCCCGTTGGGCAATCTTAAGGCTTATTATGCTACCCCATGGGATTTTCCTTTTACAAGTTACAGTATTTTGGTTCCATTGTTGCCTTCTTTTCCCAGATCTTTTCTGGTTAGAGAGAGAACGAGTCTCTTTCCAGGATTGGACACTCAAACAGGACCCTCGAGGCAGATTCCTTGTCCTGCTTGCACAACATGCAAGTTCATCTTTATAGGAACCCAATTTTCGTAGATGTTTTCTGAGGTGACCATGTTCAGTGATTAGCGCAATTTCTTTCCACATTCTCCACCTATCGAATTGGAGAAGGGATGAGGAGAAATTCTTGTTAGAGAATAGGATGAATTTCCTAATTTGGCTCTGCCAAGGATAGAATTGCTACCTTAATTGATTCTCAACCCCAATCCATGTTTTGACTGCGGTCTTAGTTGTATCAGTACTGACTCCGACCACGGACTCAGGGCTAGAAAAGGATGTCAGGGCCCCTTTTTACCAGTTGATCTGCCATTTCATTCCCATTAATACCCTCATTCTCCTGTACTCACCGCAGTTCGAGCCTGTTGCAGGATACCAGGGAAAACCAGACATTTTCACATTCCCATAACAGTTTACATTGCACTTGGTCAGAGGTAAGTGCTTTTAGTGAACTTTGGCTGTCTGGGCCCTTTGCGGGATCCATCAGTGTACCATAAAAGTTGATTATCTTTATCTTCTTCTTTTGGCGTAGTTCTTTCCATCCAGTTATCTCTACATGCGGGAGTAATCCTTAATGGAAGGAAATTACTGAGTATTCATTAGGTCTGACATCCTCAGTTCTGAAATATCCAGGAAATTTAGGTTGTAAGGTGCCCAGTTTCAGCAAAGCTACCTGAATTTCCTTTGTGACCAAGCGATGAGCCGTGAGCCTAGCTTCTGCTTGTAAATAAATGTCCACGGAAGGGAAGTCTAATAGTCTCCAGAGCGACGGTTGGTGTGGTTCTGAAGGGCCCTATAACACAAATACATGCTAATCTCGGTCGCCTGGTAAACTTACCTGCTATAGTGCTTTTTAAAGTTGTCCGACACCAAACAATGGCACCTTAAGATATTTGGCACCTAATTAAAGCACCATAAAGCCAATGGCTAATGTGTGATTTAATGCCACAGGTGGATCAGATAGCGCCTCTGGTCATCTGGCCCTGAGGAGAATATTATTAATATGATTGTTCCAGGTCAGTTTCTTTCCCAGTTCAAGACCTAGATATTTGACTGACTCGAGAGTATTCCAGGGTTGAACTACCAACCTTAAGAGTTCCTAGAATATTCAGATTCCTTCTGGATTGAAAACTTTTTTGCTCGAATTTATGAACAAACCTTTCTGCTTACACTAGCAGTGAACTTTCCTCAAACGCATTGTTTATTATACTTGTAACTGTAGCCACTAATTTAACGCAAGAGGATGATTAGCGGAGCTTGAAACACCAGCAAACATTCGCCCTAAAGTATTGGCGATATCAACAGGAGTGTAAGTACAGTGTTGCACTCTTAGACCGGGTATGGAGAAAGACCCAAGGTGCCTACAGTGCGACGAAGCTTATTCCGGACTACACGGAAAGTGGTCACTGTAGTATAAATCGGAGATGACGTTCCCGGTAAAATGTACAGCAAGTGAGGCAGAGCAGAAAGATAAGTCCAAGTGTGAAAAGCTATGTGTACTGTCAGAAAGAAAGGTACGTTGACCAGTGTTGAGCAGAATAAGATTGTGGCGGCCTAGAAAATCTGTTAATATGCTACCTCTTGCACACTCCGTGGTAGAACCCCATAGGGAATGGTGCGCACTAAAATCCCCCATATGCAGGACAGGGGATGGTAGCTGTGATAGGAGATTATCCAGATCAACCTCTGCGACAGTAGCAGATGGAGGTAAGTAAGTAGTGCAGATTGTAAAAATTAGGCCAGAAAGGTAAACTGTGGCTGCTGCAACCTGTAAAGGAGTCTGTAAGCGCACGGAAGAACTATATAGGTCATCTCGAACTAAAACTCCGTCATGCGCAGGAGTGCGAACTTTGCGAGGAAGATCGAATCTCTTCGAAGAGTAACCGCGAAAACTGTGGTTTAAGTTTGGTCTCCTGGAGACACACTAGCGGCGAGTTAGTCGATCGCAAAAGTAGCTCAAGGTCAGCTCTTCGACTACGGAGCCCAAGCACATTCCAAGAAAGGATGGTCATTGTTAAATCTGGAATAAGATAAAATTAAATTTAAACGTCACCAGGTCGAATCGAACCGTCCTTTTTTTTTAAACGCGTGGAACCTAAGTAACGAGGATTAGACTGCTCTGTTGCTTCTCTTATGTCCACTCTTTTACGTTTCATTTTAATGCGAGGATTATTATTAACCATAGCGTATTTATCCTCCACCATTCCAACCGTCTCCGATGGCACGCTGCTTCCTGGGCGCCACACCGGCTCAGGTGACCTTCCTGGCTTATCTCAGAGTCAAACCTCCCCGGGTCCAGACAGAGGTACCCAATTGTCTACAGGTTCACAGCTCTTGCAATGGCCCCTCCCCGGGCTTGGTCTTTACCGGGGGATACGCTCCTGTCCTAGTATGATAACCCAGTGCTGGGAGTTACGCCGTTACCCAGTCACTTTTTACCGTTTCAAACACGGGGGCACCCATCAGACAAAGAACAGGGAAGTAGGACGAATAAAAATGAAAATAGAGAGGATATAAAAAGGAGTCAAACACGCTGAGCGTGGACATGCGGAGCAGCTTGGGTGCCTCGGGATCGCTATGCCCGGTACCCAAAAGTGGGCCCCTGAGGGGTTCAAATGTATATGGAATAAGTAAATTAATACAACATGATTAAATCTAAATTAATCAGAATTGATTATTGCGACACTTATGTACAAATTATTGGGGGGTGTTTCAAGTAAATAAATACCACCTCAACGGCAACATAATCGTTTCATTATCGGTAATATAGAAACCAATTATCATTCCAAACATTCCAAAAGAATAAAGAATTAATATTCTCACTGTACAGAAAGCCGGTGTTGCCGATTTCAGTAAAATATATTCAATCAAATTAAACTTTACCACATGAATTTATGACGAGCAATGGGGCAGGTTTATATATATAAACAGCAAATGAATTTATATTTATATTTTTCGGCGCCGCAATATATACATATTATACACACACGACCGGCATTTGGAGCAATTGAATTGCTGTATTATCGGTAAAAATTCCAATCTCATTGTTTTGTTAAAATATTCACTAAATACCAATTTTCTCACTGTGCAGGAAAACCGACAGTGATTGCTATTTCAGTTAAAAGTGGGTAATCATTTTATAATTTGACAGCAAAATGCTAAATATATGACCGGCAAAGGGCCGATATGTAATACGGTGTATTGTGAATGATATAAGGAATGTGTTGTTATTCTTATGAAATATTGTCTAAATCCTAGCAATGCCAACTGCACACAGTAACTCAATCGCACATTCCGATTAAAAAATGCGGTGCTCAACTATAATTTGCATAATACTACTAAATACTAAAAGTATGATGGTAGACGTGGTCTTACCCGCCAGCAACAGAATATTATCAGTAAAAAGTCGAACCATTTTTTTAAGTGAAATATTTACAAAGTACGAAATTCTTACCTATGCAGAGAACGTGAACCACAATAGCTTAATTCATTTAAGGTTGGGATTTCAATTTATATACTGACTGTCCGCAAATAGGCCAAGTACATGGCCGGTTTCGAGCCACTATCTTCCGGCACGGTAAAGGTTGCATTATCGATAAAATCAATAAAATAATGTGAATATTATACATTATTGCCCAAATTCTTGAAATGTCATTTGTGCATAAAAATTATGAATTCTTTTGCACCTTCAGTTATAAAATATATGACCAGTCTTTGGCCGTTATTTTCTGACGACAGTATCGCTGCATTATCGGTAAAGTACCACCAATTTTTACTGACGTAAATTCAAAAGAAACTAGTACTCTCATTTGTGCAGAGAAAATATTTCAGTATAAAATAGGAATAAATTTATATATTTACTAAAAAAATCATGACAAGTCATTGAGCTATAACTCACAGGCATGTAAAAAAGTGCATTAAAGATTCAATTACGAACTTAATATTAATGAAAATGTTGCCAAATCACTTGTATTGGTATCTGTGCATAGAAACTAAATCAGCGACGCCTATTTTAATAAAAAGTACACGATCAATTAAAATTTTCAGTGCCAAAATACGAAATATATGATCGGCGTTAGGTTTCTTACCTGACGGCAAGGGAGTTGCTGTATTTTCGCAAAACCTCAAAGTAATTTTTTTGTATTTAAAATTTTCGCCATGTATTAGGTTTTGAAACAGTTATTGTTATTTCTGTTACAAACGAGTGATCAATTTATAACTCCACCACAACAAAGCTAAGTACATGGTAGGATCTATGTCCCCTGCCGGCATGTAAAGCTGTGCATTATCGATAAAATGATAAGAATATATTAATGTAAAATATTTCCAAAGTATTAGTATTGTCAGCTGTAAAAAAAAAATGGCCAGTGTGCTACTTTCAACAGAAAATTAGGTATTACATTGACATATCCACCGCTTTCTTCCGAAGGAAGCCATTTACGCCCGAATAAATCCATCGGTCCTAGCCAGGGTACAGAGGAAACAACTGTAAAAGTTGCGGATTAAAATTTCACCATTGTTCAACTGTTTACACTTCATTGTTCACTTCATTGCTCCTTTTCCTTAGACGACACTTTCTTACCATTAGCAAGGGTATGGAGAGTTTTAAAGATTTACTGACCCTGTACTTACAAATTCTATAATCGTTCTCTTCACATACTCAAAATTACATTATCAATATCATCCAAACTAATAGATTTTTACCGTTCCATTTCACGAGTTATATTTCTCTTTATCTAAATTGAACAGCCCTATCTCACTTCCCAAAGCGAACTTATATTCTAGTCTCTTGAAGCGAACTGCCTTCTCTCGTCTCTTAAGTCGAACTGAAAGAAAAAACTTTCCAAAAATGTTTTTACTAAATTTCTACGAGGAAAAAAAATTCTAATCATAGCAGATGTGTTCCTTCCCATTGGCTTAATCTCTTGCCGTTAGAAGTTTCTCGAAAAGACATTTTGAAATTTGAGAACTTTTTGGCTAATCTTGATCCATTGTAGATTAGATAGAAACGTTTTGAGGGTTCGACAATTTCTCTTTCTTTTAAGAGAGGTGCCCAAGGTGAAAGCCCATCACCGGTCTTTTTCTAGAACATTTTTACTTTGATGAAAAGAAATGTCCCCTTGCTTATGGCACCAGAAAGTCGCTTTTTGGTACATGAAAGTTTTCATCTTTCCAGCCAAGATTTCCGATTCTCGAACAATCTACATTCTTTTACATAATTGTATCATGAGGTATTAATCTATGTAAATTAATTAACTAAACAGGATTATATGTTTATCTTAATTAATTGTACGGAATTATATCTGGATGTCCCATTGCAAAAATGAAAAGTAGTACATGAGATGTGCTTAAAAGATGCTGATTCCCAAACAAAATGACGTTCGCATGCAGTTTAAGATATTACAAGAAACTGCAGAGTTTATTCCACAGGTAACCACAGGTGATGAAATTTGACTACTTAAATTTAGACTCTGAGAGCTAACAGCAAAGCTGCGTGTGGAAATGTCCATAATCACAAATAGAGGGGGAGGGGAGAAGAGAGAAGGGGTAAAAGAACTGCTTCTACTGGGAAAGATATGGTCACTTCATTTTGAAATATTCAAGGTAAGATTTATGAAATGTCGTAACTGAGCCATACTAAAGAGATTTGCTGAAAACTTGGCAGGCCATATCAGACGAAAAAAGCCCACATTTCGTTGCAACGAGCTGAATGCTGCATTACAATAATGCACGGCCATACATCGCATATCAATATGACGTGTGTTCCACACTCTGCCTTTAATCCAGAATTAGCCCAATGTGACCTTTTCCATAAATTGAAGAAACACGTTTATGGAAGTTATTTTTCAACAGCATGAGCAGTGATGCAAGCTGTGAAGACGATTCTGAAAAACCTGTCATAAATGGTTACCAGCATGTCTTTGAAGACCGACAGAAACGCTGAGACAGGTATATTGGAGCCAACGGGTACTACTTTGAGAAACTTCATAATAATTATGAAGAGTAGTACACGTAAGTTTGTATATATTATTTTGTTTTTTCCAACTGAATTGACCTATCGTTACCAGTTGTGTACTGGAGTTTAAATTTTTGTTTTCATTATGGCAACCCTACATTAACAGAACATTGTAATACTAAAAACTTTAACACCTATAGCAACAATGTGAAACATTCCACGTGCAGGTCTAAAATGCATCGCTTTAATTAATAAACGTCCCCTAACAAAGAATTTAAAAGTAAATACAGCAAGAAGGGTACAAATAAATAAGCAAAATAAGAAAAACTAAATCTTGAAAGAAATACAGCCCAACAGATACAAATTACAATATTATACATATTAAATATCAGCTCTATATGATGGCAAAAAGGAAGATACAAGACTTTAACGATTAACAATGAGTAATGATTTAATGCAATGTTGCCAAACGTGGCTACCTGTCGCCTTTTTGGCAGCTTTTCTATGTGTAATACGTCAACACGTTTTCTATTTGGTTATTTTCAGGTGCATATAAAGTTATTTGATGTTTTCCTCCCTGCTCCTTTGAAAAAATATTACAACTGTCACAAAGCTACATATGAGAATATTGGACCATTTAATTTGGAATACTGAACATATGAAAACAACCAAGTTTATCGTAGTCTTGTGAATTTCAATAGAATGCAATATTAATATTTTACATTAATTTGCTTTAAAGTATCCGTATACAGACATAAGGCATTTGCAAACTTTGCTGATTCAAGGACTCTCATAGTCACCGGAACAATATTAAGATAAAAAAAAATTTGAATGGAGTCTGTTAGTAAATTTTAAAATAAATAAATGATTTATAAACTCTGTAAACTTTAAGTTAATATATTTACCAATTTATTTATACACTTAATGGTTGCAGGAATTCAGCTATTTGACAGGTTTATTAAGATTTACATTTGTTAGGTTGCTGTAGTAAAGTTAACTCTAGTGGAGAAAATACCGAATATAATGAGAAATTACCATCGAATAAAGAATGGGAAAAGAATGGTACGGTAAACGTACTTATAAGTTTTCTTTACATTAATGTTCAAATACGAATTTTATAGTGTTAGGATTAACATGCTTATTTACAATTGAAATCAAGTTTCTAAGCAATTCAATGCGCATTACTCCACGATGTTGTTTATTTTTCACTTCCTTTTATGTGATATTTGACTACTTTTGGCGACTTATTGGTGTAAAGTGGTGACAAAGCTCAGAAATCACCTGGCAATCATGATTTAATGTCATTTTCAATGTGTCCAAAGAAAATTGTAGCAAGAGAGAAAGAGAATTTATTTTAAAACAAACGGCAGATCAGAGTGCATGGAGGTAGGCCACTGGTCTCTCTCCTGGAAGCCACATCTCTTCACAGCTTCCTTTGCAATAAGAGCTGGGTGCACATGCGTGTTGTCACGAAGGCGCACACCACAACTCATCTTTCCTCGCCCTTGCTCTTTGATGGGAGCACAGTCTGTGCAGTAGGCCTGCATGGTTCTCCCATTTACTGTAGTTTTCCTCCCCTTGAAGTCAATAAAGAGTATTCCTTTACAGTCACAAAAGATTGTGGCCCTGGACTTCTTGATTGACTGAGAGACCTTGACCTTTAGAGGCGGCGCTTAGCCAGGCTTATGCCACTCACTTGATTCTCTTTTGGACAAGGGATCATAGTAGAGAACCAGTTTCATCCCCTTTAACAATAGTTTGCAGAACTTCTCTCTGAAGCCACGGCAGAGCTCCAAAAATACCTGATAACAGATGACTCTTGCTGCTTTTGGACTGAAGAAAGAAGTCTAGGCACCCATCTTGCACTTATGCATGTTTAAACGTTCATGAATATTTCGAAGGACTGTTATTTTAGAAAAGTCCAACCTTGTTGCTATTTCTGTAATTTTGAACCGCCGCTGGTCTTCCATAATGGTAGAATATGAAGGGGATGCTTCCCCATATACACCGTCCAAACCTTCTTTCATTTCCTTTGGAGTTAAGCTCTTCTTTTGTGAAGAAATTAACTGAAATTGCCATTACTCGTTCGCACAGGATAATCAATTTAATATTCCAATGCAAAAGCACTGGTAAGGGAAATGTGCGATTACCCGGTTTTGTACTGACATAGCGTGATTGATTTTGTTTCTCTGCACATTTGGTATGTATTGTACTATTTAGCAATATTTTACATTAATAAGATTTTGTTCTTAGTTTTATCCATAATACACCATTTTACTTGCCATGTTACAGTCTGACAGCCGGTCAAAATTTTAGCTTTTTGCAATGTTAGTTAAAATAAGATAACTCATTATTGCACCAAAAAGGGGGTGGGGTCATCGGGCTATAAACTGCCGATAAGTAAAACGGTGTATTATATATAAAATAAAACTCTTATTAGGGTAAAAACTTGCTAAACTGCTTGTTTTAACATTCTGCAGAGAAACAAAATCAATTGTGCCTATTTCAGTATAAAACCGGGTTATTAACTAGCATTTCCAAAGCGAAAATGGAGTTCGCGGTGTAAATTGCCTGTGATAGAACTGTTCCCTTATTTAAGAGAGAGAGAGAGAGAGAGAGAGAGGTTTACTGATTTAAAATAATCACATAGTGCTAGTTCCACAGAAACTAAAACATGCATGCTCTTTTCTTCAAAAAACGAGTAACAATTACTTCCACTGCTAAAAACAAAACGTATAACCGGTTTCGGGTTCCTACATGCCGGCATTTAAACCGTATTTTTTCGGGCAAATGAGGAACTATATTTTATTATATTAAAATATTACCAAAATACTAGTAATGTTAGATGGACAGAAAAACTGTCCAATGATGCGATTTTCAGGCCAAAATTACGTATTTCATGTATATTTCATCCCTAAATAGGCCAAATTTATGACCGGTCATTGGGCTCTTACCTACCGACTAGTAAAAGAGTTCTTACAGTTAAATTATGAACATGGCATTCTAGTAAAATTATCCGAACTTTCTAGCAATGCAGTCTGCGCAAAGAAACCAAATTAGTGATACCTATCTCAATTAAAACGCCAATTTATAATTGGCTGCATACATACAATACATTTATGACTGGCATTCGGCTACAAATTAGCTTTACAAAGGCAAAAACTTAAACCTTAGTTTACTTTGTAAAGTATTAAGAAAGTACTAGTATTTTAATAGGCGCACAGAAACTGACAAGAGTGACGTCTATTTTTATTAAATTGGATGATATTTGTAATTCCAGCACAATAAAGCTAAATTTTTGACGGTTCATCCCTTCTAACAGCGGCCGAATTGTAAAACATGGATTATCGGTAAAATAAAAAATAATTATCATTTGCTAAACTGCTAGTATTGCCATCTATGCAGAGAAAAAACTTACTCCCATTTCGGTATAAACCAGGTAACCAGGTAATATTTCCGTCGCGAAGTGCTACATGTATTATGGGCGCTTGGGCCGTTTATTTAGCGGCGAGAGATTGCTGCGTTTTCGATAAAAAAATACGACAACATTTTTATTGATGTAAAATGTTCCCCAAGTACCTAGTACTATTATCATCTGTGCAGAGAATCTTAATTGTGCATTATCATTTCACCAAGAAGTAGGTGATTAATTAATATTACTATTGCAAAAAATGAATTTTCGAGCTGTTAAGTTATGATATGTAATATGAAGCATAATCGGTAAAATGACAAATAATATTTCATTATTGAAAAAATATTGCCAAATTACTATTATTGTCACCTGTACAGATAAACTGGCCTGAAGGGTACTTTTACGTTAAAAATTGGTATTACATTTATATTTCCACCACAAAGGAGCTATGACAGACGAACGGGCTCTTACCTGCCAGCTTATAAAATGGTTAATTATCGGAAAAATGACGAACATTATATTATTCTCGTTACACATTCCTAGTATTGCCCTCTGGGGAAAAAATATTGAGTCAGTTATGCCTATTTCAGTTAAAATTGGAAGATTCATTTACATTTCCATGTTTAATTTACGATGTAACCTGCAGGCAAGTGAACTGCTGCATTACCGGAAAATCAAGAACAAAATCTTATTAGTATTAAATATAGATAAACTGATGTTATTTCAGCCTGTGCAGAGAGATAAGACGACTACTTCAGTATAAAACCACGAAAATAACTAATATTTTCACCCACAGTGCTAAATATATTACTCGTAATCGTGCTGGTAATTGCTGGCAACAGAATTTCTCCGTTATCGATAAAAATACGAAAGATATTTTAATGATGAAAAATGTTATCAAAGTGAACAAACATGCAGAGAAATTGAGCCGTAAATGTTAATTTCACCAAAAAGTGGGCGATTAAATTGTATTTCCACGGGAAAAAAAAAAAAATATTTTATCGGTTTTTGGTTGCTATCTATCGACATATTTAACGGTGCATTATCGAAAAAATAAATAACATTTTCTTATATTAAAATATTTCCAAAGTACTAGTATTTTAACTTGTGGAAGGAAACTGACCAGTAATGTGGATTTCAGTCAAAAAGTAGATATTACATCTTCATTTCCACCGCAAAGAGGTTAAATTCTTGAAGGACTGTCCGGCTTTTACCTGCCGGCTAGTAAAATGGTTGAAAATCGGTAAAACTATGAACATGATATTATTCTTATAAATATTGCCAACTTCCTAATAATGCTGTCTTCGCAGAAAAAGTGAATCAGTGATGCCTGTTTCAGTTAAAATTGTGTGATCAATGTTAGCCTTTGTCCACCGCAAAACGGCTAAATTTATGACCGGCAATCAGGCTGTCAGCTGCCAGGGAGTAAAACGGCGCATTATTATCGGCAAAATCAAGAACGACATATTTTTATTGTAAAATACTGGTGACTGCTAGTATTGCGACCTGTAAAATATTCACAAAATAGATGTTATTACCAGAGGAACTGAACCGTGCATACTTATTTCACCAAAATGTGATTCTTTTAAATTCCATCGCAAAAATCGAAACGTCAGATCGGTTTTGGGTTGTTATCTAACGCCATGTAAAATGGTGTATTATCGGTAAAATGAGGAGCCTCATATTATAGTAAAATATTACAAAAATACTATTGCTGTCACTTGTGCAGAGAAACTTCCCAATAATGGAATTTTCTGGCAAAAAAATAGGTATTACTTGTATTTTTCCACCGCAAAGAACCTAAATTTTGAAGGGCAATGGGACTCTTACCTGCCAGCTAATAAAACGGTTCGTTACACGTAAAATTAACAACTTATTATTCTTTTAAATTGCCAAAATCCTAATAATCTTTGCAGAGGAACTAAATCAATAATGCCTTTTTCAGTTAAAAATGTATGATCAATTTACCATTCCATCACAAAAAGGCTAAATTTATAACCGGCAATTGGAGTGTAGCCGCCGGCTAGTAATGCGCTGCATTGTCGGTAAAATCAAGAGCAAACAATTACACTGGGCAACAATGAAAATATTTCGGGCTTAAAAGTAGTGAACTTACATGTATTTCCATCTGCTGAATTCAAAAATCACCATAAAAATGATAGATTAGCTCTTGTTTTGAAGATAAAGTGATATTTCATTTTTTAGAGTGAAGATTTTAAATTTGGGGGAATTTTTTGGGGGAGTTGGCACACCTGTCAAATAACAAAACACAAATGCTCTTCAGCTGTTTGTAAGTCATAAACATAGATACTGTTGCTGTGACTGTGAATTACATGTAGTTTCTACTCAAATTAATGCAAAATTTCTGGTTCGCGAGTGCTTTTTTAGTGTAAAATTTGTAAAAATGTCACAAAAATGTGTAAATATGGTGAATAACTTTTGTAATATTTGTGGTGAAATAACATTTTCCTCACAGAAACGCAATCTGATGCCTCTTGTAAAGACTGCTAAGCCTCTTGTGGACCTAAAAGACGTTCTTCTTCCACCCCTGCATATCATTCTGGGTTTGATGAAAAACTTTGTCAAAGCTATGAAACGAGAAGGACGGGCCTTTAAGTAAATCAGAGAGAAATTTTCGAAATTAAGTGATGCAAAAGTTAAGGAAGGCATTTTTGTCGGACCACAAATAAGAGAACTTGTAAAGGATCCTGCATTTGACCAAGTTTTGGAGGGGAAACAAAAGGAAGCTTGGGAAGCCTTCAAGGGTGTTGTTCATGGAGTTTTAGGCAACAAAAGAGATGACAACTACAAGCATTTGCTCCTGCAAAAATACCGTAACCTTGGATGCAACATGTCCCTTAAGATCCATTTTCTCCACTCCCACCTAGACTTTTTCCCTCCTAGTTGTGGAGCTGTTAGTGATGAACATGGGGAGAGATTCCATCAGGACATTTCTGTTATGGAACAAAGATATCAGGGCTAATGAAGTAATGCTTGCGGATTACTGTTGATCTTTGTATAGGGATTCTGCGGAACTCCATCACAAGAGGCAAGCTAAAAGACGACGAAGTCAATAGGCCACCACATGATTCTCTTCAGACACGACTATCTGCGAAGTATTTTTCCAGGAATTTAGAACTCTTAGCATGTAATTACCAGTTAAAAAAATCAAATGCACTTTCATTGTTGTTAGCATGTATGTAATTAAAATGTATCCTTTTCTCTCAATCCGTTAATATGTAATACTTCCACCTTGTGTATATCATAGAAACTAGAGCTAATAAAAATTTTTCATTGTCATATTTGTTTTTCTCAACCCAAAATTAGTAGGAATTGCCTCATCAAGTGCTCGAAACATTCAAAAAGTATTTTTTTGTTGCCCAGTGTTATTAGGTAACTCTTGCAAAACTGCTACCATTGCTACCTGTGCAGAGAAACTAAACCAAGGGCGCCTATTTCAAAATAACACGTAATCAACTAATATTTCCAACATCAAAATGCTAAATACGTCACCGCAGTTCGGGCTGGAAACTGTTGGCAAAAGAATTTCCACGTTATAGATACACATAGAAAAAATATTTTATTGGTGCAAAGTGTTCAAAAAGTAGTGGCATTTCCACCCCTGCAGAGAAACCGAGCCGTGCATGATATTTCACCAGATGTTGGGTGATCAATTAATATTTCAATTGCAAAAAAACAGCACGTATGACCGGTTTCGAGTTGTTACCTGACGGTATAATATGGAGCATAATCGGTAAAACGAGGAATTTATTATTATAAAATATTGTCAAGTACTCATAGTATTAGATAAAAATTAGGAATTACATTTAAATATCCAAACTCAGAGATGCTAAATTAATGATAGGCATCGGGTTCACATGGCGGCTAATAAAACGGTTAATTTTCGGTTAAACCACGAACATCATCTTCTAAAATACTGCCAAATTCCTAGTAATGCCATCTGCGAAAAGACTCTGAATTAGTGATGCCTATTTGTGTAAAAATTGATGATTAATTCATAAATTCACCGCAAAAACGAAAATTTCTTACTGACATTCGGGGTCTCTGAATGATCGGTAAAAACTTAAAACATATTGTTTTATGCAAAATATTCACAAAATTAGTCCATGTTGGCAAGGAAACTGACATATGATGTCTATTGTAGTAAAACTTTGATGAACAATTTATAATTCATAATTTAGGATAGGTCATCGGGCTTTCTGCTGCCGCCAAGTAAAACGGTGCTTTATGGTAACAAAACCAAAATATTGTTTGTGTAAAATATTGCTAAACTAGCAGTATTGACACCTATATAAACAAAACTAAATCACGAACGCCTATAACAGTATGAAACCGGGTAATCAAGTAATATTTCCATTGCCAAAGAGCTAAACATATTTCCAGGAACAGAATTTCTCAGTTATAGATAAAAATACAAAAAATATTTTATTAATGAAAAATATGCACAAACTAGTAGTATTACAGCCTGTGTAGAGATAATTAGTATAACGTGCTTATTGCCACCGAAAAAAGAAAGAAGAGGGGAAAACGGGAGAAAACTGGTAAAAAAACAAACAAACAAAAGTATGAACGGTTCCGGCTTGTTACCTACCGGCGTGTAATATAGAGCATAATCGGTAAAATTGCGAAGAACATCTTATTATTAAAATCTTGGCAAAGTTCTAGTATTGCCACTTTGCAGAGAAACTGGCTAGTGATGGGATTTTTATTAAAAAATTATGTATTACATTTATATTTGCACCGCAAAGAGGCTAAATTTATGAGGGCTATCGAGCACTTACCTGCCGCCTAGTAAAACGGTTCGGTAAAATTAAGAACATGATATGATTCTTGACAAAGAGGGCCACAATCCTAATAATGTTACTTCGTAAAGAAACTGAATCAGTAAATCCTATTTCAGTTAATATTTAATATCAATTTATAATAACACCGCTAAAAGGACAAATTTTGACCGGAAGTTCGGTCATGTCAGCCAGCCCCATACGCTACATTGTATAAAAACTTTAAACAAAATTACGTTAAAATATTTACAAAGTTAGTTTTTTTCATATTTGCAAAGAAACTGAAACACTGATGACTATTTAAATTCAAATTTGATGATCAGTTTATAATTCCATCAAAAAGAGTTTAAATTTATTATAGGCCATAAAAGTTTTCACCTGCCGAAGTAAAACGCTGCAAAATATCTGTAAATTCAAGAACAAAACCAACTTGGCGTAAAGTATTGCTAAAGTCTCATTGCTGTTTGTGCAGAGAAAATCACGGAGGCCTATTTCAGTATAAAATCATGCTACCAACAAATGTGGAGGCCTATTTCAGTATAAAATCATGCTACCAATAAATGTTTCTATCTCCAAAATTATAAATATATTACCGCCATAAATATTAATATTGCCGGCGACAGAATTCCTTCGTTGTAGATAAAAACACAAAAAATATTTTATTGATAAAAAATGTTCACCAAAAAATGGAATTACCACCTGTTTTGAAAAAATTGACCCGTACATGATTAATTCGCCAAAAAGTGGGAGAAAGAATTATATCTCCACAGGGGGGAACAAGAAGAAGAAGAAGAAGAAGAAGAAGAAGAAGAAGAAGAAAAGGAAATGTATGATGGGTTTTGTGTTGCCACCTGCTGGCATGAAAACGGTGCATTATCGGTAAAATGAACATTTTGCTGCATTAAAATAATGTCAAAGTACTAGTATGGTCATTTTGTGCATAGAAACTGGCAATGGTGTCATTTTCAGGCAAAAATTAAGTATTACTTTTATATATACAAGACAAATAGCCTAAATTCATTACATACAATCGGGCTCTTGCCTGCTGTTAGTAAAATGGTTCATTATCGTATGAACGTATTATTATAAAACGTTGTAAAATATTGCCAAATTCCTAGTAATGCTATCTACGCAGAGAAACGGAATTAGTGATGTTTCAGTTAATTTTCATTATTTTATAATTCCACCGAAAAAAATGTGCAATTTATAACAAGTATTCTTAGTTTTGGCACCGAATCCTTGTTTGTAGGTATAAATCAATCACATTTTTATGTAAAACATTCACTTAGTGCTAATTTTTTCCACATATGCAAAGAAACTGATACAGTCATGCCAGTTTGGATTAGAATTGTATGACCAATTTATAATTCCACCGCAAAAGGACTAAATTTATGACCGGCCATCGGGTTCTCTCCCATTAATAATAAAATAAAACAGGCGCGCGCGGGCACACACACACACACAGAGAAGAATAAACAGAAAAAGAAAAGGTGCACTGTCGATAAAATTAGGAACTATTATCTTTATTATTGTAAAATATTGCTAAACTTCTACTATTGCTACCTGTGCAGAGAAACTAAATCCCGGACACATAATTTAGATAAAACCGAGTAATCAAATACATTTTCCACAGCAAAAATAATAAATATATTACCGGCGTTCGGGCTGGTAATTGTCGGCGACAGAATTTCTCCGTTATGGGTAAAGTAGGGAAAATATTTCATTTATGAAAATATGTCATATAGTAGTGGTATTAAACTGTGCAGAAAAACAGAAACGTTTGCTTATTTAAGCAAAAAGTGCGTGATTTATATTTCCATCACAAAAAGCGAAAATTGGATCTGGTTTTGGGTTTCTATCTGCCGTCAGGTAAAACGGTGCATTATCTGTAAAATGGCAAACATTTTATTCCATTAAAATATTGCCAAAGTACTAGTATCGCTATCTGCACAGAGAAATTGATACCTATGTCAGTTAATATTTGATGATCAATTTATTATTCCATCACTAAAACGTTAAATTTTGAACGGGCGTTCGGGATCTTACAAGCTGGCAGCATGATCCCTATATTATTAGTAAAGCCTAAACATTTTTTATGTGGCTCTCGGGTATTGAAACTTGCGATTTTTGGACTTCATCAATAGTGACTTTTTGGGAAAATTATTTATTGTAAAGGTATCTAACAACTCATAAGGCAGGGTATTATATTGCTGACTGTGTATTTAAAATACTTTAATGGTCTGATGAATTAACTTTATATAATTAGCTGTTGACCATGTTTAATATTTGTTTTCACAAGTCTAAGAGCAATAAAGTAGTTGTTGTCGTCGTTACTATATTGTTACAAGTAGGGGCATTTTCTCACTGAACGCTCTGAGATTTCAATACCAAAAATTAACAGAAAAATGTATGATCACCCATAGCTTATCTTTAATTTTCAAGTAATGGTATAGGTATGTGGATGACATTTTTGCAATAATACCAAAGAAACACTCAACAGATGCCCTGAAACTTCTTAATTTTACACATGAATCTGTATAATTTACCATAGAAGAAGAAAGTAATGGGTGGCTACCATTTCTAGATTTAAAAATTATAAGAAATGGAGATTGTTTGAATTTTGGAATTTATAGAAAAGAAATACACAGAGAAAACTACATAAAAATGAGAGTTATAACCTCATTCCACATATCTATGCAATGTTTCACAGTTTGACACACAGATTGATGAATATTCCACTCACAGAAGCAGAGTACAAAATAAAATACAAGGAAATAATAAATACAGCTATAATCAATGGTTTCAACAAAGACACAGTGATAAAAATTATCAATAAATCTAAAAGGCAAAAAGAGATGAGGGAAGTTTCCACACTGAAAAACACAAAAGAAGAATACAGATTCAAAAGTTTCACCTACTATCCAATTTACCACAAGTTCCAGAAAATTTTCATAGAACATGGGATAATGTTAGCTCCAAAGAACAGATACAACACCAAGAATTTATTGGGTTGACAACCAAAGACTCCATGCCAACAGAACGGAAATCAGGAATTTACGAAATAAAATGTGCAGAGCTAGATAGGCAAAACAAAGAGAAATTTGGAAATTCGATGGAAAGAACATTTTAGGAATATTCAATTTAAATAGGTGGATAAATCAGCAGTAGCAGCTCACTATTGAAGCAAAAATCACGAATTAAAACCGGAAATTAAACTGCTGAAACATCTTCACAACCCATTGGAGTTATCCACTTGGGAAAAAATTTTCACATCAAAAATTAGAGAAAATCTAATGAACTTCGAGTTTCTTCCTATGGATGAACTCAGCAATTTCCTACTAAATGAAATTAAACAGCGATTGCACGATGTATATGGGGGTGCATCCCCTTCATATTCTACCGTAAGAGAATGGGCCAAAATTTTTAAAATGGGTCGAGAAAGCATTGAAGACGAAGGACGTGCAGGTGGGCTTTGGAGGAGCTCACTTCTGAAAACATCGCTCTTGTGGAAGGAGAAATTATGGAAGACCGGCGGCTCAAAGTTACAGAAATAGCAGCAAAGTTGGGCCTTTCTAAAACAACAGTCTTTTGAATTATTCATGAACATTTAAACATGAATAAGTTTAGTGCAAGATGAGTCCCCAGACTTCCATCCTCAGTCCAAAAGCAGCAACGAGACATCAGTTGTCAGGCATTTTGGAGCTCTGCCGTGGTAACGAAAGAAAATTTCTGCAAATCATTGTTACAGGAGATGAAACTATGGTCCTCTACAATGATCCCTTGTCCAAAAGAGAACAATAGAGTGGCGTAAACCTAACGAAACACTGACTCTAAAGACCAAGGTCACTCAGTCAACCAGGAATATCATGGTTACAATCTTTTGGGACTGTGAGGGAGTGCTCTTCATTGACTTCAAGAAGAGGAACACCACAGTAAATGGGGAGTACTATGCTGGCCTACTGCACGGACTACGTGCTTCCATCAAAGAGAAAAAGCGAGGAAAATTGAGTGGTCATGTTCCCCTTCTTCACGACAACGCGCCTGGGCACACAGCTCTTGTTGCAAAGGAAACTGTGAAAAAATGTCGAGGATATCGACCATCCCCCCTACAGCCCAGATCAACCTCCCAGTGACTATTTCCTCTTCTCAAAACTCAAGAACGATCTTCGAGAAAGGAAATGTAAGTGTAACGAAGAAGTGATGGATTTTGTTTATGCCCATTTTGCAGACCAGACTTGTATTTGGGGGGGGGGGATGAAATGTTAATTCAAAGATGTGAGAAGTATATGCCAATAAGGACAACTATATGAAAAGTTAAATATGGTTTTTGTCTATATTATATCAAAAAACTGGTTAGGGCGGAAATTTATGTACCTACCCTCGTACCCACTCCTAAAGGCCGGATTGCCAAGATTTTCAGAAACTATTTTTATAGATTTATTTTAATGAAATACACGATTGCGTTGAGAAAAGGCAAAAATCGAAATTTTTCAAAAAATCTTCTCATAGGTACAACCGCAATTGTTGCGTTCTTTCAGGATTCATTATTAAAAAAAAAAAGTAATCAACTCATTAGATAAGTACTTTTGTACAGTTATCTCAATTTCATAGGAAAAAAGTCAAGTTGTGTAAATTTCTGTAAAATATTAAATGTGTCATTTTCTTTATAAAAATATCTGTTCCATGGACATAACGGTTCGGAAGCTCATCACTGTTAATTTCCCGTTATTTCGTCTCCACTGATCATTTGTATGATACAGTTTGGTAGCAAACACATGTTCGTAATCATAATTATTACGAGATGCGACAATTTGCAATTGGTAGCAATTTCCTGAAAGAGCTATCACATCAATCATTCACCACAAACATGCAAATTTTTTTCACGTCACATAAAAATAATAAAAATTACTTCTAAATTAAATGGGACGAAAGAAAGCAACTTTTCAATAATTATGCTATTTGTAACAAAATATTAAGTAACATGTACGCACCTGTAAAGACCTACAAGCTCAGGTTTGGCCCCAAGAACGCAGGATGAACATCAGTGTTGCACCGCTCTCTCAATCTGAACAATTAACATTTGCTCTGCTAACTGGAAATTCACCTAGGTTTGGACTCCCGACTGAGGACTTTTTTTTTTTTTTTTTTAATTGTGTTTAACGCCCGTTTTTCTACTGTGGCATCACAGGCGGTGAACACTGGTGATACATGAAATGAAATTATAAATTGGGAAAGGGTTTTTTTTTAAGGAAGGAAACGTTCCAGGCCTGAGTTTAGGATACCTCCCCGGCATTTGCCAGTTATGATGACTGAGGAAAACCTGAATAAAAAATCTGTCAGGGAGGACGATCCTGGCGGGATTCGAACCCCAGACCTCCCGCTCATGAGTCCGGCTGAGAACTGAAGCTACGCACACTTAAGAGCATCGATGTGGCGACTTTTCATTTTCAGCACTATTTCTAAGGCTTGCAATTGAACCACAAAATTGCTAGTACAGCATTCATCAGAACTTTGCGTCAGGTTAACTAACTGGTACGTAACGCGTCAGAGTTTAACATAAGCAAGGGTTACATTTTCGTCTAATTTTATCCAAAATATAAAAATCAGCTAACTCATCTACCCAGCACAGATTTTTTTAATGATAAATATATTCAATATATATTTATCATTTCAATATATTATGTGGATATACACTATCATCACTTATAAATAGTTTCTTGCATTTAGTAACCATGTACATTTTCATTTCACCATGCGAAGCAACGAAACAATTAGCACGGTCAATGGATACAAATCAATGAGAATATTATTATTTCCATATGTTTGAAGAAACCTTCTACATCAGCAGGAACCATGCAGTATATACTTTGTTTAGTGCTTGTACTCTATTCATAGATATGAGAGCATTTTGGGGGTAAACAGTAATATAATTTTCGTTTTGCGAATAATACTTTGAATTAGCACAATATTGATTATTGTACTTGTTTTCACAAGAGGTTTAATTCCGTTTAAATTTGTCGTGCCCCAATGCTGGCGAAGATACCTATAAACATTTGAGCCGACAAAGGCCCAGCTGCAGCCAAGGACGAAGAGATGGTAAGCCGACACGAGGATTGGTTGGTCACTTCAGTATTAAAATATAGCATAGCGCCTAGTTCTTTCAAGCAAAGATATTTATTTACAGAAGTGTAGAATGATGAATACAGAATAATTAAGAGATATTCTGTAAGAAAGTTCCAAAGAGAGGACTTGAATAAGATGCTGGTAGTACCAAATAATGATTAACAAGGAATGTTGAATAAGGGATGCTCCGTACCACAGATTACTACAGATATACAACTCAATATTAACCGGTGACCGCATCGAGCGCCAATTTTTTGTACGTATCCTCCGGCGATGCGCGAATTTATTTGTAGTTTCCTTTCTTTCTAGGAGAAAATAAATAATTATTAAGCTTTCACCGAACTTCAGATACCAGCGGCAGAACCGCTGACAGCCTGAAGAGTCAGACACAAGACGTAAAAATCTGGCTAGCATGTTCCGAGTTGCTGTTATAGATCGGATTTCGGCGTTCTTGCATTTCACTCTTCAAGCTGTCGGCGATAGCTGATAGTCTAACTTGGGTGAAAGCTCAACAAAGACATAGAGAGAGAAAGGGAACTACAAGTAAGACAAATTATATAAATAGTGAGATAGTCCTGTCAAGTACTCACAGACATTATTTCTTATGCTGCCCATCTATTATATGAAGTTGCATCAGAAATTTCATTTTTAAAATCTGACAGTAACTCCTCTTCATAACCCAATTCTAAGCAAGTAGGAAATTAGGAAGAATATATTAAGTAAAATAACATTTTTTGTACACGGCCTGCACATAACCTAAAATGTAAGTAAATAAACCCTCAAAGACAATGTACTACTATGTACAACAAATAACAATACATATACTTTTATTACAAGCACATATACCATTATACCCTTATAAATGTTACAATGAAGGTTATAGTGTACAAAAAGAGCGTTTACATTGTACAGACCTAATGTTCTTGACTATAGTTTTAAAAAAGACGCATTTTAAACAATTCTTTGTTGTCTCCCCTGGTGTTGCATCCCACCAGTGCGAACTTCTGTTTTAAATGTATAATGGTACATTTTTTTCCTTTGCCCACTTTGTAATGAACATGAAACACACATGAAGACATGCGTCAGTGATTCCCAGGCATCCCAACAAACACCGTAATATCAACGCACATTTCTTTGTCTCTGAACAACAAATGACTTTCAAAGAGACTCCATAAATTAAAATTAATCGGTATTCTTTCTATTTGCCAACTCTAAAGCACATTTTCATAAAAAGTATGTTTCTGTTAGGCGAAATAGGTTTGAACACCGAGTAAAGTTGCAGCTGTAGCGCCCTCATCGTAAATAAGAGACATCTTGTGGAGCTGTCAAATAACTTGAGAGCATTTTCATTCAAGATTTCTGGTGTTCACAAGAGGTTCCAAAATCACTTATCCAGTTCAAATAGTCTGCTCTGTACCAAGAGACACACGTGATAATCTGTCACTATACTAATGATTGTGCAAGTCCAGATAGTAATGCCAGGGTGTTTTATGTTCTGCCTATAGATAAGAGGGGTCGAGGGAGACACGTCATAATTAATAGCGTCTAGTTCTTGATAGACGGTAGTAAATTACTTCATTATCATCGAATCTTAGTTGCTTAAGAATTACCCAATTTTTATAAGAAAACAAATACTTTTGAGTGACCCTTATTCTTACTTTTCCCTATCTGAGATAAATGTTGGGCTTACCCCTCCCAATATTTTATAGAAGTCGGTGCCTTTTTATGGCACATGTGTGTTTGGTACTTTTTGGAGGAACTGACTTCAAGGCTACTATTTTTGGAGGACAATACAGTGCAATGGCCAAGTTGAGGAGAAAGACCAGGTGCTGGACCATTCACCTTACAGCCCTGACCTTGCACCGTACGACTTGAATAATTTTTATGTTATGGCTGGAAAAACCTGAAAGCGAGTTTAGGACATGCCCAAGTAATTAATTCACCTCTGCTTACAACACTCCAGTCGCAGTAACGAAATGTCTTTGATAAAAAACTGCAATGAATGTGGCGAGATGGATAGTAAAGTTAAGTCATTCAAAACAACTCATGACTTGGATTTAGGTAAAGCACTAACGTAACTTGCGATTGCCCCCAGTAATTCGACTTTAAACATTTAAGATAAAAAAAAAAAAAGACAACATTCTTGAAAAGGTGATCTTGAATTCTCGGTAAATTGAGAATATGGAAAGGGTTAATTAATTAGTACACAGTTTTTTATTTTAGGCATTGACATGGATATTAATATATGACAGGTAGTTACGCGTATTATGAAGTAAAGGTGCGGTTGAATTTTCCAGAAACGAATTTCGATAGTCACATCAACAAAATACTTAACAAGTGTTTAATTTAGTAACAAGTAATTCCGTGTGTGTTCAGTTGTATAGAAACATAAAAGTATTTCAACTCTTAAGATAAACATAGTTAAAGTTCATTTGCTGAACGCTAGGAAATACCCACTACGCCCTCTTTTTGCACTTAACTCATATTTGAGTTACATTTTGTAGGAGCAAATCTTTAACGAGAGGCTTCATAAAGGAAATGACAGTTAACACATTTACTTTTCTCTGACGTTCTACTTGGCTCTTAACTTCATTACCTTATTCACACGGTTTTCTACAGTGTCAACAAAGAGTGTTCTCTATCAGTCTACTGGAATGCTGACGCAGCAAATGCCACAACAAAACCGTCACGCAAACTCCTGCTAGGGAAGAATGAGTCAGTGACGATGATATATGAAAACATTTGTTGGTTGTAACCATAGGCATCGACTCCTAGGAGCCCAGCCAGAGTATCCTGTCCCTCACCTCCCTTTCACAAAGTTTTCGCATTGGGTGCTGATATTTACTATCAATATATATTTAAACTTTAATTTGGGCATGTTCAAATTAAATTCTGAAAGAAAAACGACAACAGTGACATTGAATAATACTGCCAACAGTAATTTCTTTACTTTCATCTCACAGTTTTATGTGCTCAAATGGCAACTCACAAAGTTTTCATGTATAGGTACCTCGTAAAGTTGCACTCTAAAAAATTAAGTTTCGTACATATTTTTTCAACCCTTGAATGAATAGTGTTTAACGCCCGTTTTTGCTACAGAGGCACCACAGGCGATGGACACTGATGATACATGAGATGAAATGATATATTGGGAAAGGATTTTATGGAAGGAATCGTTCCAGGCCTAAGTATAGGGTACCTCCCCGGCATTTGCCATTTATGAGAACTGAGGAAAACCTGGAAAAAACCTCAGTCAGGAAGGACGGTCCTGGCGGTATTCGAACCCAGACCTCCCGCTCACGAGTCCGAGACTTAACGACCTCGGCCACCCGTGGCGGTTTTTTTTTCAACCCTTAAAGATAAGTACCTTCCAATGATATTTTAAGTAACTGGTGTTTCGGTTCAACGTTCTCTCTGTAGAATTGTAAATGTTGCTTCACATCTGTTAGATAAAACTGAGCAATTCATCACAAGTGGAAGTGATTAAGATCTCTCTCTCTCTCTTCAAGACCAAATTCATTCTGACAGGCTGAAATTGCATCACAATATGATGGTCCTTTTGGAATCGAAGGTGAGCGAGAACTCCAAGGACAAATTTTCCTCAATTGTACCGTTTCTGAAAAGTAAGTTGTGTGAAATTGTCCGGGAGTTAACGAAATTTGTAGACTTAAATATGTACATTTTGAGATTTTTATTTCTTAAAATGTTTTAAGACTTGGATGGTTCAAGTTATTAAATTTTTTAAATACAAAATCTAATATACGAGTTAAGAAATATATATTATTTCAGTTTACTTTGTATCATTTAATTGTCTGCTTAATAATGTATTAATTGATATAATTTAACTTTTAGTTGCATCGGAGTGATAATTTACAACCTTTGTATTTTTGTTGACGTCGCTGCTATGGGTCTTCACAAATCTCTCAGAGTAATGTGCCTCCCCCCACAAGTCGGCTCCTATGGATGAAAGCCTTAAATATTATAATTTCTCTCTAATGCCACCTTGCTCTAAGTCCAATTGCATAAATTTAATAAATTTGTAATATATGCATGTGACAGCAATAAATTGCAATTCTAGAAACGATGCGATTGTATTACACATTGCTTTTTCAATTAAAATTAAGTATTTTGAATGACATTTTAAATACAATTGCAGAAAATCAGTATAATTTATTTTAAAAAAAAATTCAATGTAGTTGCCAAAGAAAACGATAGGAATAGGGCACTTTGGAGGTTAGCGCACCCAAATTAGTCAAAGGCATGTACTTTCATTTCTTGCCAAGGAAAATAATAATAAGAATAATAATAATAATAATAATAATAATAATAATAATAATAATAAAATTTTTCTTCGGTGTTTATTCGAGTTGGTAGTATTGGGATAGATGTTTACTTTTCGGTAGAATGTTAGCTGCAAACTAATGTTTAAGCAGATTATTTTTAAAAGTCAGACGTACATTAAAATAAAACTTAATTCGTACGTTATCCTCTCTCTTTGCACTAAACAACATCTTATAACTGTAAGTTCCCAGGAATGATGAAGCAGCAGACACCGTAAAAAAATCTGACTATGCGTACTGGTTTTCAAAATGACTTCTTCCTTCCTGTAGGCAGTTTTGGTAGAAAAAAAGAAAACTACGTCATGTCCATTATTTGTGTGGTGATCAAAGCCTGAAAAACATTCTAAATGGAACCCCCACAGGAAATACCAGGTCGTCAAACATTCATACCTCGTAACAAGCTGTACTTTGGGCAGCAATAACTGTTGTTATTATTATTATTATTATTATATTATTATTATTATTATTATTATTATTTAATGTGTTGCAATAGATTTCGTCAAAAGTCGCAGATCAATGTTCTATGACATAACATAAGAATAAATTTATTTAACAAAAGCAAATGCAATAAAATAGCTGCAGTATGCATAATAAAAAATTAAAAAATAACAACTGAAATGAAAAATAAAAATAGGTACCAACTGTAAGAAAATCATATCCCAAAAAATAAGTTATATACAGTATATATCCTCATTCAATTCATTATTACTGTACTGAATTTTACCAACAAGTACATTTTAGCGTATTCCGAAGGAATTCAGTTTTACCCATAAACGATTTTTTAAAAGTGATTCTTCAAATCTCCATCGATCCGAAAATGGCAATGAAATGCATAGTTAGGGCTCTAGTGGTTACAATTTTTATTTCTTCTCAACGCAAATCATCATATAAGTTATAACCCTAAATTAACAAATTACGTCGCGTTCGTAAATCTGCTAAAATGACCCATTGGAGCGCAAACACTTTAAAAAATTGTCGCTCAAGTGGCCACAATTTTTGTTTTATCTCAGCAATACTCGGTTTATTTCATTTAGATGAATTAATAAAATTAATATCTGAAAATCAGGGCAATCAGACCATAAGGAGGGGGTGGTTAAAGCGAAACATCAAAATAGCTATAGCGGTCGCAATGTATAATGGTTATTATGTTTTTAAAGGAAACTCCGTATATGTCATTGAAAAACTACAAAAATAGTTTCTTAAAGTCAGTGAAATTAGATTATTGGGAACGGGAGTTTATCTGAAAACCAACATTTAAAAATCGCTCTAGCGGCAGCAATATTTGCTTTTTCACAACAAAATTCATCATTTACCACTCACAATATATGTGAGATATTTACATCTCATGGCTGCTATTAAAGCATTTTGAGGAATATTCGTGGTTCTATGTGTGACCAAAGACAATGACATACGCTATATTTTAAGGTACTGTATGATTTATTTTAGTCACATTACGTTTTAGCTCATATAAGCAGGTATATCGAGTTGGGTTAATCATTCTAATCCAACATGAACTGCTCTAATAGGTATTCCTTGGTAATCCTTCAGGACAGTGGGATCAAGGATTACTCAGCTACTGGCAACGCGGCTGTCACCTGTTGGCTGGTAAAACGGTGCATTATCGTCATGTTCAAGAACAAAATCGTATTAGTGTAAAGTATTGCTAAACTGGTAATATCGTCACCAGTGTACAGAAACTAAATCATGGATGTCAATTTCCGTACAAAACCGTGTAATCAATTAACATTTCACCATAAAAATTCTGAATATATTACGTAATTGCCGGCGGCATTTTCCCGTTGTCCATAACAGTACGAAAAATATTTTATCAATGAAAAATTTTCAAAGTAGTGGCATTACCATTTGTGCAGATAAATTCAACCGAAATACTTATTTCACCCAAAAATGGGTAGTCAATTTGTATTTCCAACGCAAAAAACGAAACATATGACCAGTTTTCGGTTCCTAACTGCCGGCATGTAGTACGGTGAATGTATAATGACCAACATTTTATTATATAAAATTCTGTCCAAGTATACTTGGGCGGAGAAAATGACCAGTGATGAGATTTCCAGGTAAGATTTACATTTATTATTATTATTATTATTATTATTATTATTATTATTATTATTATTATATGTTTATTTGTACCGCAAAGAGGTTAGATTTATTACGGACCATGGCTGTTGTCTGCAGGCCTGTAAAACGATCCATTATCGATAAAATTACAAATATGATATTCTTGTAAAATATTGCAATTTTCCTTGTAATTTGAACTGCATCAACTGAACCAGTCTTGCGCATTGCAGTTTAAGGGGAGATCAATTTATAGGTCTACCGCAAAAAGACTAAATTTTTGACCTGCATTCTGAGTCTTCACTGCCGGAAACAGATAATCTGTACTTGAGTATAATTTTGAACATTTTTATGTAAAATATTCACTAAGCATTACTGTTTTCATATGTGCAAAGAAACAAAGAGAGATGCCTATTTCAGTTAAAATTGGAGAATGGAGAATGAATTTCACAGTAAAAAGACTAACTTCATAAACGGTCACCGGACTGTAACCTGTCGGCAAGTTAAATGGTGCATGCATTACTGGTAAAATCAAGATCATATAAGATTTGCTAGTAGTCATCTGTGTAGAGAAACTAATCACTGACGCCTATTACAGTATAAAACTGGTTAATTAACTAATATTTTCACCGCCCAAATACAAAATATATAATCGGCGTTCGAGCTGATGATTTCCGGGCCAAACTTTCTCCTTTATGGGTAGAAAAAAAATATTGATATAAAATGTTCGCAAATAAGTGGTATTACCATCTATGCAGAGCAACTCAAACGTCCTTGCTTATTTTACCAAAAAAAGAGGATTATCAATTTATATTTCAACCACAAAATACAAAACATTGACTGGTTTCGGGTTGCCAACTGCTTGCACGTGAAACTGTGCATTATCAATAAAATGACGAACTACGTTTTATGATATTAAAATATTGTCAAAGTACTACTATTCTCACTGTGCAGGGAAACCGGCCAGTGTTGCGATTTTCAGGCAACTATTTGGTAAAAGCGTTTATTTTGGGTAGAATTACGATAATATTCTTCTAGAATATATCGAAAATCTTAATAATACATCTGCGTAGAGAAACAATTAGTTAAAATTTTATGATCAAATTATAATTCGACTGCTAACAGACTTTATTTATTACCGGTACTCGAGATCTTATAAGCCGGACTCATAATCCGTGTATTACTAGTACAAACATGAACATTTTTAATATAAAATATTCAGAAAGCAGTAGCTTTTTCATGTGTGTACAGATACTGAAACAGTAGTGCCTACTTGAGTTAAAAATGCATAATCTCTTTATAATTTTATAGTAAAACGCCTGAACTTATGACCGGTCATCAGCCTGTCACCTTCCGACAAATAAAACGGTGCATTATCGGCAATTTCAAGTACAAAATCTTAATAGTATAAAATATTGCTAAGCTGCTTGTATTGCCATCTGTAAATAACTTAAATAATGGTTCATGGTTAAATAACTTACGCCGATTTCTGTATAAAAATGGTTATCACGTAATATTTCCATTGCCAAAATGCTAAATATAACACTGGCGTTCGGCATGTTATTTGCCGGTGACAGAATTGCTATGTTACAGTTAAAAATACGAATAAACGTCTTAAAGATGTAAAATGTTTACATAGTGGTTTGATTGATTTATTTATTTATGGACGCTCTTTAACAGCTCAGGTCATCAGCGTCCCATTCAACTCAGGGCGTGAAACGGCCGACAAATTTTGCTCAGAGGCCTCTCCTTCAGGCTTGAGGTTCTTTTTCGTGCCGTAAATGTACGACACGGGACCCACGGCTTTACTTCCCTTCCGAAGGAAGCCATACTTACGATTTTTACGCCCGGAAATTACATAGTGGTGGTATTACCACCTGTGCATAGTAACGTAACTGTAAATGCTAATTTAACCAAATGTGGGTTAATAATTTATATTTCCTGCGCAAAAAGCGATGTGCGTGATCGGTTTCGAATTGTTACCTGTCGGCACGTAAAACGGTACATTATCTGTAAAATAACGAACATTTTATTCTTGTAAAATATTCCCAAAGAACTAGTATTATTACCTGTGCAAAGGAAATGGCCAATGATGCTACCATCAGGAAAAATCACGTGTGTATGTGTCACACACTCACACACACCGCAAAGGTTAAATTTATGACGGGCCTTTGCCGGCTAGTAAAATGTTTCGTTAACGTGAACTTTAAGAGCATTATATTATTCCTGTAAATAATTGCCATATTCCTATTGAAGTCATGTGTGCAGAGGAACTGAATAAGTGAAGTCATGTGTGCAGAGGAACTGAATAAGTGATGCCATTTCAGATAATATGATGATCAATATATAATTACACAGAATAGCAAAATTTGTGATCGGCATTCGGGTATTAACTATCGAAAACAAGTCGCTGTATAACTAGCAAAAACATGAACCACATCTTTTTATCTTTGTCTATCCTATATCTATACATTTATTCTCTTCCATTATGATTATTATTTAATTGTGCCTCACCTTGTGAGTGCTAATATTACGTTACCTAGTATACCAGCCCCTTGATACACTTACTCGTTAACAATTTATACTTAATTGTAATTGAGATGTCCTCTAAGCTTACATCTGCATTTTTCACTTGTAAATCTCTTAGACTTCCATTAATTTTGTGCAAATGCTAACTGCTGTTGTGCAGCTTGTTAACACTTTCTTTATTATTTTACACTCAGTCATTCTTTATCTGCGTAACTGTGACAGCTGAGTAACATCAATTAGTTAAATATGAGTTAACTACTCAGAGGGTATCACACCCGCCTACGTTACTTGTTAACACTTTCTTTACCATTTTACACTCATTCACTCTTTATCTGCGTAACTGTGACAGCTGAGTAACATATCAATTAGTTAAATATGAGTTAACTACTCAGAGGTTATCACACCCGCGTAGGTTACATATCTGCGTTCGTGAAACTGGAAGGTTACAGGACCGTCTTTTTAACTTTGCTATATATTCAAGAAAAATTGATAGATTAAATGGCGGGGTACCCAAGCCTACTGGATGGGTGATTTGGTTCGGCAAGTCAGATTGCTGCATTGGTACATGTTTGTATACTTTTTCCTCCCTTTCTGGGTTCCCTCTTGATTCATTCTATTTCACAATATTTTTTCCACACTATTACTATATAATTTGCACCCGAAGGCCTTTTTAACACTTTTATTAACTGTTGATTTCCGCTGATACCACTTTGATAATTTGACCCGGGATTTATTGAAACTGTACTATCACTTCCGTTACCTCTTATGACATCATTCTACTTTGCACACTATTCAAACTACCGTTAACAAAAGGAGCTCATTTATTACCGTTAACAAAAGGAGCTCATTTATTATGTTACCGTCATTCTCCGTATGCTTCACTTTTAATTTGTCTTACTTCTTGTACGTCTGATACCTGATCTGGGTGCAGTTAGTAAAGTTGCTGGGTAGATCACATCTCACATATCTGGCTAAATATGTCATGTCTAATACCTCTGATACCTGATACCTGATCTGGGTGCAGTTAGTAAAGTTGCTGGGTAGATCACATCTCACATATCTGGCTAAATATGTCATGTCTAATTAATGGGTAGATTTGTCAGCTAGATAATTGTTTATTTTAGGTACAAAAATGTGTATTTACCATAGATCAGTTATCAAGTTCCCTGGATATATTATATAGGTGGTTCATTACGTAATTAGATTCATAGGATAAGTAGCATCATTCATAGTTCATTCATGAACATAAAGCTATTAGGTAAGATGGATGCCTAAGTAACTTTTCTGCATCTGTGGATGTATGGTTGATTGGTGCTATTGGATCAATAACACTGGTCAAAATTTTCATTAAATAAATAAAAGTGACCTATCTCACTTATTTTGTATGCGCTGATCGAGAATAAGGCATTTGAAAAGCTTTGAACATGTAATATTTTTTTCACACACTTACCTTCCATTGTCAGCAAATAGTATAAAAAAAAGGAGAGAAGGCCAGTCCACATTGAACCAAGTGTCTATCGCATAATTATATACTATTCCCAATCTCTTAAGATACAATACAATGTGAAGCAGCTTATATATTCGTAAATAAGAAAATGGGCGATTTATTGTTTCATTACCTCAACAGCTGCAGAATGGAATCACAATTTATTCTGGTCATCTTGTGTATCAGTTCAGTTTGAAGAAGTGTCTGGTGTTCTGCTAGTTATTCTGCAGTTGTGACAAATGGAACGTAAACATATTTTGTGCAAAATGTCTCCAAGTAGTTTCTGTTAAATTTGTAGTTAACTTAACCTTGAGATCACAATGCCGGTCAATTACATACTATGTAAAAATAGCTGTTACTTTTCTGTGGCTGTTAAGTGAGCCAACAGGACAAAAATTGGACGTCACATGTACATCATAACTGTTACATGAAGTCGACAGAATGGATGAAGGGGAAAAACACCCACATGTAATTTGCTGTTCCAATGCCTTGGCAAGAACCTAAGTGATTTAAAAGATTTGTTATTTCTTCATTACCAAGCGAGGGATTTTCAAAGAAAACTAAAGATAAATTTGTATATATTGATGTTCTTTCAGAAATAAGAGTTGTGCCACATTCTCCCCATCTTCTCATTCTTATTCCTTTAACTATTAGGGAATCCATCATTCTTGAATCATTGCAATCTTCAAACAGTCCAATTTGTGCTCATTCTTCCACTTCTATTGATTCCACCCTCATTTCTGGAAAATATAATACACCACATCTAATAGTGCTTAGCAACTGATGGGTTTAGTAATTCCAAGCAACAGCCCAAGCTATTACATTCCACATTAGAACAATGGAACTTAATTAACTAAGACACTAACATTTCGGTATTTGAAAATGAAATAAAGAACAAGGTAGTTATTTTGCAGTGGAGAAAGCTATCAGTGATTGTAGAATTGTAAATGAGTTGATGACCAAATTAGATATTGAATACAATCAAGAATGGAGACTGGTTATTCATCATCAAAAATCAGCTAAAAAGCAGCATTATTGCAAAATGGAAACATAATACCTTCCATTCCAGTGGCTCATTCAGTTGGTATGAACTTATGAAAACATGTACTTTATTGAATACAATGAACATTGCTGGGTAATTTGTGGGATTTAAAAGTAATAACTTTATTGGTTTAATTACAAGGAGGATATACAAAATTCTGTTTCTTATTTTTGTTGGACAGTAGGATAATAGCACATATTCTGTGGTGAAGGACCGACTTTCCGGAATACATTCCATTCCTGGGGAGGATAATGTTAGATGTGAAATGCTAGTACAACCGGAAAAAGTACTATTTTCCCCGCTGCACATTAAACTTGGGCTCATGAAAAAATTTCTGACTTCTCTAGATAAAAGCTGTTTCATTGACAAGCGATGCTAAATTAAAAGAGGGCATATTTATCAGTCCACAAATTAGGAATACTTTTGAGGAACAACTTACACTTTATGAATTAGCAGCATGGAAATCTTAAGCATCTTTGTAAATGGGGTTTTATGGAATCACAGTGAAAAATTGGCTTTCTAGCAGAATAATTGTTTCGTTACTTATAATTCTTAAACTAATACAGTAAATATCGAGGTTGAGGGTCTTATTTCTGGAGTAGAATAATTTTGGCATGTTCACACTTTTTACCAATTAGATGCTAAATTTTTAAGATAATGAACAATGCCCTTAAACATTTAAAACATATCAGCAACTATATTCTGGCAAGATGAAGGACCTTGAATGAGTTACCTGGACAGTATTGGGTGCTGCAAACACAGATGAACAGTAGGCACACTAAAATGTGTTATATATTGAAGACCGTAATGGCACAAAACATACCAGTATCTGACAATTGGCCCTTAATCATTACTTATTATCTTTCTCTATAAGAGAGCTAGCAACCATATCTGCATTTCTTTGGCTATAAATATGATAACTTGTTGCATGGACTACACTTTGCGACAAATGAAGAACTTGGCGTTACTGACACACATTTATTTTTCACCTATTCTGGCAATTTCCTTATCTTATTATTTTTGGTCTTTTGTTTCAGATTTCTTTACATTTGATATGGTGTTATATATTGAAGACCGTAATGGCACAAAACATACCAGTATCTGACAATTGGCCCTTAATCATTACTTATTATCTTTCTCTATAAGAGAGCTAGCAACCATATCTGTATTTCTTTGGCTATAAATATGATAACTTGTTGCATGGACTACACTTTGCGACAAATGAAGAACTTAGCGTTACTGACACACATTTATTTTTCACCTATTCTGGCAATTTCCTTATCTTATTATTTTTGGTCTTTTGTTTCAGATTTCTTTACATTTGATATTGTGTTATATATCTACATGAATAGCCTCGAACCCACTTCCGTTCATTTTTAAGTACTGGCAAATCTATTTCATTTCCATCAACTGCAGCTTTAATGGAAGGAATATAATTCCCTTGTCTACATGGGAAAATACTTTGAGAGGATTATGTGCTAAGGGTTTAAGTAGCTATTGCTTCATCTTCAAAGTAACTTATTTTTTAAACATTTTATTCCTCACACACATTAATATTAATATGTTTTATCTTTCTCCTATTCTTTTCTGTTCAGTTCTTTGCCAGTGCATATAAGTTAATTTGTTCAGCTAAAATATATGGATTTCTATTTCTATTATCCATATTTATTCTTTATTGTTTCTGATTATCATCAGTTTACTTCTTATAAAGTTTTGCAAAATATATATAGTATGCAGCAAAATGTAAACCACAAATCTTTCTCTTCCCCCTCTTGGGGAGAATGACCTGGTTCCTATCTCCTCCCCCCCTATTTTTCTCACTGACTATTTCTACACAATTTCGAGTAATTTTACTATATATTTTGCACCACACTGTATAACATGGCTCTCAATACTTGTAGTCACAGTTGAATTCAGCAGTGCCCAATCCCATTTATGACATTCACTAAGCTGTAGCCTAAAGGTATAACAAAAGTTAAACTTTCAATGTTGCAAAAAAAGCATTGTATCCTTACAGTGCCCTTTTTATGGTATTTACTTATACTATTTTTATCTATCAGGAAGATGCATCAGAAAGTAAAGGCAATTAATGTAATCTAACATACATATCACTCCTCAAAATATTTTTTTTTTTTTCTGATTCATCTTTGCATCTTCCTTCAACCTAAGTCTTTACACAAGCATTATATTAGTGATATTCTGTAACATTTTGGAAAGTTTCGCTGATGAATGTAAATGCAGCAAAGAATTTTTATCATTTGCTTATATGGAGCATTATGGGCTACCCACGAGGGAAATTTAAAGTCTTTTAACTTTGATGATCATTATTTTGTATTTTTGTCACAGGCTGCTATATGAGTTTTAATAAACATGGTCAAATTTCCATGTTGATGCATCTATTACTTTTTGAAATAACATATTTCTTTTTTCTACTACCTGCTTATTCACTCAATGTTTCACAAGATGCAGAATTTGTGCTTATGAACCAAATAAAACCATTAATCTTCCATGTGATATTAAAAAATACTACTAGTATTGCCACCTGTGCAGAGAAACTAAACCACGGACGACTATGTCAGTACGACGCCGCGTAAATATGCAATATATTCACCGCCAAAATGATAAATATATTGCCATTGTTCATGCTGGTGTTTGCCGGCGAAAAAAGTTCATTCTTATCCAAAAAAAATACGAAAAATGTTGATGAAAAAGCTGAAAGTAGTGGTATTACCACTTGTGCAGAAAAAATGAACCGTACATGGTTATTTCACCAAATAATTTACTTTTCCACCGCAAAAACTCAAACGTATGACCGTTTCAATTTTTTACCTGTCGGCGTATAAAATCATGCATTATCGCACTTCATTTTACTGTTGTAAAAATTTTTCAAAGTAGTAGTACTGTCATTATGTTCAGAGAAACTGACCAGCGAAGCTACTTTTGGGCAAAAATTATGTATTGCGTTTATATTTCCATTGCAAAGAAGCTAAATTTGAGAAATGCTATTTGTTTCTTACCTGCCGGCTAGTAAAACGGTTATTGTCCATTTAATTACGAAAATGGTATTTTTGTAGAATATTGCTTATTCCTAGTAATGCCATTTGCGAAGGGAAACCGAATCAGTCATGGTTATTTCGATTAAAATTTTATAATCAACTGCAGACAATTTCCGCGCAACACTATCCATTTACATTACCACGGTAAGAATAATTTTCCGTACAGGCATTAGGGCGTTCATCTGCAGAGTACTGAGGCAACGCAGTAGCGGCATAAATACAAACGAAATATTATTAATGTACAAAATCAATAAATTACTGTCTGATTGAAGAAATTGTAGCAATATATAAATTTAAAAAAAATGTCAATTACATGTCCACTATAACAATGGAAATTTAACCATGGACGTTCGGGAAGCCACATGCCACAACTTAACCAGTGCATTATCGTCATAATTACTAACAAAATGATATTAATATTACATTATACACAACATAGTATTGTCATCTATTTAAGTGTAAAAATAGGATTATATAATTACATTTCTACCCCAAGAACGAAATTTAAATACTGGAAGTAAACCTATCAACAGTCAGCAACTGAAGCAATGCAGTAGAGCCGAAAATAAGAATAAAATATTAATTAAAAGCTCTAGTGTATCACATATACGGAAAACTGTGTAATATAAAACAGTGCTCCAATTATATGAGATGTGACTTTTCTGTACCGGGATTATGGCCTACAACTAATGTTAGTGACTTTTCTGTACCGGGATTATGGTTTACAACTAATGTTAGGGCAATATCATAGAAAACACAACCAATATTTTAGTATAAAATTACTGACCAACTAGTGTTGTTATCTTTGAGAAGAAAATGATATTATTGGAGTCCATATCAATTTAAAAATATATTTGGGAAGCCTCATGCGGACAAATCAAACATCAGAAAAATTTATAAACAAATATTATTGTTGTGAATGACTACTAGTATTGCCAAAATTGTGAAGAAATTGAGTATTAAGGGCTCATTTCGTTGTAAAAATATAGTGGTATAGGTATTTGTATATGTACAGCTAGAACGAAATTTCACTACAATACAAATCATTATTATTTTAATAAACTTCTACCGTAAGAGCATTTTCATTATTTTGGAGAACTGTATATGTGGCGGCTATCTCACACAAAAATAGAGTAACTCAATTGCATTTATACAGTAAGAACGGAAATTTCTGTACCGCATTCATGCCTGCACTTGCCTACAACTAATGTAGTACAAAATCCTACAGAGTATTTTTACTGTAAAATTGCAACAAGTCTCTTATCTCTCGGGAAAATCTATGTCGGTGGAGGGCGTTTTAATTTAAAGATAAATTAGTACAAATACCTTTATACCCCAAGAATGTATTTTAGCTCTCTCTCTCTCTCTCTCTCTCTCTCTCTCTCTCTGTGTGTGTGTGTGTGTGTCTCTTCTCTCTTCTCTATCGGAATTACAACTACCTGTCAAATTAAAAAGTAATGCAGCATTCGTGAAATTTCAAACAAAATAATATTACTTACAAATTTACTTCCCACCCAAGGGTATTAATATTATAAATAAATTTGAATTTGAATTTATTTCCAATTAATAATACAAGTTTACTCCTTTACAACAACAGTACTCTTTTACAATCACTCAATCATGCAAATACAAACTATAAGGGACCTCCATCTATTTTCTATGAAACCCCTCACAATTACAATATTTACTATATTTCATGATATACTACCTTTACCTTTAAACATAACAATTAGAAACAGTGCCTTCAGCAATTCCAGAAGGCACTGACTCCATTCGAAATTTATTACTAATTGATTGGCTCAGCCCACCAGTCCCCGGTTCATCAGCAGCTACCTTCTGGAATATCCAGAGGACCGGGCTTCAATCCAACCAAAACAAAACACAACATTAAAAGTAACTCATACATTCAGTGCGATATTAAATTATATTTTTTGCTATACTAAACCTTCCTTCTTCTTTTATTGCTTAAACTCATTTGGCCATATCTATATCCTTAAGGGTTGCTTATTCCTTTGGTCCTTATACACACTAACACCTGGTTATTGGTGTATAAGGATCCTGTTTAACTAACCTTTTGCATTGAATTTATTTCCATTTAATAATACAACAAATTTACTCCTTTACAACAACAGTACTGTTTTACAATCACTCAATCATGCAAATGCAAACTATAAGGGACCTCCATCTATTTTAGATGTACCCCTCACAATTACAATATTTACTATATTTCGTGATATACTACCTTTACCTTTAAACATAATTTAAAACAGTGCCTTCTGCAATTGCCGAAGGCACTGGCTCCATTCAAAATTTATTTTGATTTGAATGGCTCAGCCCCCCAGTCCCCGGTTCATCAGCAGCTACCTACTGGAATATCCAGGGGACCGGGCTTCGATCCAACCACAACAAAACACAACATTAAAAGTAAACTAACAGAAGACTAGCCCCATACCTTCCCCTACTCATTCCATCCTCCTTTCACTATCCAACAGTTTTACTCTCAAGCTCATTTCATGTATTTTATACCCATAACCATTTTTGTCTTATCTTGCCTATGTATTTTCCTAGTTCCTTAATGTTTTCATCTGACTTTAAATTTAAAATTCTTCTACCTCTTATTTCATCTGGTAGGTTTTCCCATTTTCTTAATAAGAACTGTTCCCTCCAAAACTTAGTTTGCTTACATTCTAGTATGCAATGCCAAGTACTATCTGGTTCTGTACACATAGGACATTTCCCCTTAGTGTGTCCATTTTTTAATCCACTTAAATATTTTACTCCTGTTCTAAACCATGCCAACCCTTCCCTTCCTACCTTATCACAAATTTCAACATACCTTTCTCTTCCCCACACATTTTTAGTGTACTATATAATTTCAGAGATTTCTTGGTGTTAAGATTTGCCCATATTTCCTGTTTTTCTATATCCTCGATTCTTATTGTTATCTCTTTCCAAAATCCTTTACCCAACCTTTCTCCCTGGTACCATACTAGTTCCATGCCCACTTCTTGTACAATATTTTGGATTTTAGATAGCCAAGTTTCTCTCCCTTTGATTTTACTTTGTGCTACCAGGCACTGATTAATTATATTCTCGTCCTATAGTCTCCCTATTCTATACCAATATTTCAATACTCTTTCCATGACCTTGCTTTTATAGCTCAATCTTCCTAGTTCCATTAGAGCAACCTCGTTAGTTGAAGATCTAGGTAAGCCCAGAACAATTCTACAAAATAATCTATTTATCATATTTATCCCTTTCCATCCTTCATCTGGCCCCCAGATATCTATTCCATACATCATTCTCTTCTCCACGGTTGAACCATATATTCTCTCTAACCATTTTACTTGCATATTTGGTATTTTGTTAACACAAGATCTAATTACACTCATGGCTACTTTTCCTTCTGCTACTGCTTTCCTTTTTTGATCACTCCATTTCCCATTACTAGACAATCTAACACCTAAATAATCAATTTTCTTGACAACTTCAATCTCTGTGCCCTCCTACCACCATTTTTCCCGTTTTTTTAATTTGAAACCTTTTTTCATCACCATAATCTTAGATTTGTTTTTATTTATCTCGAGCCCCCATTCTCTACAAAAAGTGCCTATAATTTCTAATGATCGTTTTAAGCCTATACTTAATAGAGAACCTGTTACTAGATCATCTGCAAAGAGCAGACCCGGTATCTCTATATTATTTATAGTTGGCAAATGTACATTACCTTTGCTAATTTCTTCTAAAACATCATCAATAAACAAATTGAAGAGAACTGGACTTAATTTACATCCTTGTCTTAGACCTACATTGTTTGATATTTTTTCTGTAACTCTACCGCTCTCATATTTAACATGAAATTCATTTTCCTTATAAATATTCTGTATTATCTTTATAAAATTCTGACACCACCCCTTTCTTTCTCAGTTTAACCCAAAGTGCTTCTCTAGAAATTGTATAATTAAATGGAGGACCCCAATATTATATGTATTAGTGTGTGTATGTAGATGTCTTTTTGATTAGTAAGCGATATTCAAGTTATCTTTCAATAATACCATGCCTTTGTTATGTGCTTGTAAAAGGGAAAGGGAATGCTGTTCTTTGTTGGGGACATCAGCTGTACCTGAGAAAAAGATCTTTTGTTAAAACTTTACCCTTTTGTCAAACCCTCACGGACAGTCTAGCCGGCCCGGTTCGGCACCAGAGGTCATAACGTTGTAAATGACTCGGGTTCAACTGGAAACGGTACTTGCCATCAAAAGGAAATACGGCAGAAAGAAACACGCGTTTTCACAGAAACCCACATATTTAGCTGGTTCAAAGGCAGGCCGCAAAAATGGCTAAAACGTGCTATATCTCGAGAATCTAGTGAAAGGTAGATGTCCGCGACTTTGCTAGCGTGGGAAGAGAATAAGAAATATTTCCTGGTAAAAACCCAGAATCTTCAACCAATCAACATGTTTAAAATCCGAAGAATTAAAGCAAACTGGTATTAGACCATGCGCTATTGTGATCCAATAATATTCTAGAAGGAACCAAATTAATTTCATTTAAAGGAATTAAATTTTCGCGAGGGAGGAGCGAGTTGGCATTAAGAGATTTAATATTAACTACGAGAAGTTAAGTTCTGAAGCAATGGTGACAGGAAGCAGTCCTAACAGTAACAGCAGTAAGAATAGTGGCAAAAGTGGCAATCAGTCTGTATCTGCCTTATCCAGTGTTGTAGTAGAATAGTGAAAACGAGGCGAAGAGTCAAAGTAACTCGTTCAATCAGTGAGAGTCAGCCAGGCAGCGCAACGTAATAGTAATAAAAATCACAATAGTAGTAAAGTGAATAAATATGCGAGTGAATAGAGCGAGCTATAATCCGCCGAAGCACAGCATGTTCAAGAACCTTCCCAGTAGTCAAATAAATTAAATGTTCAACCAGTGCCGAACTTCATTATTACAGTGAACAATTTCCTTCTTCCCCAATGACTTCAAGTCATTAAAAACAGTCAAAATTTTCCCCTGAGATTCCTATCCTCTGTGTTGGAACCACAGAGTTAGCAAGCATTGAACTCGTGACTCCTAGAGCAGAGGCAAAACAAGACACCTAATTGTCTGATTAAAATAACATTCAATCACCCCTTTTAATTCCTCTGCATTGGAACCACAATTATTCCCGTTCCTAATTTCTCTGGCAGCAATCTGGTGATCAATTCCCAGTACACCGCCACGGGTGGCCGAGGTCGTTAAGGCACGGACTCATGAGGGGGAAGTGTGGGGTTCGAAACCCGCCAGTACCCTCCCTGACTGGGTTTTTTTCCTCCAGGTTTTCCTCAGTCTTCATAACTGGCAAATGCCGGGGAGGTACCTAACCTTAGGCCTGGAGCTCTTCCCTCCTTAAAAAAAAAAAAAATCCTTTCACAATACATCATTTCATTTCATGTATCATCAGTGTCCACTGCCTGTGGTGCCTCAGTAGTAAAAACGGAAAACATTAGTCACAAAAAAAAACAGTACTGAGGATATGGAATAGCGATAAAATAAGCATTAAAATTAATTAAAAAATAAAATTAAACAAAATTAAAACAAAAAACTATTTAAATTATTTAAAGAACTGTATGTATATTTAGGATCTATTTTGATTAGGAAAAAAGAGAGACCCAATTACATTTATTTCATAATGCAATTTTCTCTATCGGGATTGGAGCTACCTGTCTAACTAAATAGAAGTGCAACATCGATGAACTTAGAAACAAAATATTATTACTGTAAAAATTGCTGATCAACTTAGAAACAAAATATTATTACCCTAAAAATTACAAATAGTCATCTATGTGCAGAAAATGCATCAGTAGCGCCAATTTGAACATAATGGAAGGTGAACCAATGACATAAATAACTGAATAATTTATTTTCTCCATCCGGTCTTCTAAACGTTACCTACCAACAACTAAATAAATGCAGTATCGATGAAAGTACGAACCAAAGAGTTAAAATTTAGTATAGGAGTAGTATTGTCATCCATGAGGAGAAACTGTATCATTGGCACTTGATTCAATATAAAAAACCGCGATCCAATTGAATTAATAGCACAAGAACAGATTATTTACTAAGGGCATAGTACCAGGCACATGCCCTTAACTAAAGTAGTATCAATATCGATTAAACTATGAAAATTTGTAAAACATTACTCAACTACTAACATTGTCATTCACGGAGACATAACTGCAATTTTACGCCTATTTTAATCTAAAAATAGGATTACATAATTATATTTCCATCACAAGAACGAAATTTCCCTACCGATATTCATGTTTTATCCGCCGGCTACTGAGCAAGATAGTTTTTTTTTTAATGAGATTATTAATGAGACAAATGACTAAAATGTTGTCATTTTTGTCAAGAGACTGTCACTGACGTTAATTCTCTGTAAAAATTAGCCGTACTAAATAAATTTCCTTTCCAAGAACGAAATGTTCTTAAAGGAATTTTGACTATTATTTACCGGTACCTAAGCCAGCATTATCGGTGAAAGAACTGACAAAGTATTAATGATGTAAAATTATAGAAACTACTAATATTTGTCATCTATGGGAAGAAACTGTCCCATACTCGATATTAAAAATGGCAATTAAATTACATTCGCTCTGCAAAAAGGTATTATTACCGGCATTCCAGTAGCTACACGACACTTAAATTTGTGCAATATAGGCGAAATTTGAGACGCATCTCCCGCCCCATACCTAGCAAAGAAACAAATTTGCGTATCGAGTAAATTATAGCTAATTAATATTACCCAATGTTCGTATATTGTAAATAGCATGAAGCGTACTCTTTGTATTAATATCTAGTAGACGTGGTATGTGATTTCATAACGGAGAATAGAAGACTACAGGTTTGATATCAATTATATAATTATTTTCTATAAGTTAAATTATGAATATGTAATAAATTCCTTGTAAATAGCAAGTGTTTGCAGAATAGTATATAACTTGGTGCGGTTGCTAATGGAGTCTCGTCGAGAGTAGTGAGATAATAATAGAATTGTGCACCTGACAAGGACAGGTTATAATCCTTTTGTATTTTAGAGAAGACACTGATCTATTAGAAACAGTAAACATTCCTAAGGAAACGGTTAACTCAGGTGCTGGCGAGAACTGACCCCTTTCACTTTCACATCGCATGACGATGTATTCACCAATCATAGACCAAAGAGTTTGAAAGTTTAAAGTGAGCGCGTATGGGAGGTTGATAGCTCAAAGTTAAAAATGGGTGCGTGTGAGAGGTTCAGAGCTCACCAATAATATTTCAATATTTTGAAGGCTCAGCGAGCCGTGAACTCCCTTCTGTGGACCCTGTGAGCTCTTAGGTTCAAGTGGTGGCATTTTTGATATTAGTATAAAAGGAGAAACTTCTTTGCAAGAACGGTTTTGATAGATTGCAAGTCAGAGATGCAGGTGGGCTATTAGGGAGAAACTGGTTTATAGGTGCTCATTTCAATGTCAAAACATGGAATATTTCTACTGTAAGGAAATTTCTCTGCCGACCACCGAAGCAATGAAGTATCGCAAAAAAATACGAAAGAAACATTATTAATGTGGTTATGTTCAGCTGAATATTTACATTTTGGTTTTGTTTTATATTGAAATCATTATATAAATTCCTAAGCAGTTTCCTATACCTTTTTATCGACGAAGTCGTTGCGTTAATATACACTGCTGTTTCATTTCTTCCTTTAGAAACATTTTTACAATGAACGCTGAATTCTTTCTTTGTTCCCAAAATATAAAATCGGATTTTAATAGGGCAAGTGAGGTTAAAATACGAAAATAATTCATCTCATCTGTTCTTAGCAATAGCTACATTATTAATTCATTCTAAGATCACATGGGCTCAATGAAAACAGAATGAAGAAAATTTGCATTAATTCAAGGACAGATACAAGCTTGTTGAAAGTAAATTATCATAAATACAGCTTACAATATTACAGTGACGTTTGAAAAAGCCTCAAGCTTTGGAATCCATGAAAGTATCCATATTCACTCACAATCCAACTGATAAATGGAGAAAAATTACAATTGAAATGCAAAGAGAAATTTATAAATACAAGTCTATTGTCCCTGATGTCATAAATTGAACCATCTCACCAACAAAACTTCATTTTAAATCTTGGTTATTGGAACCTTACTGAGTATTTCACAATAACCTACAGGACACTTTATACCAGTCAAAGGGCTCAAAAATGGTAAATTGGCTATGGCCAAAAACATAACTGAGTAAGGTGAAGAGAACGACAGTACAAGAACTTTGTTTCCCCCCCTCCCCAACTTTTTTCATTTCAAGTCGGTACATAATGTACGCATTCAATTTTCTTTTCTTTTAATGTGCTTAGAATATTGTTTTCGTTAAATATTTTAAACAAATCATAATTTTAATTCATTCTTGTGACACATTTTCCTTCTCATTAAATGCAAGCATTTATCATTCTCTCGAGTCAAATGCACAAGCATAACGGACATTATCCATTTTTTTTTCTCCCATTTGGAGAGTCCTTCAAACACAATAAAGGAGGTACGTGCAAGAAGCCTTTCCTGACAAAGTAAGAAGAAAAATATCACAACAATTACAAATTTAGCTGCCACTATAATAAGATATGGAAAAACCAAAACTTATCTCTACTGATTTGCAATAATAAATGATCATATATGTTCCTGCCTTCGAAATGCACACACAGCGCATCACCGCTATACATATGTTTTAGAGAGAGAAAGAAAGAGGGAGAAACTGAACCAAGAAATATAAAGAGAATATTACATTTCCTGTCATAACTTATAAGTATCAAAATAAACAAAAATGCATTTATCGAGCAGCAACAATTTTGAATCTTAAGTTAATGTAATGCACTGAAATTTGTTAGGTATTAGCACTCATTTAAAATTGTACACAGTACACATTTACAACTTTGAAGCTTGTTATTGCACATTTCAAATGCTTGTTCTTTCAGAAAAACATAGTATGCATATGTTATGCTTTAGGTAAGAAGAAAAGTGAGAGCATTATGTCAAATACCAGGTTGTTGGTCATTAAAATCTCCGTAAACTGGCTGAAATACTGTTATAATAATATACAGTGATACTGATGAGAAATGTCCTGGAAGACCTTTGCCATACCTTCTCAAAACTAAATAAAAGCTCAGAAAGTAACATTCTGAACTTTCTTGGTGCCATTAAGATGTGAAACATTATTACTTTAAATAAATGGCAAGAAAAATAAAATTATATACGGAATCCTATAAAGGCACTCAGTTTTAATTAGGAAGTCCTATTGCAGCACACTTCTGAAAAGGGAAATGGAAATCTCTATGGGCAGAATGACTATGGGTTTTTTTCTAGCAAAGCACAAAGAACAGAAAATAACTAAGTGTGCTAACAATTCGTGGTCTAATAGTTTGGTACCATACCCACCACATTTGTGTGAGGTCATCAACTTACAAGGATTAGGGCTAAGCCCTAACAGGCTCTGTGAACAATTCTAATTTAAATTTGGCACCTACAGATGTGAGAGGAATAGGTCATCATCTCAAGTGTCATATGTATGATAAGGTATTCCTTGAATATGAAATGACAGGAAATATTTTCTATGGTCCACTTTTTTCAGGTATGGAGTTCTTTTACATTCTTTTTTAAATTCCGTAAATGGATAACTGCTTATGATGGTGCATGAGCTTAGCAGGACAACTTCAGATTTATTCCTTCAAATTCTGAAGATTTCCGAGTTTCTCATTAATTTAAGTTTACATTTAATTTCTGATATATACATATATATATACACGTGATGATTCATAACACTGCATAAGCCTACTTCTATTTACTGTAAAAGAGTGTTAATATCTGTTTCCCTTTAATTCAATGGAGCATTAATGGAAAGATTTCTCACTTTTATCAACTCAAACTTTTAGTTTATTATACTTCATCACAATAACCTAAATATAACAAGTTTAATCCTTTGTTGATAGTGTTCTGTACAATCTGACGTTTTCTAACAAGTCTCCTGCAATACACTGAGGTTGGTTTGTTTGGTTAAACAAGTTGCAAGAATTTTGATTCCTATTATGAATTAAGTGTTCTATAAGAGTACATTAAATTGCTCTGACAACTCTCAGTTATCTATTTAAAAGGTTTTGCACAGCATGTATAATGTAAATTATCATCTTATCTTACTATTACAGGCCAATTGAAAAATTCTAAGAAAAAAATTATATTATCTATTCCAAATATCATACTGCTTAATACCTATAAAGAGTTACAACTCAGCAACAGTCGCACTGATGCTAGTAAGGTATAAAATTTTGAGACATTTTCTGATTTGATCTTTCTTACGGTAATCTTATCAATTACAAGGGTGTATCAGAAAGTGAAGGCAAGAACATGATAAATGTATCATTCCAAGTGCAACCAATAAGGGCAATGTGCACTTAAAGAATTATTCCACTAGATTCTGTATTCTGGTAGAGAACTCTTGAGATTACTAGAGATCCAGCTGATGATAGAAAGGTTAAGTTCCGGGCTGTATCTAGGAAGTTCCAGTACATTGAAACCCTAATGTTTGATGTTTTAACCGTATGGTTGGCTTCATGTGAAGTTGCAAGAATAATTATTTCTTTAGCATCTGGTTTGAATTGCTGGTTTTCGATTATTGTCGAGCTTCTCGTACAGTTCATCGTTCATAGCTTTTCCTTGCAATAGATTTTTGAGTCCCAAAAAACTGTTGGCATCACAAGTACTGCGAAAAATAAATCTTGAATTACTTCTTCCTTGGCGTTTCCGGATGTTTTCACTACACAGTCTATGTTTGGATTCTGACTCACAGTGATGAACTGCCGTTTATCACCTGTGACTTTCTTCTTAGAATTCTGTGCCTTGTAGTGTATGTGTTGGAAGTTCTCAAAACATTAGTGCCTATGCTTTTTTTTTAAACAAAGGATAAAAGATATAAGGCTATAAGAAGAAAGGGAGGAAGGTAAGGTGGGAAAGAAAGAACGAAAGATGGAATCAGCTGGAAGCTAGAAAGCTAGGTTGATATAACCGATATTTGCACCCTCGCATTCAAGAGTGATAGGTAACACAGGCGGGCAATGCATGTCCCGTAGATGGGGGAGACGATCTTGACCTTGGTTCAGCTTGCCCCTTGGGAATTAGGAGTGGTAGTGGTGACAGATTAGGAGAGGAGTATATTTTTTAATCACCATTTATATCTGTAGTTTAGTTGGTGCATCTGTTGTTTGCATTCCAGGGAGCCGAATTGTGTGACAGAAGTTTTGTTATACCTTTTGCGTTCTGTACCACGTGCGGCAGGGCAGCATGCGTTGCTTGCTTCTAGGCTGTATCTTGTGTATTATCCTGCGATACGCATTCCCTTCCAGAGTGCGTCATTACAGTCCCCCACTAAAAAGATGAGAATGATCAACTGGGAGTCCCATGCGATGATTAGATTCCTGTCGTTTTGACTGCCGAGACTCTTAGTGCTGAGCTTTATGGAGAACGTAATGCTCCGTAAAGAACCGTGGGTTACCGGTGATTTCTATGTAGGCTTGTTTTCTGAACTGGTGTGCTGAACTGCGTGGGTGGTTTGGCTGCGGTGGCTGTGCTTGTTAGGTTAGCCCGAGGTAATACGGCTTGAGCAATTAGCAAGTGGTGGCGGAGTGGCCGAGTATGTATGCTGTCACAACGGCAAGAAAAAATGACCCGACGAAAGTCATACTTCTTTTTTTTTTTTTTTTTGATTGGTTTATTTATGGACGCTCTTTAACAGCTCAGGTCATCAGCGTCCCATTCAACTCAGGGCGTGAAACGGCCGACAAATTTTGCTCAGAGGCCTCTCTTTCAGGCTTGAGGTTCTTTTTCGTGCCGTAAATGTACGACACGGGACCCACGGCTTTACTTCCCTTCCGAAGGAAGCCATACTTAGGATTTTTACGCCCGAAAAAATCCATCGGTCCTAGCCGGGTTCGAACCCGCGATCTTGGGTTTACGAAGCAAGTATGGTAACCACTACACCACCAGGACCGACAAGTCATACTTCGATTATGTGAACACAATAGTACCAACTCCAAGCATGCATTCACAGAAAGCAGTGTGATAAATTTAGAGATGTGTTATGATGAGGGTAGTGCAGATACTGTTTTAATTTTTCTCCTAGCACTTTATTTCATCAGAGGCGAGCCTACAATCTTGCAGTACTCTATAAATGAACCAAACATAAAAGTACAATGCCAGATATGAGCCCTAAGGGGTGGTTGTGGAAGACGTTCCAACCCACAAAGTTGCACTGCCATAGTATGTGGACATGCATTGTCATGTTTCAGCAATACACTTCTAGACAGTATTCCTCTTCTTTTCCTGCACATTTAAGGTTTAAGTTTTTCTTGTATCTAACCACAGTAAGTTTTACTTTACATTGTTTGCCCATATTCCTGAACTCATCAAATCAGATTTCATGTTTTAAAAAATCTACCAGAGTTTGTCAGCATGCTCCCGTTTTAACTTATTAGCTGCAGAAGTTCCTACTAAATGCTTAGTTTCTTTCTGCCTTGTTTGTGATGGTGGACATAAATTTTCTCCGAAACGCCCACATGTTCTTGGTACTGTTCCTCCATGCATTGTTGCTTGTGCAAATCGTTTGGGAACACCATGAACAAATTTGCTAGTACTGCAACTCGGCTTGCACTATGGCAAATGCAGATCCATATCCGTTATCATCACATTCTACAGCTTAATTCGGATGCTATTCTCTGGTCTTTTCTGGCCAAGGCATCGCCGTCAAATTGGGCTTTTAGCGCGATGTAGATAGTAACTTTATTAGATCTTTGTTACAATTGTTCTTCTAATACATAAATTTCTATTTATTCACATCTTATCGTTGGTTAACAGTACGTGAACGATAATAATGATCTAACAGCATGAGTTTTCACAGTACTCTCTATCTCTAAGCCAAAAGAAAGCGCACAATGGCACGTGATCTTCGATCATGCAATCGAGTAACACCGTCCTCGCGGCTAGCAGCTCCATCAACGGCCGAGCGCTGATTCTCTGTAGTGAAAAAATCCATTAATCAACATGAACATATACTTCCTTCCGAATTGGTAACCGCCTAGTTTAAAAACTGTCTTTACCTTCTGATTCACTCTCGTATTATTTCCTATAACATTAAATATTTACAAAATCACTCAACAAATAATACTCTATGAAATTTTAGAAAGCTTCGTGACATTTAAATATTTCCGCTAGGTATGTTATATTTGCTACAAGCTGAATTAAATGATATTTATATACCCAGTTCAGTCCAGGACCTCAGCACGCGTACCCAAATGCCACAGACAATGTTATTTGCAGCACCTTCAGTTAAGAATGGCATCTCTTTGCTTGCCACATGGCCATATTAACGCATGTTGTATTGCAAGTTCCTTTTATGGTGCATTATTATTTTAGTAACTCACAGGTTCAGAGTTCATTAGCTCTATGAGCTAATTATTTTAATGTATTTTCTACTAGCACCCATAAGATGACTCTAAAACATGATCTCATCAAGATATTCTCCCAGACTGTCCATTGTTAACACTTAAGAGGTTTGCTCTTCTGTGCGAAAACGGTTGGGATAAATGGATACCGGAAGTTGCTATTGTTAACTGTGTGGTAGCATTCTCTATATAAATGATTGGCATTTTCAGCGTAGAACTTGGACTAGTGCCAGATGAGTGTTGTTGCACAACCGTGCGATGTGAAAGCACACACTTACAATATAGATACATATAATGTTTCATGTCAGAGTAACCCGGTTTATTATATGTGCTTTCATAAAGTACCAGTTCACAGGAAAGACAATAGCAAAACGCTTGGTTGTTTAGCAACAGCTTGGAGGTGTAAGAAGATGGCGATGATAATGACGTTAACACGCGTGCTTTACAAAACAACCGTCAGAGAGAGTTAAGTGTAGTTATGTAAGGTGAGCACATTCTTGAACCTCCCAATATTCCATACATCTGAGTGTGTTTTGCTCATGTCTTACCTGCTCACTTAAACGGTAAAATTCACAGACGCGAAACAGCGCTCGCCCAGTTATCCAAACAGTGACATTGTTTCAGTTAAGTACGAGTCTATGCTGAAAGCCAAACCCAATTCATCAAAAGGCACTAGTACAGTGGATTCCTTCCACCATCGAATAAAACCGGCTAGTAGCGCTCTGAACGTTGAAATGGTGCTAAATTTGTATGAAATTCTCACAACCTTCGCCCAGTTATCCAAACAGTGACATTGTTTCAGTTAAGTACGAGTCTATGCTGAAAGCCAAACCCAATTCATCAAAAGGCACTAGTACAGTGGATTCCTTCCACCATCGAATAAAACCGGCTAGTAGCGCTCTGAACGTTGAAATGGTGCTAAATTTGTATGAAATTCTCACAACCTTAAGTGCTAACTGGACCTTATCTTTGATAACGTGCACTAAAAGGCACATTAGCAAGTTCTCTCTACATGCCATGTTAATATTGGACACACAAAGCCAGACCCTTTCGAAGAATACGCGTAATATACAACACTTAAGATGCTGTAAAAATTCTCCCGACTGCCATTCTAAAATTTCTTCTATTATCATTTACGTGGAATCAATCTAATGCAGTATTTAGTGTAGCATATAAGATTATCATAGCAGCAGCTTAAACCCGTTCAGGTTTTCCGAAGAATAGGTTTATTACTACCCACTACCCATAGCTTATTCTATGTGCATAAAAATTATTTTCAAATTCAAATTACGATTTATAAATAAATGTTGAACTAGAATTAGCTAATTTACCCACTATAAAGCATGACTTGCATAATCTGTTCTCTCACATTAATCAATTGTGTCGAACCCATTTGGGCTGGAGTAATTTCCCATCTAAAACCATACGGCCTCGAGTTTGACACCCCTTAATTGGATTTTGTTTGCGTATTTATTGTTGCCTGTGATCAAGTGAACAAAATATAAATCAACTAACCTAAACTAAATTACATTATGGTCTAAACATTATTAAAGAAGCGTTTCTTAGTGTGCAATTTACCCCCCCCCCACCCATATAATTGAAGAAATGTTTCTTGTTTTTGCATTTACCTTCCCCTTCCCATATTATTGCACAATGGTTTTTAGAGCTGCATTTATCCCTTCCCCATATTATTGAAGTAATGTTTCTTAGCATTTCATTTACCCCCCTCCCCACCATAACGTATAAAATTTTACGCATATAAACGGCACATGAACTATATTGCTAAATTGTTTAGGACAGGTCAAAACTATATTCTCCTTTACTGAAAATGAATGTAACACAAGTAACAATGATTAGCCCTTATGAAATTTCTTTAAAACACGTTGCAAATGTGCAATGTTTGCCACATGTGTAAAATGATGCACATCAAGCCAGTAATCCAGTTCCACCAAAACTTTCCGTAGAACTTCAACACCAATTTATGCGTTAGTTGTAGGTCAATCAGCATCTCTTCAAGTGGGTGGTACAAAGACACGATCCACAATGAAACCAGAAAGATAAAATTACACGGAATGACATTTGTAAGTGTAACATGCAATGTAGCAGTTCTTGATCCATTTCTCTAGTTCAACGGGCATTTTTCGTCGAAGGTCACAATCCTGTTGAAATACGAAGTTACCATTCTCTTCCTCCAGTTGCAGCACATGAAGATACTTTACTTTTTGCAGTGGCTACCGCAAAGAACAAGATATCATTAACCTTTTCACTTGCAAAGATACAAAACACGCAGATTTTGAGGGAATCACGTTCACGTTTCTGAATGCGTAGGAATCTTCAGTTCCAAAAATCTTCATTGTCTGTTTACACGTCCTCATGCGTGGATTGTCGCGTCGCCTCCAAAAACCAACTTTTCACAGAAATATTCTTCTTCATTAGCCCACGCAGATTTAAACGAAAGAGTTTAACATAGGTCATTCTTCAGATCATGCAGCAGTTTTAGGCTGTAAGGCATCAATAATGTTTCTCCAGTAACCGTCACAATTTTTTGTTTGTTTTGTTTTGTTTCTCGGTTTGCTTGAGTGGATTTCTGAAATTCCTTGCATAACAAGCACTAACATGCTCCACTTAATTCCATTATCCATTATGGGTGTCCATTCCATTTTCGCTTGCGAAATCTTGAAATTGTTAATAGCATTTTTGTGGTAACTTACCACTGGGTGGGTCTTTTCCAAATTTTGTCCGGTAATGACAACTCACAACACTTGTTCATATGAACATCACAAAAATATGTCTTCTGTTCTCCCCTCGTCATTTTCTTGAACTCTCTCTTATTGGACACAACAGGGAACATGCCAAACCGGAAGGGGCATTTAACACTTTTAAAGTTTGCTTTCAAATTTTACATTTTGAAAAAAAGAATTACTTCACTCACAAAGAATAGAAATGGAGAATATAATTTTGACCTATCCTGTATATTAATAGAACAGGTTATGCATATCATAGCATATTTATGTTTAATTCTTTATGTTTACAATAGGTTTATTATAACAATGTATGCTACACATTCATTTTTATTAAGTGTTTTTCCTTGATAGTGAGTAATACCTCATTTGGTTGAAGAGACGTTTTAATTCTTAGTGTTTCTGAATACTCTAACATGTAGACTAGAGGTCTTTTAATAATTTTTACCATAATAATGGCAGCACTTATTTAATGGCGGTGCTTCCTCGCCATATCGCAGTGTCGTCATAGAGTATATGTGGTATTTATAAGTGTGACTACGCCACTAATCACCCTCCCACACTCTGATAACACTGCTGCCTCCGTCTAAGGTAGGTTTTCCGCTGTTGATTACAGATGTCCTCTTAAAAAAATATTACTTCAATTTGTTTTTTAGTTCTTTCCAAGGAAGCGTAGAATAAGCACCCCATTATATTTTCCAATAATACCAAGTATTCTATTTAAAATGCATATTAGCACACTGAAAACAATAGATACATGCCATAAAACTGGTAGCGTATAAAAAAAATCTGGTTATATTTTTCTCGCATTCAAAGTGAAATGCAATATTATAAAATTTAAACATAGTTTTACATTTCCCTTAAAACTACATTACTTGCATACCTGTTTTGATATAATGCATCTGTGAGATATATCTTTGAATGTATTGCTTCTTCCTACAAAGTTGTATTAACAGAAATTAACACTTGACTTCACAGTCTAAGTTAATGATTTTCCAACAAGTTGTTTACTGCAGCTTTGCTCCACATCATTAACTTGTCCAGATTCATTTTAAAGGTTCAAGAAAGATTCCGTAGTTGTGAATTTACAATCACAAACATGGCCATTTGATTTTGCCTGTGTAATTTATAACTGAAAGATAAAAAACATTCTTCATAAACCGAGTTAACTGTTATTCCTCACAAATATTTCAAACAGTATATTTCCTTGTAACAATGCACTACACAATTTTAAAACAATTCAAAAAATACTTTGTATGTGTGTGCATATATGGGAAATATATGAACTAATCTGAAGTCAGAAAAGCTATTACGTTGAATGTTGCACTGTGCTAAAGCAGATCTAGACAAACTTGAGATGATGAACCATATGTACTTGAAGCTTAGATTTTCTCTTGGGGTTGAAAAGGTCTCTCAATATTTTTGGACGGGCTTTTTTTTTTTAATTAAAATGACAATTATGCTGTCCAGATTCAAGTTGTTTTGTGGTGAAGTTAAAACATGTTGTCCGTTTCATAAGGTGATGGAAATCATAGGGAAATGAACTTTGGAAATATATAATGATAATATTGTCATGTAACGTGAAAGTCTGAAAACGATGGTGAAGACAGCGTCAATATGTACAATAATGAACATCCGATCTCGATTGTTATCTAAATATAAGTGCTATATATAGAGTGAGGGAATAAATGTATCATTTCAAATATTTGCAAAACCCCAAAAGCTCATTCGGATAAAAGTGATTAATATAGGATTGCCATATGCCACAGAATTTGAGAACGAAGGTCACCAAATGCAGTTGAACAAAAATCTGGAAAATTGCAATAGCTTGGCCAATATAAGTTTCCTGGGTACACACTTTTTGAATGTATGTTTCTTACTTCTAAGGTTAAAGAGATTATGTGGGTTCCGAAGTCAAAAGTTTCAAAAGGTGGTCGCATTGATCCACCAGAGCCTAGAAGATTACTTGTGTACATGTTGTGAACTTCTTTCTCAACATTTTCATTGGATAATGCTGAAGACAGTACCTGTATGGGATAATGTTGAAATTACTCTCAAATGGATGAAAGAAAATACATCTTGCAAACTATATAGGATTCTTTTCTTTAACCAGATGGTCAAATTGAAAAGTTTCTTGTCGAACAAAAAATAATGTATGCTTTGAAACGATTTTCTTTCTTCAATGTTTGTGTCTGTGAAGCAGCATTCAGAATTGGTAAAAAATAGAAGTGTTTTACGACTATAAGTAAAAATTTATTTTAGTTCTTGTTTATGCAATTTATTTATGCAAATTAAACTGGAATCCTGAAGTGGCCTCTGTTCATATTAAGTGAATAAATAATATTTGTAATATGCTTTGTTCTAATACAAGGTCCGTTCAATACAGAATAATCCATTTTTACATGCATAAATTCTTTCGCTAATTTATAGCTCTAATATTTTGTTAGCTTAATGAGTAATGTGCACGTGGGATTAGTATCACTGTTGTCACTTCCAGTACTCGCACTTGAGAAGCGTACAAGTTCACTTCCACCTACAGCAAAATGGATTTGCACGAGACGAATAATATGCTGCTCTAAAGTAAATGTTAATCTGAGGCCTATGCAATGTTACAAAAGACCATCGGAGAGTTTGTTCTTCCTTGTAGCAAAGTTCAAAGATGATTTAAAGAATAGAAGCAATCAGTTTCTAAGGTGGACACGACGTTATTTTTCTCTAATGGAAGAAAACATCAACACCTCTGCTGTCATTGTGAGGGAGGTTCTTCTAAAAACATTAGGAACACTTTCAGAATTTAAAATTTTATACTGGGTGCCACCCACATGTTGGAAACTTTATAAAAAAAACCATGAGATGTGTTTAACATGGTGGGTTTCAATGCTGCTGATTTGCTGATTCCCGAACAAAATGACGTTCGCATGCAGTTAAAGATATTGTAAGAAGACGCGTAGTTTCTTCCACAGGACTGATGAAATTTGACTACATAAATTTCGATTCCGAGAGGTAACAGCAAAGAAGCTATGTGTGGAAATCTGTATAAATGCACACACACAAATAGAGAGAGAAGAAGGAAAGGAACTGCTTCTTCTGGGAAAGTTATGGTCATCACATTTTCCCATATTCAAGAAAAGATTTACTAGGATGTACTGTAACTGGGCTAGGTATACTACAGATGTATTGAAAACTCTGCAAAGCCATATCACGCAAAAAGGCCACATTACCGTGCAACAAGCTGGATGCTGCATCACGATAATGCACAACAACGATCCAGTAGGATCGTTTCATTAAATTGAGGAAACCCTTTTATGGAAGTCATTTTTCAATATCATATGCAGTGATGAAGACTGCAGAGACGATTGTAAAAAAAATCTGCCAAAATGGTTTCCAGTATGTCTTTGAAGACAGGCAGAAACGCCGGGACAGGTGTATTGGAGCCAACGGGGACTACTTTGGGAAAGATCATACAAATTATGAAGGTAAGTAAACGTACATGTTTTTATTATTATTATTATTTTAAAATGCTTTCAACATTTAATCTGTTTTAATTTAATTAATCTGTTGTGTTACATAAAGTGTACTGGAGTTTCATTTTTGTTTTTATTGTAACAACCCTAGTTTAACGGCACAATGTAATAACACATAGCAAAACTGTGCAACATCCCTCGTGCAGGCATGAAATTGCATCATCTGCCAAACTGCATAGCTTCAATTAATTAACAGCTCCTAACAAAGTATTTAAATGTAAATACGGTTAGTAACTGTACCAACCGAAACGAAAAACAAAATCTTGAAAGAAATACAGTCCAACAGATAAAAACTACAGTATTATAAATATCAACCATGTATGATAGCAAGAGAGATGTCACGACCTGAACGCTTAACAATGAATAATTATTTAATGCAATGTTGCCAAACGTGCCTATCTGTCGCCTTTGTGGCAGCTTTTCTATGTATAGTGCGCGAAGAAATTTTCGTTTGGCTATTTTCTGGTGCATATAAAGTTACCTGGTGACCCCCCTCCCCACTCCTTTGAAAAAAATAGCATCACAACTGTCACAAAGTTACATATAAATATATTGGACCATATAACATGGAATACTGAACATATGAAAACAACCACGGAGTTTCCAACAGTATACCGTAGTCTTGTGATATTTCATAGTTTCAATATTAATAATTTATATCAAATTGCTTTAAAATGTCCTTCTGAAAGGCATTAGGCATCTGCAAACTTGACTGATTCCCGGACTCATGTGGTCACTGTAACAATATTAAGATTAATGCGTGGAATCGATAAGTAAAATAAAAATCTGAATAAATAACTGGTTTTTAGACTCAGTAAGCTTTAAGTTAATAAAGTTAACAATACATTTACGCAGTTAATAATCGGAGGAATTTAGCAATTAGGCAGGCTTATTAACATTTACATTTGTTAGGTTGCTGTAGTGAAGTTAACTCTTGTAGAGAAACTACTGAATATAATAAGAAATTAACACCGAACAAAGAATGGGAGAAGAGTGGTACGCTAAATATAATTTTCAATTTTCTTTACATTAATGTTCAATTGCGGCTGTTTTAGTATTAGGATTAACACGCTAAATATAATTTTCAGTTTTCTTTACATTAATGTTCAATTACGGCTTTTTTAGTATTAGGATTAACACGCTTATTCAGTGCTGAATTAAGTTTCTAACCAATTTATTGTGTATTTCTCCATGATATTGTTTATTTTTCATTTCCTTTTATGTGATATGTGACTACTTTTGGCGACTTATTGGTGTAAAGCTACGACAAAGCTCAGAAGGCATCTGGCAATTCTGGTTTAATGTCATATTAAATATTGTGGTCTAAGAAAACTGTAGCAAGAGATATTTTTTTAAACAAACGACAGATCAAGAGTATATTATGATGAACCAGAATACAGTTTCGCCGATATGCCAATAGTTGGAGTCAAAACTTGGAGTGCCACATAATATTGGGGATAAAAACAAAATCCGATAACATGGTAGCGAAAATGACTTCGTCCTAGTAGGTAATAACAATGGAGGAACCAACAGCGTTATAAAGGTTAGTTCGTCCTAGTAGGTAATAACAATGGAGGAACCAACAGCGTTATAAAGGTTAGCAGGCATAGAGAACAACAATCATTGAAGAAATGTTAGAAAAACAGGCTTTAAATGAAATGGAATATTCGATCAGGAAGTAAATATCTCAAAACACAGAAACATTAGATATATTAAAGAATGTACAAAGCAAGGAAATAAAAAACTAAGCATTTTCACATTTAGTGAAACATGATAGCAGACTGCATTAAGACTGGAGTAAATATGAAGTATTGTGATTAAATTATAAATGCATTACATTTGTAGGGAAAAATAAATTACAAAATTATTATGGATATGTTATTCATATTGTGGGATGATTTTATTACCATCTCCGATCGCCGTTTTAAAATGATTTTGACAAGTCAAATAGTTTAATTTAGATAGTAAGAAACACAAGTTTGGGATATCGCGGGAAAAACTATCTTTAAGTTACACGTGAAGAGACAATTTCATGATCTCAGTATCGAAAGTGTATGCCAAATATTAGATATCTAAATAATAACTGTACATAAAGTTACTATATTGACAGTTCTGCAAATTTTGTATGCAAAATCCAGTTTAAAGTAATATGTTAAAGTAAAAGAAAATATAGCACTAATAATTACAGAATATGTGGAAAGTATCGAAGTTCTTTGGTTCATTTATATCAGTTAAGATAGGAATGAAAACAACAAAACCCAATTCTACTATTGACTAATACATGGCACCAGAATAATATGGACATAAATAAATAAATAAATAAATGTAGTTATTTAAATATATATCTTTCACTGTTTACTGTTCACGATCAAATAGTAATAAATTTAAAAAAAATATTAATCCCAAATTAAAATCTCAAAAGAAACCTCTCTGAAATAGAGAATTACTAAAATGTTGAAAACTCGACAGCTAAATAAATAATAGAAATATGAAAAAGCATCAATATCTCTATACCACATCTGAGTTTCACTGTATCATAGGCAATAGGGCCAATATTGCCTATTTCCCAAAAGGCTTGGTTATTAATAAATGATTGAAGGAAGGTAACTGTAATTCAAGAAAATATCATCTATCATACCGGTGCTCCCAGAATATGTCCTTGCAGCTAGCACCGGGTTTAGCATTTCGGTCTTCCCCGCTCACGGCCGTCTACTGGCCTGTCCTTGAACTTCCGAGCACTCAATAGTCTAGATTCATTCCTAAGATGGCAAGACAGTTGACTTTAGAGATATATCGTTATGTGTGTAAATGCTATGATAAATACGAAATCAGCTCATCGCATTCATGAGGAATTTATTCGAAAGTTCACTTGGAATTTGTGTACTTCCTCACGACCTTGTGAAGAAAGTTCGGTGCAAAATAAGAAACATATACAGTTTTAATAGAATACAAATTAGGGAAGTATTGAATGTTCGCAAACAAAATCACTACCGAAATTAGCACAAGTTGCGGTTTCTGTGCCTTCTGCATATAAAGAAAGAAAATTGTTAAAAACTGAAACTTTACAAGTGTACGCATGTCCAGAGAACGTGACGTTAATGTGAGTGGTTTATTTCATTAGTGACTTAAGGATTAATCCACCCACTTGTTGGTATACTTTCAGACGAGGTGTTGTTCCACCAAAATGTTCGTGTGAACACACACCATTCACTATTGGTGTTCTGAAAGTCCAAATTGTATAAAAGAAAGTCATCTTTATGGTAGGAAAATTGCAGCAAGATGCATAATCGGTCCTATTTCTTACAAGCTGGCAGTAAATTTGAGGGATACTGAAATGGCCCCTTTTCCCAGGTTTTCCTCTGTCCTTATAAATGGCAAATGCCAGGAAGATACCCTAAACTTAGGCCTGAAACGCTTGCTTCGTTAAAATAAAATTCATTTTCAATCAATATCATTTCATCTCGTGCATCATCAGTGTCCACATAAGTATAAGGCTGTATTTCCACAACGTGAACTGTGTTAATGTTCATTCTGTCTTTTTACTGCAATTTCATATGACTGACATTTTTGTATGAGCAATTATTTCACAAGTATTTTAAGTTAATAGTATTAGCATAATCTTTATAGTATTTTTGAAAGGCATATCATATGCCCTTTTGTCGTACAAGAAAAGAAGAGGAATCATATTAGTGGTTTCAATAAGATTCCACCACTCCTCATACAGTAGAGGAGATAATGGGTAAAATTGGGTTAGTGGTTGAGGATAGAGAGTGATTAATGCTGGGTATGAAACTCGCTCCCCAGACCTAACAGTCTGTTCTTCAAGCTATCTCACAAATAAAAATCACAGAGAAATTATGAAAGGGGGGGGGGGGGAAATTGAGGAAAACATATGAAATGAAATGAAACATTACAACCTAAATCGTGTCAAGCGGAATGTATTTAGCCGGTACAACGTTTGCTTAGCTGAGGGAGGACGATATTTCAGCATTTGCTATAAGGTAAGATTTTATATAGGGAGTGAAGTCAGAATACAGGCTCTGCCGATATGTCCATCCACAGAGATGCAAAACCTCTTGCGAGCAAAATGGTTTATATGGAAGCTGTCTGTAAGATCAAACCAAATTCAGCGCAAGTTAATAATTTCTCATTATTTTTTTAAATATTTATGATATCTCAATCTTATTTTTTCAATACATAAAAATATGTGGTATTTATGAATTATGAATTCATTAAATCCTAGATCTTGGGTTGAAGAACAAATATAGTTAAAAAATTAAGCTGCTAGAAATGTAAACATTTCCCGCATTATCCTTTGGTACATTTGATAAATTAATCATTAATTAAGGGCATAATTCCAAACTGCTATTTGTTTATATCAATAAAAGGGATAATAAAATGCCTGTTGAAAATTATCGGCCAAACATATATATGTGAATAAAATATTATGTAGTAAGTGAATAATACATTATATATGAAACTTATATAAAGGAACATTAAACTAGTGACCGGCTTTTGAGGCTTTACATATCGACAATTAGTGCAGTGCAATGATAAACTGGGAAAGGATTATTTTTTTTAAAGGAAGGAAGCGTTTCAAGCCCAAATTTTAGAGTACCTGCACGGCCATTTATGAGGACTAAAAAAACCTAAGGGAGGACTGTGGGAATAGAACCCCGCACTCATGAGTACGAGCCTTAACGACCTCCGCCACCCATGGAGGTAATAATGGCGAAAGTATTAAACTATCACCATTTATGTAAAATTACTGTAGTATTAATATTGGCATTTACATGCAGAAAATTTGTTATTGGCACCAAATTCAATGTAAAAATTCTATTCACCAACAAAAACTGGGAGTGCTAAGCCAGCAGTGGTAGAGAGAGGTTGTGCATGAAGCTACTAGCTAGCTCCTGGAGTTAAAGGAAAAACGGATTAAATAACAATGGGAGTGACTAATGGGAACCAAGCTATCATGGAAGAGATTTTATCTAGAGAAAAGGATATGGACAAGAGATTAGGAAACAAACTGAATGGAGTATAAAGAGAAGTAATGGAAATTAAGGACCATATAAGATATGAAGTGCGAAATGTCAGAAGAATAGAGGGCATGGAAGAGAGATATCGAAGGTTTAATTTAGTTATTGCGGGAATCAAGGAAACGAATGAAGTGGAGCGTGGCCAATACAAGAAGTTTAGAGAGTTTGGAAGGAAAATTAGGGATGGTATTACAGGGATGGGAGATTGGTGATGCTTTCAGAGCTGGGAGACCAAGAGGAAAAAGAATCACAGGTGTGAGATTTACATACGTGCAGTTCGCATCTGAAGTCCTAAGGAAAGCCAAGCAATTAAGAGGATCTGATATTTTTATCAACAAGGATTTATCGGTGGAACAACGAACTTTTAAGAAGAAATTAATTCAACAAATGAAAATAACAAGATCAGAGGGGAAACAGGCTTTCATTCGCAATTTATGTTTGTGAATTGATGGGCAGATGGTGGCTGTGCAGGAAAGTGATATAAGTGACATAAGACCGCGTCAAAAGGAAATGAATCAGCGGGATACATCGATTACCGTGAGGCCGGAAACGACACTGACGGGAAGTCCAAAGGTCGGGCAGAAAGCAGCCTATCAGCACTAGAGAATGCACCGTCTGAGTTGAACAAGTGTGCGAGACGAAGGAGGTGTAGCAGAGATTGCGTCAGACGAGAGTGTGGATGATGACGTAGCGAGTACTTCACGAAGGAATGGCGTTAGAGCGACAGAAACCAGGAAAGCGGAATGGTGGAGAAGGGAGAAAATACGGCTAACACGTGGACTGACGGGGAGAAGGAAGGCGTGGTCGGAGAGCAGTGAGGGCGGGACGGAAGAGGACAGCATCATATCTATCCACTCCAAATGGCAGTATACACCTGAAAAATATAGTCAACAAAGGGAGACAGCGGTTAAAATTATGCCCGCCCATCCTTTGCAGTAAGTCCCTTAATATTAAGAGCAAGTTAATTTTATATAAATCGTTCACATTGTCTGTGATGTTATACGCCTACGTGGCCTGGGCCCGCGCGTCCAAGTCGGCCCTAAACCAACTCCAAACAGTACAAAACTTCTCGCTACAGAATGCAATGAGAGGCCCCTCCTTAAAAAAAAAAAATGCACGAGACGGGCACGCCTACTGTAGAGCTAGCAATCGAGAGGCGGGCCAGGCGTACCCCACCCAGAGGATCCGCCGCCATTGTAACCCCTCCATCGCTTGCATCGGGAGGGGAGAGCCAATGCACAGGAAACAAACGCATTCGGCAGTTTTAGAAGGCAATTAAATGGCAGTGGAAATGTAAATGTGTGTTTTTATGTACATTTTCTGATCAAAAACACCCCCTCCAAAAAAAAAAAAAAAATCTCACACATCAAAATACGGGAACTAATAGTTTTCTGAAAAACTTTATAAGGACATTACAACACTGTTCTCGTGAACCAGAGGTAGGGTCCCGTATGGATGTTGATAAACCCGCCATAAATGTATATTGGTAACTGACAATTATAAACAAAAAGTAAATTCCATCTGTAAAGCTCGGCCCCAATGTACTGGCTCCAGGTATTTTGTAAATAAATAAATAAATCCAAATACTCGTGCTAGACAAAGAAAAGGCTGCAACTATAAGAGAGGGAATCGAGCTACGGAGCAAGAAAGTGTTAAGAGAAATTTAGAAACAGAAAGGAATCGCAATAGGGTAAGGGGGAAGTAAGGAGGTTGGGATTTTGGAACTGTGAAGGTTTAAAAAATAAAATGTATATAGGGGAGTTGAAACAATTACTAGGAAAGATAGATTACTTGGCAGTAGTAGAAACATGGCTAATGGAAGTGAATGCAGAGATGGGTGATTTTACATAGTTTGGAATAAAAGAAGTGGTGGCAAAGATGGGGAGACCCTCGGGAGGCTTGGGCTTTTTTTGTTAGGAAATCGTTGAGAAAAGTAAGAAGAGAAACATGGACAAGGTCAAAAAATGCGTTGTGGGTTGCACTGCTTGGTAAGTTGATATATGAAAATATCATATACCTAGGAGTAGTGTATAATCCACCAGGATCCTCACAGTACCATAACCCTGATCTGCTTAAGCAACTGGAAAGTGATATAGAGAATTTAAGAGAGAAGTATATGAATGCAGAGATTAAAATAGTGGGGGATTTCAACATCAGAGTAGGTGAGGGGGGTGTGGACTTTGGGACTGATATGGTATGGGACAATGAAATAATGATTAAAAAAGATATAGTAAGGCATAGCAAAGATAAGTACAGTGATAGAGGTAGTGAACATTTTTTGGAATTTTGTGAAGTGAATGCACTAGATATTCTCAATGGTAAATGTGGCGAAGATGTATTAGGGGAATTTTACTTTTGTTAATAAAAATGGCCAGTGTGTTATTGACTATGTATTATGGCCAATCAACTTTGTTGTGAGCAATTTTAAGATATTTAATTTTAATTTTAGTAGTGGTCATTTTCTATTGGTAGTGGATATAAAAATTCAATCGGAGTATGTAATAGATAGTTCAGAAAAAGGGATAAATGGCATTAGCCAATACACTACTTTTAAATGGAAGGAGGATCACAGAAATAAATTTAAGCAGACTCTGGAATCAAAGTATAGTCAAATATACCAACATGGAATAAGCTATATGTTAAAAAATAATGAAGTAGAGATGGCAACAAATAGCATAAATACATTAATGCAAAGAGCTGGAGACGGGATGAAAAACAGGATGGGAGTTAAGCATAGGGGTGAAGAGTGGTATGATGATGAATGCAAAGTAACAAAAAAAGTGCTGAAGCAAATGCTGATAAAATGGAGAGAGACAGGGGATGAGGAGTCTAAGAAAGAATATTTAGATGGGAAAATATTTTATAACTTGATAGAGGGCAAGAACCATGAGTGGAGAAGGAAATTGAGAAGTATTTAATCAGGATAATTAAGTGAAGGAAATATTAGTAGGATGTGGAAAATGTTAAAAGTAACTTATAACATATTTGTAACTAAATCCAACATAAATCCAGGAGAATGGACAAGATATTTTATAACTCTTTTTGGAGACCATAGTGGTTTAAAAACAATGCCACGGTTAGAAGTAGAAATGGGTTATATAGAAATGTTGGATAGTGAGGTGAGGGAAGAAGTAGTTAAACAAGTGAAATTAATGAAAAAGAATAAAGCAACAGGAATAGGTGGTATCCCACCATAATTTATAAAAGAATGGTGGTGTGATGTAAACAGAGTTAAAATATTCGTAGGACTGTTTAACTTAATTATGATAAAGGAAAGTGTACCAGACAGTTGGAGGAAAGTAATCATTTACCCAATATACAAAGGCAAGAAAAGTGTAGATATTCAAAAAAATTAGAGGTATTACATTATTGTCAAATGTTGTTAAAGTTTTTACAGGCATTTTGACAAATCGGTTACAAAATTGGGTTGAAGAGTATAAAATGATTTCAGAATTCCAAATGGGATTTCGCAGGCGAAAACGCACGACAGATAATGTGTTCATTACTAAAACATTAATGGATAAATATTTAAAAGATAACAGAGGAAAACTGTACATGGCATTTGTTGACTTAGAGAAAGCGTGTGATTCATAGGGTTAAAATTGTTATGGGATAAACTACTTAGTAAGGGAGTAAGTTGTCTAATCGTGAATATTCTTAAAGCATTATAAAAGAGAAATACCTTCAGCGTGAAAGATGGGGAAGGAATGGTAACAAGAGAAATAATTCAAGAGAAGGGGTTGAGACAAGAATGTATGTTAAACCCAGTAATTAATTTGTTTATTGATGACATTTTAACAGAGATAAAAAAGAGTAACAATTCATTGCCAGTTATTAATAATGTCATAATTCCGGGGTTATTATTTGCAGATGATTTAGTTGTTGAATCCATCTCAACAATTGGCTTAAAGCAATCCTTGCAGCAAATATACAAATACTGTAATGATTGGGACTTGAAGGTAAATCGGGAGAAGACTCAAACAGTAGTATTCAAGAAAGGAGCAAAATTGAGTAAGTATGAGAAGTGGAGGAAAGGAGATAAAGAATATAAGGTAGTTAGGGATTGCATTAATCTAGGAGTTAAGATTGATGGGGGTGGCAAATGGGAAAAGCACCAAAAAAAAAAAAAAAGCTTGGCAGAAGGGAAAGGAGCAATGGCAGCAGTTAGAGGTTGCAAATATAAAATACCAGATATAAATGTTAAGTGGCTGCAAAAAATGTATAGTATGGTATTGAAATATGGGACTGGAAGGGGGATGGGAAATTGTGGATGTTGTGCATAGGATGTTTTGTAGAGAAATTTTAGGTGTTCTGAGTACAACAGCAACGGAAGTTATACAAATTGAAATGGGAAGAGTGGCAAGGTTGGGTGTGATTATGGAAAGAGCTCTCAAATATTGGTTCAGAATCCTAAACTTAGATGAAAGAAATTTGTTAAGGAAATGCTTAGAATTTCAAGAAAAGAGCCTAAGGAACAAGTAGAGTAATAGTCATAGGATAATTCTGGAGAACAATGGAATCGGGGACATTTGGGGGAGGAGGGAAAACAATGGAATGGGGGACATTTGGAGGAGGAGGGAGAATAATGGAAAGGTTTTTTTGGAAAGCAGTAAGAAAGAGATTGGAAGATATAGAAATACAAAAACTAAAAGGAATAAGGAAAGGTTTTCCTTAGAATCAGTGCCCAATATGTGGGGGCAAAGGAAAATGTGGAACATATAGTGTTTGAATGCAAAGGGACGGGATTCTGGAGGAAAAAGTTTTTAAACGAGAAATGGTTTAAATTAGATAGAAAAATAGCCTTTATGAAAATCTTTAGAAAAGATAGCAGGAATGTAGGAGAATTCCTGAGTAAAACTAAAAATAAATAAATGGAATTGGGTACTAAGAAGGGAAGTAAATACAATAATTTTAAGGTTATATTAGGATGTAGATAAAGGTGATTATGGTTGGGAGTGAGTTATAATTTTATTAAATTCGAAATGCAGTATTTGAGAAATAAAGTCATTATTAGTTTGTATAGGCTGTCGCTAGCTATAATGGTATAGAGTAGAGCAATGAAAAAATTTTATTTAGGACCTTGGATTGGGTCGGAGCCTGGTCCCCTGGAATTCCAGTAGGCTGCTGCTGATGAATCGGGGACTGGGGACTGATGCATTCATGGGGTGGAAATGTTGTATTGTTCATTATAATAGGATTTGGATAAAGGTGATAGAATAAAACTAATTATGGTATTTATATTTTTTGTAATTGTGAGGGGGCATATCCTAAAATGGCTCGGGCCAGATAGGTGGAGGCCCCCTGGTAGTTTGTATTTGTTCTTAGCATCTCAATAAATTTAAATTTCAACAAAAACTTAATATTTCACTACCGCTGTAATTGCCGGCAACTAAAGCCGTCCATTAGCGGCCTGTTACAAATATGATATTACTGTAAAAATTTGCTAAACCACATGTATTTTAATCTGCGAGGGGAAGTCCATTTGGTGACTAATTCAGTATAAATTATATTTTTAAGGCTATTTTCACTACGGCATTTGGGTTGTCAACTGGCGGCAAACGCAGCCATGCAGACGGTGAAAATATGAAGAAAATATTAATGTAAAAAGTATTTAACTACTCGTTCTATTTATAGAAATTAGAATTGGGAGCTTATTTTTAGTTTGAAACAATCCCACATAATTTCACCACAGGCATTCATGCTGTTTCCTGGCGTCTACTGAAACTATGAACCAACTATTATTAATGAACTATTACTAAATTACTAGATTTGACATATGTTTCAAAAAACAACAGCATAAACGCATATTTCAATCTATAAAAACGGGACCAAATTATACTTAATTGAATAAATGGAAAGGAAGAAAGAAATTTAACTTCGGGCATTAGGATTGTCACTGGCCGGAAATTGGATAAGTCAGTACACGTGAAATTATGCACAAAAATATATAAATGTAAAAAATGAATAAACCAATATTATTGTGATAGTATTAAGCAACATAGTCCTTGGCACCTGTATAGTTTTAAAAATGAGGTGATTTAATTAAACGTCTTGTCCGTCGAAGTAAATTCCGCTACCTGCATTTGTGCCATCACCCTAAAATAATTGACGTAGACAATATGAAAAAATATAAAAACCAAACATTATTGTATAAAAATACAGACCGTACTAGTATAACCATTTATGGAAAAGTTGGCCAGAATAAAATGCATAAAAACGAAGCACGTATTACATTTAAACCGCGAAAAATATTTTCACTCCCAGCATTCACTATGTCTTCTCCCGATAATTGGAGATGAGCAACATTGTTATTGTTGCAGAGAAATTGGGTTCTTTTTGCCTGTTCGAATAAAAAATTCAGCGAATTAGTTACATTTTCACGGCAATAACATTTAAACTATCGGCATCCTGAATGTCACTGGCCGGTAGCTGAAGCTGTGCTGTATCGGTGATACTACAAACCAAACATTGTTGTCCAAATTAAATAAAGTCTAATACTGACATCTATGCGATTAATAATGATGATGGTGGTGATTATGATGATGATGATGATGATGATGATGATGATAATAATAATAATAATAATAATAATAATAATAATAATAATAATAATAATAATAATAATAATAATAATAATAAGGTCGTTTTTGCATATTTCAATGCATAAACACTGTAACCCAATTACACTTTCACTGTAAGAAGAGAAATTTCCGTACTGACATTCGGGCTATTAGTGGAAAATCACCTAAATATGAGTAGCATACCTTAAAAAGGAGGGAGGGGGAGAGAACTTAGTCTTGTAATTTATGTGAAATCAACATGATTTTAAGCTCCTATTTAAACGTAAAAATGAGTGATCTTAAATTTCCACAGCAAGAACTGAAATTTCGCTACCAGCATACAGACAGTCACCTGCCGACTACTATGGCAATGAGCTCGGTGAAATTTCAAACACAGTAGTATAATGTAAAACAATTACCAAACTACAAGTATTATCACCTACATAGCAAGAACTTCAATACCGATATTGCGAATGTCACTTGCCGGAACTTAGCAGTGAAACATAGGTGAAACTATGCAAATATTTATGTAAAAAGTTACTGTGGGCCTAGTATTGAGATATAGGTGAAGCAGTCGTGGTGCCCATTTCGGTGTATAAAAATGGAAACCCATTTATTTTTCAACCGATAAAAAAGAACTTTCAATAACGGCTTTCGGGTTGTCAGTGGTAGGCAGCTGAATATTGGCAGAATCGCTAATATTACGAAACAAAATGTATACATTTGAACAATTAAAAACTGGTATTGTCAATTAATTATGGATTTCATTAGCGATTACTGAAGCTTGCATATCGGTTAAATTAGGATCTAAATGTGCTGTATGGCTTAAATTAAAACTAAACTATATTAATTCATACAATAAACTACTAGAAATGTCATTTATGTGAATAAATATAGTTTTTGGCTTCTATTTATAGGCAAAAGTTGAGTGATCTAATTGCATTCCTTCAGAAACGACTGAAATTTCACTACTGGCATACGAGCTTGTCACCTGCCGGATATCAAAGCAGTGGAGAATCGTTTGAAATACAAACCAAATACTATTACTGTAAAAAATAATTACTAAAATATTAACATTGTCATCTATAAAGAAATTCCTCCTAGTTCAACTTAAATATACTATTATCCAATTACAGTTCCTGTACAAGAACGAAAATGTACTACTGGCGATGTCGATGATACTAGTAATAAATAGAAATGTATAAATAGACTAAACTAGTAGCATTGACAGCTATATGAAGAAACAAAGCCATTAACGCCTATATTAATGTACAAAATGACGACATATTTCAAACACTAAAAACGAAGTTAAACTAATGGAATTCCGGTTCTCACTGGCAGGCAGTTGGAAATGTGCACAATAAGTGAAATTACATGTTCATAGTAATTTAAACAATTATCCAAGCAATACTACTTCATTATGTTAATCAAAATAATGTTTGGTGGTTATTTAAAAGTAACAAAATGTTAATGGTTTTTTTAAAGAAAAAAATCTAAATTGTCACTTGCCGGCTACTGAAGTACAGGATTTTTTGTAAAACTAGGACCACATCTTAATATACAAATTTTACTGAACGATTAGTATTACTTTATATGTAGAGAAACAGAATCTAGTTCCTATTTCAAAGAATAATCACGATAAACTAATTATATTTCTATCACAAAAGAGATGTTAAGGTGTTTATTTTAAAAGCATTCTGAGCACTCGTCTGAGCCACTGGGAAAGAATTAAATAGAATTGCTCAAGCACTGTTTCTCACTGGACACAGTTTCTTTTACGATTATCACGCGCGGTACAAATTTTATAAATAACTAAATCCTTAGCGTTGCTGTTTTTTTTTTTTTTTTTTTTCCCATGACACCTTCACACTAATTTCACCGTGATGACTTCAAACTTAATAATTTACTCGTCTGAGTGACAAAAGAACAAATATTTAACTAAAACAGAACACAGCTTGAGACTCGTTGAATTACTAGCAACTTCCTGAGATATTTGAATCGATGAAATATTAGCAACTGTGTAAAAACGCCCCATGCTATCGCTTGAAGACCTATTTGCGATTCCACGAACCGTTTCCAACTCCCCGAATACCCCAGAAATTTGGTCATATAGCATTCTTAAAGCGTCATGATGCTTGTACTCAAAATAACATTCTAGAAACTCCCTATTGGCTAGATAGCTGGATTTCAAAACATTCTGGAAGCTAGATTCGAAAACAAGCCTTCTGACTAACCACAATTCCCCTTTAGTTTACTTACGGGAGTCGAAGCTGGGTAACCCGCTTCAAGTGTTAATGTAAAAAATTACCAAATACTAGTATTGTCATCTCTATAAAGAAATTGGGTAAATTTAGCATTGTTCAATTTAAAAATATGAAGTAGATAATAATGGTGAGAAAGCATCTGTCCTCTTCTGCTCTTTCCTCACTTCAAGAACTGCGATCTCGAAGTCCTGGTTCCTTGTAAATGAATGTTTTCAGGAAATAGCTCGCCTGGGATGAAAGAAATGTTGGAGATGGCACTGGTAAGAGTTTACTCCGGCGTCATATTTTTTGACGATGTTTATTTGTCGTCGTCGTCACAAAAATACACGATTACAGTATCTTCCGAAGATGAGAGAGAGAGTGTTTCAACCCAAAACTAGTGATGTCAATATTCACTTCCCGCGTCTAATGGGACCTGGTGTCAGACAAAGTTATTAGATCAGCCGTGACATTCAACGGCAGTTTTACTAACGGTGAATGTCACGTTAGTTTCCGCAACTTTATAACCATGAGGGCGCCTCTCCTATAACCATGTTGTACGAGATCTAATCCTAATACTTCTGTCTATCACTATCGTTGTATTATTACTTTTCATCTATTCTCGTGTAATTACTGTTTATCACTACTTACTGATCATGCACTCCGGTGTGTCATTACTAGGCTTAAATATATTCTTTTTAATCAGTGACTGACTAAACCTGGGGGTAAAAAATGACTTATTTAGTGACTGACTGAACCCGGGGTAAAAAATGACTAAATACTAATATTGTCACATATTTGAAGAAACTAGGTAAGTTTAGCCTTGTTCAATTTAAAAAAGTGAATATTAGTAGTGAGAAAGTGTCTGTCCTCGTGTGCTACTTCCTCACTTCCTTCAGGAACTGCGATCTCGAAGTCCTGGTCCCCCTTGTAGCTGGATATTTTCAGGCCGTGGCTTGCCTGGGGCGAAAGAAATGTTGGAGAGGGCAATGATAACAGATTACTCCGGCGTCAGATTCATTGACGATGCTTATTTGTCATCGCAGAAATACACGGTTACAATATGTTTCGTGGATAGAGCGTTTGAACCCAAAATTGGCGATGTCAATATTCACTTCCCGCGTCTAATAAGACCTGGTGTCAGACAGCAAAGTTATTAGATCAGCTGAGACATTCAACGGCATTTTACTAATGGTGAATGTCACGTTAGTCTGGGGAATTTATAACCATGAGGGCGCCTCTCCCTTGTCCGTGATCTCATACCTAATATTTCTATCACAAGCGTCATATTATTACTTTTCATCTATTCTTTTATAATTACTGTCTAACCCTACTCATTGATCATGTACTACGGTGTCTCAATACTAGGCTTAAATACTACTACTTTTTATTTACTGATTGACTGAACCCGACGTAAAAAATTACTAAATGCCAGTATTGTCATACTATTTGAAGAAATTGGGTAAATTTAGCTTGTTCAATTTAACGTGATCCAATTTCACTGCAAAAACGAAAATATGACTGCCGGCATCCAGAATATCACTTGCCTGCAGCTGAAGCAATACGGCATCGGTAATAATACGAACTTAATATTATTAATATAAAAATGTACTGAAGGTTTAGTAATGAAATTATGTGGAAAAACAAGAGTATTTGCACCTATTTCAGTGTATAAGCACGATGGCCCAATTACATTGCAATCCTAAGAAGTTGTACCACGAGCATTCAGGCTGTCACTAGTAGGCAATGGAATATATGCATTATAGCTAAAATTAGGAACAAAATTGCTTATATTAAACAATTAATTAATATCATTGCCATTTATGTAAATCAAGATGGTCTTTATTGAATATTTAAATGCAAAAATTGTGATTTAAATTATATTTGTACTGCATGAACGAAATTTTACTACCGCATTTGAACTAGTACAAGTGCATTCGAGACAAGTTTATGTTTGAAGAGAAGTAAATCTTTCACAAGAAACACTAATTTATAGGAATTTTCAAACATCTCCAGATAGAAGCAACTTTTTTGTGAACTCCTAAGAAAACATTCAATTTATGAGGACATTGTGGATAAATTTCAAATTCATTGAAAGAGCAACCTAACATAAGAATTAGGACAGTCTTGCATGTTCATTAATATGTACAACCTTTGACACAAAAAATAAATTAATAAAAAAGACAAAATGGAAATATATAATAAATTAGCCAGCTTCAAATTCTGTGTTGAAAAGAGAACCTTGGGAACGCTTGTAAATGTTATTCACAATGCACATGCATTGGGCTTTTTGCTTGTAAACGTAATGTACAATCATAAGCATCTGGAAAGAGAACATTATGGTAAAGCAGAATGGCCCAACATTTAGTAGTTATGCTCTTCTGCATAAGCTCCCAAGTTCAAATATCACACAACATTTTTGTTTTATTTTTTATAATTGATTTTACAAGCTACATGTAGAACATCATGTTGCCTTAATATCACATATTTTCATGTATTATTTGAGCTTTATGGCATTACATATACACACAAATAAATGTAGAGAGAGATAACATAGCAAATAAAGAGTTGAAAATGGTTAATGCGAGAGCAACTTTACAGAAATTGAAGATAAGTACAATGTATAACCAAATAAGCACAACAAAGTAACTACAAAAATGGAATACCTAATCAATCTATACATGTACATACACACACACATACACTAAACTAAATGTAATCTTGGATGAATCCTTTAAACCAGAGGATCAAGTGGTTCTTTTTATAAGTATAATTGGTTAAACAGGGTGGTAATGATAAAATTGTAACGGTTCACAATTCTGAAAAATAAATAATTAACAGCGATCATGGCTGTGTGGAATTTTGCTGTATTAATAATTCACCATGGATGTGTGGGATTCAGACTGCACATTGTTCACATCATGCTGTAATAATGTTTATACTAACTCTCATGCCATATTAGATAAGTATTTACTTCTATTGTGCTCCAAACCTATATGCAAGTTTAAACTCCTTTTTATAATTATTTAAATAATTCTTTCGCTCTACCTTAATGATTCACAGATATATCTTCTTACAAGAATTATGCTGTAATTTACCTGGTACTGCATTCAGCATGAATTTCCTAAAAAAATTACTAAAAGTTTTATGATGTCATTGCTAAGATGAATTTTGCAACATAACCACAGGTAAATTAGTATTCTTCTCTGAAAAACATTTAATTACTTATAAATTATTCATTGTGTGTTATGTTTATTTTATATAGTTTGTCATTTAGAGTTATACTATCAATGCTAACCATGCTGATTTAAGTTACCATAAATAGAAGAAGTGAATTACTTGTCACTTGGTCTTATTCTTTTCATTTTTCTAAAGTGTGAAGCTAACTTATCATTTATTCTTTAAGAATAATACAAGTAAATAATTTTTTTGTTGCCACCCTTAAACCATGATGAGGTATAGGACATGAAGGGGGGATATGCTAATTGGTCCAAAACTGACCCTGAGCTAGCTATGCAAACTATGGGACACCTATATAACCTATAATAGCTAACAAACTGAACCCTATTAGCTGTTGGCAACAGTATCCCTAGGGCTCACAAACCATGTCACATAATCGGCCCCAATAGCAGGGGGGGTATAGAGCACGTTAATTGATAACATACTCTGCATATGAGAAGTTTAAGTCAACATGTAATTTCACCAGCTCAGTAATCAGAAAAATCAAATATCTGTCACTTTCTTGGAATTAAGAGAGAAGTGCACTGCCAAAAACACTCAAAAACAAACTTCAACATTATGGCTTATAAAAGAAAGTTGCAAGTGAAACAACAAAACAGTGGTAGCACGTTCTCCCAATGCATATATGCCCTGGCCCTATGTCAGACATTGCCCAGCCAACAGAGAAATCAATTGGGACATGGAAGTAGCTGGTTCCAGATGTTGCATGTTCTGGGTCACCTTTTACTGAACTAGTAATACTGCCATCTAACAGGAGCATGTGAGAGGATTATATCAGTAATAACTCCCACCACACATGTTCCATTGGCTGTCAACTCTTATCTTCACCACACATCCAAAGTTTAGTGCAGGATACTGGGGGATAGTCACTTGTGGCTGCCATATGCAATCCCAAGAAAGAACCTGTTAATTAACAGATAACTCTCAGAAGGGTTATCTTTAACCTTGAGGTACTATAACAATGGCAGATAAAAAGACAGCAGTGATACATGTAGATAACTAGAGATCCCTTACCTTGAAGTCTTGAAGCCCTGACGAGAAATCACAGATGGTGAAGAGTAATGCTGGTGATATGTTCAGTTTTAGCCCTTGGATGTGTATATATACTGTAATGATGCAAATTAAAACACGAATGTGTATTCTCTTAAAATTATACATACATTTACTAGATAAACTTCTATATAATATTGTACAGTTTTAAATTTAAAGCAAAAAGTGGCAGTACACCTTCAAACTACTGATGTAGAGAAACTTGAGCACAGGGAATACAAAAAACCTGGGATTCCTATTTTCATCACGTAAAATATAACTTTAGTAAGGAGGTTGGTAGAGATGAAATCTTGGTAAGAAAACAATAAACTTGAGAGACAATGGTGACTGATGGTAACAGTGAGCTGAGTAGCACAGGAGGAGGAGAATGATGACAGCAGTGGTGTGCCATTTGCATGATCGTAATGTGAGTTTTTCTTTTTAACTTTAATACATCTTTTGTGAAAGGAGTGATATACATCAAATGAACTTGGACAATTATGTGATTAACTATTATAAAGGAATTTCTTCTTATTGAAAATTTAAAATGCATCAGAGGGACTATGGTTCCAAAGTGTGTCAAAGCTGTCAAAATATCATTAATACTCAATTTCCAATTATTTCATAATTGCTATAAAAGAAGACAAATGGACAAATGCATATACTCAAGGTATTCCTAAGAAACTTGTGGGAAAGTATTCTCTGATTATTTCTGTTCTATGGTTACTAACTTCTTCAGAGAAACTATACTTTAGCTGGAAACACTGTTTTCAGCATCTTGAATGCTACTAAAAGATTGTAAATTACAATTAAACATTACTTTAGTACAACACTGAAAAGTACAGCTTGTATATACCTACATATTATATATAAAACAAATCAGGATAATTATTCAAATTTTAATTATATCAATGTAATAACCAAGCTTCCTAAGCAAAGACAGACCAGACACCCCAGTTTTTACATTAATATCCTACTGCCCCTAGTAAAATCTTTATGACATGTAATTTTCCCAGTTTTTATTGAAAAGCAAAATGAATACAGTATTTTCTAAATTATTTATTTTTACTATTACTAACAGCACTAAGATTAAGTAATAAAATAAAATTGTATATTTTCACAATAAAACAGGACATCACTAGATGTTTAGCCTAATAGTTCTGCAATGAGGTGGAAGTTTATTCTGCTATCTGCAAGGCAGTTGCAATAGCATTGAGGCATTGCTTATTGGTATTTTGCATAATCTGGTATATTGAGGTAGAAACACGTTTCCAAGAAATTTAATTTGTTGCCTTTGATTTGCTATTCTCAGAACAGATAACAGTTTTTATTTTGAAGTGCATGCAGACAGATTGTGTAACATACTAACACTATGGATGTTGTGTGAACAACAATCTATTACTAAACACATTCAGCACTTTAAAAGACTTAATGTATCACTTAAAAAGGTATGAAACATACAAACAAACTGTAATTGCTTATATGCATATAAGGTGATTATATTGATTCATAATAAAGATTATATTTTTCAAAAAATAATTAACTTACAACACTAGAGGAAATTAAAATTACCACAGAATGCATATTAAATATATCTACAAAAATAGAACTTTTTATCATGAGTATTGTATCCTTAATATGTCATGGAAAAAGTTTAAAATATAATTCTGGAAATAATTCTTTCAAGAAAGAATTAAAAACAAAAACTATTTAATTTATAAATGTCCTTACAGAATGGAAGACTTGTTCCTTCAATAATAAAATATATCTATATTCAGGCTGTATTATAATTAAGCTGGCATATCCTATTCATTTTTTACTACAATAAGTATAGCTTCTAACAATGTTTGATGCTTGTAATGCAAGTTAAACAAGCACCAAATAAATAAATTAAAAATTCTGACATTGTATATTATTTCATGCATTTGAGCTTCATGTTAAAATATGTAATTACTTCTATAGCCTGTATTTGTTTTTATTGTACTATGTTATATTGTGAAAACATCTATTGCTTGTTGTAAGCTTAATGGTAAGTAAAGAATCTTATCTTAAAAATGCATTAAATGACTTGGGATCTAAATAAAATGTTTAGAAATAAAAAAAAAATTAAATGTAATTTAAATAATTGTATGCCCACAATCAGAAATGAATGCTGCAGTGCAGTAGTTAATAAATAAATTTCAAGTACGAAAATGCAGAAATATCTTTAAAAAAAATGAGGAAACATAAAAAGCTGAAACAAGAAGAGGATGAAACTTCATTATGTGCATTGACTAAGTACAACATTCTTAAAATAACACACTCTCCTACTTTTCGTAAGTACAAACCACATGGACATAATAGTTGGCAAAAATTAATCAATTCATATGTATATACATACATATACACATAATAACCTAGATCTCACCTAGGAAATATAACCTATTATATTTCAATATAATAAAACAAGAAACAGGCAAAAATTTGCAACAAGATACAATAATCTTAAGCATTAACAATCAAGAGATACAATGCCCTGCAGATGTAGCAAATGTGTTTAATGATTATTTTCTTAATGTAACAAAAAATTTAAATTTATATTCTGGTTTTGAATAATTGAATCAAATTTGTAACACTACATCACTAATAGCTTTCCTCTTTTAAACTATTAGTGATGTAAGTGTTACAAATTCGACTCAAATAATTAAAAAATTATATTAAACATCACTGTTACAAATGTCCACCATATTTAACTTATATTGTGGTGATAAAAATAATTCTTTAAAAATTTTACAATCATCAACTCCCCGTCAAAATAATGAATTCATACCAGGTATAACTACTCCACTAGAAATTAGTAATATTATTAGAAAACTAAAATCAATACTCTTCTGGCTATAATGAGATCAACAGCAAAGTCATCAAGGCCTGTGCAAAGGAAATTAGTACCCCTCTTAGTCACTTGTGTAATGAATCTTTAACATTGGATGTATTTCCGGAGAGGCTAAAATATTCAATAGTGAGGCCTCTCTTCAAAAAGGGAGAAAAAATGAATGTTTCTAATTATTGACCTATAGCTGTTTCACCTAATTTTCTAAGGTGTTTGAGAAAGTAATGGCTTTACCATTACCTTGAAAGTAACAATATTCTAATTAGTGATCAGTTTGACTTTTCAACAGAAAATGCGATATATAATATATAATATTACTAATGAAATTTTAACTGCATTTAATGAAAGAGCACATGCAGAAGAAATATTTTGTGACTTAGCAAAGGCTTTTGATTGTATCAATCATGAAATTCTGATAGATAAATTAGCTTTCTATGGAATAAAAAACCAATATTTAAAATGGTTTATATCCTACCTTGACAAAAGGAAACGAAAGTAGTGATAAATTGTCCCTTCAAAAATAAAAACAATGCATTAGAGTGGGTAATGATTAACCATGGAGTGCCTCAAGGATCTGTTCTGGGTCCTCTTCTTTTTCTGATATATATAAATGATCTCTCCTTATCTGTCCAAGATATAGGAAATACTGTTCTATTTGCAGATGATGCAAGCATATTTATAAATGGAAAGAGCCTTAATGATTGTGCCATTAAATTAAATCTGGTTCTCAGTTCATTGTATGTATGGTTCAAAGCAAACAAATTGTTTCTAAATCTAGATAAAACAAATGTTACGAAATTCATTACTCACAGATCTCCAGATCCACAATTACAGATAGGATATTATAACAGTGTACTTTCACAAACCAAATATATTAAATTCCTTGGTTTAATAATTAATAACAGTCTGAATTGGAAAGATCACATTGATCTTATTACACCTAAACTTAGCAGTGCATGCTATGCAATATGTGCATTAGTAATGTTGGAATCAATTAAGACTTTAAAACTATAAATATATATATCCAAATAACATATGTCCAAATTTTATGTAAGTGAATGGAGTTAGTGTGAAAAAAAACTATATTACATTGTTTATACTTTAAAACTAGTTTATTATGCTTATTTCAACGGAATAATGAAGCACAGTCTTAACTGAATTTCCCCAAAATATTAAAGTGAACAAGTCTTCTTGTTACAGAAAAAAAGTCATACAAATAATCACTGTTACACATAGCAGACATATGTGCAGAAACCTCTTTAGGAAATTTGAAATTTTAACTCTTCCTTGTGAATATATTTTATCCCTCATGAACTTTTATATAAGAAATAAACAAAAATTTGTTCAAAATCAAAATATATATGACAAGAATACTAGACAAAAAGCAAATCTACAACACCCTACTTCAGCACTTTCATGCCATCAAAAAGGTGTTTATTATGAATGCATTTTAATACACAATGCTCTTCCCTCTAACCTAAAAGTCTTAATAAACAATGACAATTCCTTTAAATCTGCTCTTAAAAATACCTATGTAAAAAGACCTATTATTCTGTAAAGGAATATATGAGTAACAATATTATACTGCACAACATATCAATGTATATGTAAAATGTATATAATAAAATTTGTATGAATTAAGTGACTTGTCTGTTTTTGTTGTTTGATTAAATTGTTCTAGTTGTTCTTTTTTATTTTTATTGAAATTATTTATGTAGTTGCAAACAAATTTTTGTAAAATATAGATTTAAAGATACTGTGGTAACTGTATATGACAAGTTCCATGATCGTAGGTCTCTGTGGCTGCTCCACGAACTCGCTGGATGTCCAGGAACTAACTAACTAACCTCAAGGGAAATCGGGAGACCCAGTGGTTTACTGTGGCTTTCGAAGACCTGAAGACTTCAGTTTATCTTCTTTTTATCAGTACAAATCTTGGTAAAAATGGAATTTTAATCAATGCACATGCACAAACTTAAACCTAACCTCGAGTGTATCCTACATATCAAGAGACCCAGTGGTTTAGGTGGTTCTCTTAGGCCTGAAGGCCTATGTTCATTTCCTTCTCATAAATACAAACTAAATAAACACAATAGTTGGCAACAACAGAATTCCTAATCAATTCAATAGATCTAATCCTTCGAAGGACCCAGTGGTTTATTACTTTTGTAATAATAACTCCACCTACTGCTTACATACACGGAAGGGACATTTTGATGTGGGATGAATATACTGCAGTTTCGAAGAAAAGAAAACTGAAGCTGTATACAGCAGAGTCTCAACTTTTAAGCTTAATACAGATGTAGATATTCTTGTTCTTTGGATCCCCTGGACAGGAGGGCTCAAGGATATTGAACAAATTATAAATCATTCAAACTATCATTTGTAATAACAAGTATGGCATGCAATTTTATAACCATTAACAATATAGATCAACCATCATATTAAACAACATAAAATTAGAGCAACAGTGATTAATTCATTATTAAATATGCTGCAAGGAAATTGGTACCCCCCTTAATCACTTGTGTAATGAATCTGTAACATTGGGTGTATTTCCTGAAAGACTAAAATATTCAATAGTGAAGCCTTTGTTCAAAAATAGAGAAAAAATAAATGTCTCTAATTATAGAAATACAGCTATTTCATCTACATTCTCTAAGGTATTTGAGAGAGTGATGTTCAGTAGGCTTTACTATTACCTTAAAAGTAGCAATATTCTAGTTAATTATCAGTTTTGCTTTAGAAAAGGAATTTCAACAGAAAATGAAATCTATTAACTCACCAATGATATTTTAACTGCAATATTTAAAATGGTTTATATTTACCTTGACAAAAGGTAACAGAAAATAGTAATAAACTGTCCTTTAAAAATAAAAAGTACATCAGAGTGGGAATGATTAACCATGTAGTGCCGCAAAGATCTATTCTGGGTCCCCTTCTTTTTCTGATATATATAAATGATCTATCCAAGATGTAGGAAATGCTGTTCTATTTGCAGATGACACAAGCATATTGATAAATGGAAAGAGCCTTAATTATTGTGCCATTAAACTAAATCTGGTTCTGAGTTCATTGTGTGTATGGTTCAAAGCAAACAAATTGTCTCTAAATCTAGATAAAACAAATGTTATGAAATTTATCACTCACAGATCACCAGATTCACAATTATGGATAGGATGTAATAACAGTGTACTTTTACAAACCAAATGTGTTAAATTTCTTGGTTTAATAATTGATAACCATCCGAATTGGAAAGTGAACATGTCTTACAGAAAAAGTTATACGAATAATCGCTGGTACACATAGCAGAAACCTCTTTAGGAAATTTGAAATTTTAACTCTTCCTTGTGAGTATATGTTATCCCTCGGGAACTTTTATTTAAGAAATAAACAAAAATTTGTTCAAATCAAAATATACATGACAAGAATATTAGACAAAAAGAAAATCTACTGAGACTGGCTTCAACGCTTTCCTGCCATCAAATAGGCATTTATTATGAATTGATTTTAGTAAAATCCAATTTCCTCCAGCCTAAAAGCCTTAATAAACAATGATAATTCCTTTAAATCTGCTCCTAGAAAATACATAAGTAAAAAGGCCTATTATTCTGTAAAGGAATATATAAGTAAATATATTATAAAAACACTGCAATGATTTTATATCAATGTATAAGGTATATACTACAATTTGTATGATTAAGTAACTTGTGTGCTTTTATTATTTGGTTGAGGTGTTCGTTTTAAATGTTTTTAATTATTTACGTATATGTACACAAATTTTTGGAAATGTAGATCGTGTTCTACTGTGGTAATTGTATATGAGAAGTTCTATGTTCATAGATCTCTCTGACTGCTTTGTGAACTCACTGAATGCTCCACGAACTGAACTAAACTATACCAAAATTAAAATATTCATTCCTATTATAGAAGACGTGAATAATTAAACATGTCTTTAATTTTTGCACTTCTGTAAAAGACCCACCAACAGATTAATGCTAATTTGGTGAAATTATATAATAATTTCATTAACTATACTATACAAAAACTAAAATAATTGCCCATATTATAGAAGATGTGAGTATTTAAAAATTCCTTTAATTTATTTTTGAAAAGTTTGCTCTTCTGTGAATTACATTTACGTAACAATTTCAGTGAAACTGGAAGACCATTATAAACTTGTCAATAGCTGCCTTTCTGGAAAAGTGATAATGAATTTATTGGTCTATTCAAATCAACAGTATGTCTGGGTCGGTCCTGGCGGTATAGTGGTAACCATACTTGCCTTCTAAACCCAAGTTGCAAGTTTAAACCCGGCCGTTGGATTTTTTCGGGCGTAAAAATCCTAAGTATGGCTTCCTTCGGAAGGGAAGTAAAGCTATGGGTCCCGTGTTGTACATTTACGGCACAAAAAAGAACCTCAAGCTTGAAAGAAGAGGTCTCTGAGCAAAATTTGTCGACCATTTCACGCTCTAAATTGAATGGGACACTGATGACCCGAGATGTTAAAGGGCATCTTTAAATAAAACAAATAAAAAGATCAACAGTATGTCTAGTGTTATGTACAGATAAGTTCAGATTCAAGTTATCTAAGTTGTCATCAGCCACAAAGCTCATTAGAGATATATTCTGGATTTAGAGATTCAGGTAATCGATATTATTGTATGATTTAGTTGAACTACACACTCCTAATGCTTCGCTCATCATAATGTATAGAACTGGTTTTGAAAACATTTGGTTCTCATCATCAGCCAGGCTAAAATCCAACTGTCGGATCATTCATTGAGCTGTGGGAATGTGTATTGTGCTCTGGTGGCGGTGTAATAAACTTGTATATGTTTTCATCCCCGGTAGTGTCGAAGTTCATTAGACTGTCTTTGTATTTGTAGATGTAGATATTCTCCCAGGTTGCTAGTTCCGTAGGTACTTGTACTGATTTTAATAATTTTGCTTTATTCATTATGTCGTAATTTTGCTTACAAAAATGATCTGCTACTGCTGATTTCTCTATCTGCTTGTACTTTTATGTTCCTGAAATGTTCCTTTAAAATCCTCTTTCAAGTCGTTTCCACCGTCATCCACTATTCGCACGAACAGCTCAAGAACTACATAAGTCATGTCGAGTAATCGTCTGCATTGCCAGAGTAATGAAATGTGACGGGGGCGTTTTTCATAAGTGTATTTTGAGGGTTTAGAGAAATGAAACGGTACTCCTCCACGTTTATTTGAACGGGCAAGTCTTTAAAGATGTCTAGTTCGGAACTCATGTGCACCAATCGATTCGTCAGCCATTATGAAAATACGTCTAGCACCTTACGTCTTCGGCGTTTAGTCTTAAACTGATTATATATTTCACCCTTCGGGCGCTTTAATAGCCCAGTGGCTATCATAGAGTCTATCTTTAAATCAGCTTTCCTTTTCAAGTTAGTTCCTGCCTCCTTCAGCCTAGTCTTTAACGATTCTTTTGGCGGTATCCCCGAACTTGCAACATCTGCAAGCACATTGGCCCCCATTTTCAATGCCTCTTTACCGATAGCTTTCACACCGCTCTTGAAAAACGGTAGCACGGTTCTGAAAAGACCACCTAGAGCAGAGAACAAGCCGCTATCCTTTTGATAACGCTTGCCTCTGTACAAGTGAAAATCTCCATTGTATAATGCTCCTCCTGCCTGGTTTACGTAATACCTTATGACTGTATCCAGCTCCATTATGTCTGTTTCGGACGAAACGTTAGAACTATAGTAGAGGAAAGCCCGTCTACAAATGGCAAGAAATCACCGTAACCGTTCCTTAAGTCTATATTCACGATTTTAAAGTCCTGTTGCATCAAAGGTACCCAGTTAAGTGGAACGAAGGACTTTTCAATAGTCATGCAGGTGTTGTCACGTTTTTCATACTCTACAGAGACGCTTTCAATGACTTGCACAAATGTATTGCCCACCACTTGTGGTACTATCAGATTACAGTAAATGAACATTTCGTAAGGGAAACCCATGTACGGATCCACTGGGTGTTTGCCAATTTCCTGTTCAACCACGTTGGTGTATGGTTCGAAACCCATCATCTTGGCCAAAGATGGTGACAAAACCAATACATGTATGAGGTTCTTTAACGCAGGTTTAGGAGGATTGTCAGGTTTTTCCTGCGTTTCTGGTGTAGGAGGGGTGCCTGGTTTACGAGCATTTGGTGGTATAGGATTGATAGGTCTTGGAGGAGTTCTAGTAGGAGTAATAGTGCTAGCTTTGTTTTTTAATGTTTGGTTCGTGCCGTCCGGGGGGGGGGGGTTTAATTTCTGTTTTCGATACACTTCTCCTAGAGGACTCAGCATTTTCTACATATCCTACATATTTGCTGGTGGGAATATGACTGGTCTGTGCGACTTTGATGTTAATACTGGCAGTGTTTTTGTTCTCGTTATAAATGAAAAAATCTTCGACTTGCAAATTTTCGCGTATAACAGAGTTAACAGCGTGTACCAAATCCTTAGAATTGTGTACGATACCATGTGGCAATTGTAAGTTAAAATTAGAATGTGTCACTGACTCTACCATATTATACATTGTTCCAATGATTTGATTATCGTGATTTGTTACGTTATAGGATTTCAAAGGGTACCTAACCTTTTGCAGTGCGACTTCCCATTTTCCTTGCAGCATTATTCTCTCGGGTAAGATGTTTGAAAATCTGGAAGTTGTATTGTCAGTGAAATGCCCCATAGAGGCATTACTCACGAGCGTGAGGGAAAACGGTTTTGTTCTGATCATATCGAGTAGATAGTTGAAGCCAGAACCCACGAGTTAAACTTGACTGGATAACCTCTCCACTTAATCAAAAACTGTTTATTTCGACCGCGACCTTTACTGTCAATGTTGGTCACGTGATAATTTCTGGTGAGGAATCGTTTTCTTATCGGCCTATGAAATGTATAACTATCCTGTGTTTGAAGAAAGGACTCGATCGTAGATTTTGGTATACGGGTGGCGTGACGAAGTTTGTCTGCAGTGCCAAAACCAGCATGGTATTCAGGATTGAAATAGATTTTCTTCAGCGCGTTCATAGTTGCTCCCACACTTGCCTGCGAAGGTTATAAGACCTTTTTTTTTTTTTTACTGGTAATCGGTTTTTATCTACTTTCGTCTTTGCTGGCTTCTCTTCCTCCTTTACTTCGATGTCATTGGACTCAAGGTATGGTTCCCTCACTTGTACATAAGATCGAGATAGTGCCCCAACTTATATTTTATCAACTGCCATTTTTCAGGGGGTGCCAAATGTGTACGCTGTAATTTATTCATTTCTCTGATGAGTTGGTTTAGTGATTTTTCCACGACGTAAAGCTTTTCGGCAGCTTTTGGCTGTGAAGTGAGTATAATTTGCTTACCGTACTTCATTTAACTCAAATTTGACACCAGCGCACTACCGAGTGAAGCCAATATCGGGAGTAGAAAAACAGGTAAAAAACCGCCTATCTGTACAAGAATCTTTTTCTTTTCCTTTAAGGAAAGTCGTTTGTTAATTAATTTTCTCCAGCTAGCTTTATGCTTCTTCAAGGCTTCAAGCAATTTATAGGTAAACTGACCTAACCTCTGCACACGAGTACATACTCGGAAATGGCTTTTATTAGCTCTGGGTTAGCACTTTTCAACAGTTTTTGTCGCAAAATGGGATTAGCCTTGGCTAAAACTGTCAAATTTGCGTGTTGCCTTGCAATCAGTTGGCTACTCAGTCTGGCAATGCTCATCCTGCCTGTGTCTGTGATAAAATGACTGAAGTGTGATCGTTGCTCGTTTATTTAAACACTCTGGGAAGCACTCAATTAAAACCTTCAGAAAAGTGGTCAACAATTGGGTATAAATTAAGAAGGCGTTTCTCCTGGTAGGACACCGGTTCGATACCTGTATTGATTTGGCGTGTACTGAGTACAATCCAACACAGATAGCCGTGAGGGTTTTCAGTGGCCTTTTCAAACGCCTCTAAAAGAAACCTAGAGTTCTTTGGCTCGATCTGTTGACAAAGCCTATGAATTTGCATTTTGTCTCTATTGTTTTTAAACACGACAATGTAGTTTGCATTTAGAGATATAGTTCGAAATTTATTTCCTTGTGGAAACACGTTTTGTAATATGTAAATAATCCCAAAGCGTTTGTGATGTGAATCTCTAGTGAAAAAATTTGACACGTTTTCCCCGTCGGCTTCGTACATTAAATCATCCAAAATAACTAAATCTCCCTCATTAACAGTCTCCAAACCTGGTATACCTGCATGGGCTGCAAAGAACGGGCTTGGTTTAGGAGAATATTCTGACGGATGACACCACAACACTTTTCTCATGGGATTGTCAAACATCCGGCCTGCATTAATAATTAAAATTTTCACAGTGTAGACTTACCGCATCGCGAAGGACCTGCAATTAGCATGGTGCATGGGAAATTAAATTTAAAGTGTTGGTTAGTAGACTTTGTTGGCGACTGATGTGCTCTCATTTAGACACGCCTTCTTTTATACCCGTACGGGTAGGAGTCAAAGTTTTCACTCTGTACACGTTTGTTGACCACCATCCTATAGGTTTTTACTGAAGACTCAGTTACCACAGTTCCTAGAAATTTCCCAGAAATCTGTGTGCCTTCAAGTACTACCGACATTGAATTATCCCTCAGTATGGTGTTCCTGAAAACGTCGGAGTTTACATTTTCCAAATTCCCCGAGTTGAGGGTGATGCCTTTAATTTTACAGACAGAGTGCGTCTTATCCCCACACTTAACCTCTACGGTGTAACTTTTTGGACCTGTAGATGCTAATCTGCAAATATACGTGCCATCACTTACTTTTCTATTTCATCTGTCATACACCCTAAAAATGGGCCCGTTGGAGGCATCCATTCCCCCGTTCTGTACGTGGCTATAACAGAATCTGTGTCGAAATAACACGCGCTCACCCAATCTCCTAAGATAGGAATAGAGCTCGATTCTTGCATGGGCAGTTGTATATGCAGCTATGACTGTGTTAGTGGTGCAATTCAATTTAGGGTTCTGATCGCAATGTTTCCATACCACGTACATCACCTCCTCTGTAGCGACCAGGTAAGACTGTACCTCTACTCCAAGGTCGTTAATTAGGTCTATGGGCCTCGAATAATCTTTCACAAGCTCACACGTGGACAAGTTATCTCTTTGGCCATATTTTCCCCAAAAGGAGTTTAACATCAGTTTAGCCAAATCGCGCCTGCCAGGATTGGTTTCAATAGCGCCTTTGTCCATTGTTACGCCTTCTTTTTCCAAAAATCGTGGATATACTCATTTCTCAATCGTGTCCAATTAAATCACCGGAAACGGGATCTTACCTGGTCCCTACAGAAAAGGTAATGTACGTGGTATGGAAACATTGCGATTATTTTCAACTGTATGTGAACGGCCAGCCTTTTCCCTCACAACCGCTACAGCCCGATTTTGATGCCGGTCACTTACTCCAATGTCTTCAAACTTCAAGATGGCCTCGGGATACACTTTAAGGACGAAGGGCATTCAATTTCCAGACATCAATATTCTCACGGCTATACCATTATGGTATTTGATATAACAGCCGATATGAGCGCTAACGAGTCTTACATTTCAGGGCAACGAGACGGCACTATGTCTATATGTATAGGTTTTAAAGATCAAACTCCAGAACCTATCAATCTGTTGGTGATGGCAGAAGTACATCGCACTATAGAAATTGAAGCTAACAGGACCATTTTATATCATGAATATGCTGCAAATACACCGGCTTCTGTCTAAATGTCCCCACACTTTTTAGGCGTGTACGCTTGCGACCAATTGTCGATAAATTTGCATAATAGGCAGCTTCCCATAGCAGTTGTCATTAACACTGATCCAAGCACGAAACCAGGGAAACATTGGGTCTGCATCTTTGTTGCAAAGAACGACCGGGGTGAATATTTCGATAGCTATGGTATAGAGGCTCTTTCGGGGGAAATTCTAAATTTTTTAAATCGATGTTGTGGTGCAAGATGGGCTCACAACACTAGAAGGTTGCAAGGCAATTACGTCGTTGCTTACCTATCTCACCGCTTCCAAGGCCTGCGCAGGGGAAATTCTTTTCAAAATTCAGCATAAGTGATTTTAATCACAATGATGACGTCATTAAAAGGACGTACAGTCTTGGTAGATGCTCACAAACTACACATCAGAGATGCATATCGTTAAAGGTAAGTATTGATACAAATTGTGTATGAATATGCATATACCATTCTGATACATTTATGTTGCTAATTCCTGTATTTTTTTTTAGAAGGCGCATGTGGTGCTACACGATCCACTCTACCAGTTGCTCCGAGAAAGGCGAACAGGTAAGTCGCATTCATTATGTGTTGTTAATTGGAGAATGAAAATAATGTGCTACATAAGAGGCGTTCTTGTTTTTACAGTGACATGGAGAGGCCTGGACCGCTATCGGATGTTTTCTCTTGAACAGCAAGCAGTCCAAGTTTGCAGCCGTTGGGTTTTCACCTAAGTCTCCACACAAGATCGTGGTGACCGTTGGTGGACGACGCAGCGCGGTGGTTATGGGTTCAACAGAGTGGCAGAAGCTTGCAGAGGCGATACCGACTATACAGAGCTTGTTCTTTATCTAAGAGAGTGGCAGTTAACCAACCGACTATCCATACTTTTTAAACGTTTATTTGGCGCACAAAATATTATCACAATGGACGGTCGCTGTATATCGCTGAATATGCAGGAATGGAGTACACTAGAAAGCCTACAGCGTATGGTCACCGACATCATATATCACAAGAAGAAAGAAGTGTTCGAAGTACAAAATCAAATAGCAGCCTATCGCAAGTATTTGCTTCACGCCCACGTTTCCGGTGGAAAAATGAACTACACCGAATACACAAGATTCATTCGTTGCGCGACCTTTAAAGTATTCCTAGAGATGGAGCATTTTCTAAAACCGATATTCATCAGAGAGTTAGACCAGGAAGCCATGGACAAGTCCAAACAAGTTCAAGGTGAGGTCGCTCCGCGATGACGTCACGAAAACACCTGCATGAACAAGTAGGAACACGAGAACCTCCCGAACAACTCCAGGCATGACGGAGCATCTGATATTCATTGGACCAGGTAGCCATGGACAAGTTCAAGGCGAGGTTGTACCTGCTCCGTGATGACGTCACGAAAACACCTGCTCCCCTGTCCAAACATGAACACCTTATAACGTCACGAACAAGTCTCCAGCAAACCATGGACCTAGTGATAAGTTTCTGAAAAATGGTCGTCGGCTCACAATGATGGAGCCAAATGAACGTCATCTACTAGCCGTGGAGGGAAACGCCATCTTTATTCATCATTCGCCAAGATGTGGACGTTGTATGGGCGGAGCTTACACCAGAATATAAAGGAATTTACGCCCCCTTACCGCCGCTGCAACCACCACTACCCGCATTGACGGTCCTCCCCCTCTCTCCAAACAACGCCCAATGTGTGTCGGTAGCAGAAAAGTCAACATGATCAACGACGCGTTACGCCAACTAGATACAGTAGCGAGCAACTCGGAGTATGTATCAGTGTCCACGTTACAGCCGAACGTACCATACGTAGTGTAGGGGTCCGGAACATATCCACAAAGCACGGACCCAGGACGCTTGTTTGTCTCGAAAACGGGAAAGAAGTGTTTCTACCTACAAGATTTAACAATCTTTCTGCAGAACTCATCAACCAACTCAACTCGTTCGACTTTCACATCGTGTACCAGGGTGAAGAGGTACTCGGTAAGGGCTACCGGAGACACGTATTGAAGTTTACACCGAAATAAACAAAATGCCCTGTCAAACAGATCCGGTGGGGGTAGGCAACAATGTTTTTGTCAAACTAGTTTTTGACAACCAAAATCACGTCGCAACAAGCGGTGAGTACCCAGCATCATCAAACTCATCTCAACAGAAATCTCCTTCTTTGGCGAAGACTAAATTGTCACTGTCAAATTAGCAACCAACAATACCGAAGTCGTAGAAGGCAGGTGCCTCTCGTCTAAAGCACTGCACTACGGCATAGACGCACGCTGCGCCATCTACCTCGGAACCATAGACAAGACGCCAGCCCTAGAGTACAAGGTCACATCGGCAGGATGCTTCACAACCGCATCCATCAGCGATTTCGTCGTCCCCATCGCCATTCCGTCGGCCCAGGAACACCTCAACATAAACTTTTCCCACATGTCACTTACCTGCGTCACCAAACCACGCGAGGAGGAGGAAAGCAGCAGCGACGAAGACAGTGTCGTTTGTCAAAAAGACATATACCACATATTTTAAAATATTTTTGTGTAAATCCAGCGCCCACTGCGCCCACCAGTGATGTGTGAACTGCACAGCCATTTTTTTTGTAACCGCCAAAACTCCTACAATGTTTGTAAATCCACCAGTGATGTGTGAACTGTACCGCCATTTTTTGTAAAACCGCCTGTGTGCCGCCATGTGTGGACTGCACCGCCATTTTTGTAAAGGGTAAAACCTCCATTTTGTAAAGGGTAAAAACCTCCATTTTTATTGTAAATTTTTATTTTGTATAATAAAAATACTCAGTCCGCATTTTTAATTGTATTTAAACCAAGTTTTACATTTTTGTAAAACCGCCGCCACCGTGTGAACTGCACCGCCATTCTTGTAAAGGGTAAAACCACCATTTTGTAAAGGGGTAAAACCTCCATTTTTATTTTGTATAATAAATATATTCAGTACCATCATTTTGCATTTTAATTGTATTTAAACAAATTCTTTTTGTATCACATATGTTATTTTTCTGTATAATAAAAAGAATACCCCCTTTCCGGTGATTTATATTGAAAAAGCTTTGATATCAAATTGTACCTCATCACTTACACCCCCACCCAACCACGCCCACCACACCCCACTTTTGATATAATTAGCAATCAATTAAATCACCGGAAAAGGGATATACACTACTTACCGGGGACACTACCTGTTGGAATACCAGGATTTAACTCTTAAAGACCCAAGAGGCAGTGATCCCCAGGATTTTTCCAACGAACCACCTTTTTTCTATATTGACTTTTATTCTTGTACCTGCTGACGATAGTCGCTATAATACTAGCAACGTTGTCAGCATCTGGTATTAGGTACTGTTACGTATATCTATCTTTTTGTATTTGGAAATTGCAATACATGTTTTGTTTACAAGAAAAAAGTAGTTATTTTGTTATTTTGCTTAGAAGTAATACATTTATTTAGTTAATTTCTAACAATCTTGTATTGTAGAAGTAAAAGTATTTAGCTAAAATTTTAAATGTTTTCAGAAGAATTTTTTTTTTAATTTGTAAAAGTAGTTATGTGTAGATGAATTTTTTTTGTAAAATAATATGTTAAGTAGAAAGAAATATTAATATAACTTTGTAGTTTTGTTTAGTTTTTGTAATAGCGCACAATAATTTGTGCTCCCTTCTTTTGTATTAGATTTAGATAAAAAAATATAACAATGTAAAAAAATCGTAAAAGAAATTTGGAAATAAAGTGATATAAATTACCAGGTTTAAAAATAAGGTACCTGGTGTAAAAGATTTTTTTTGTGCACAGAAACTAATTAGTTAGGCGTTTTTATTTAGGCAAATGTTAGATATAAATTTATAAATCCACCGCAATAAGACTAAATTTAAGACGACCATCGGACTAGTAAAATATATCATTATTGCTAAAATTATGAAAAAAAGTTATCCATTATAATATAATTTCCAATTTGCTAGAAATAACATCTGTGCAGAGAAACTGAATGAGTAATGCCAATTTCAGTTAAAATTTGGATCATCAATTTATAATTCCATTGCAAAAAGCTAAGTTTTGGTTCGGTTGTCGGATTTTCACATGCCGGCAAATAAATTCGTGCATTATCGGTAAAATCAAGAACAAAATCCTATAAGTGTAAAATATAGGTAACGTAATAGTATACCAAATGTCCAGAGTTACAAATTAGTCACGCCTATATCAGTACAAGACCGGGTAATCGCATATTTCCCCTGCCAAAAAGCTAAATATATTATTAACAGTCGACTGCTATTTTCTGGCGACAGAATTGATACGTTATTGATAAAAAGACAACAATTTAATGATGTAAAATGTTCACAAAATAGTGCTATTATCATATGTGCAGAGACCGCCACGGGTGGCCGAGGTCGTTAAGGCATGGACTCGTGAGCGGGAGGTCTGCGGTTCGAATCCCGCCAGGACCGTCCTCCCTGACTGGGTTTTTTTCCAGGTTTTCCTCAGTCTTCATAACTGGCAAATGCCGGGGAGGTACCTAAACCTAGGCCTGGAACGCTTCCTTCCTTAAAAAAAAAATATCCTTTCCCAATATATCATTTCATCTCATGTATCATCAGTGTCCACCGCCTGTGGTGCCTCAGTAGTAAAAACGGGCGTTAAACACTACTCAAAAAAAAAAATATGTGCAGAGAATATGAAAACCACACGTGCCTATTTTATCAAACGGTGTTGATATTTCAATCGCAAAAAACAAAACGTATGGCCGGTTTCAGGTTATTACCTGTCGGCATGTCAAACGGTGCATTATTCATTGATAAAATGTTTTTTATTATTGTAAAATATTGCCAAAGAAATTATATGGTCACCTGTGAAGAGAAACTAGTCAGTAATGCTACTTTAAAGTAAACATTTCAGATACATATCCCCAGGAAAGATCCAAAATTATTGCCGGGTCGTCGGAGTCTTACTTGAAGGCTAGTATTGTGGTATAATTACGCATATATTATTCTTGTTAAAATTCCTAATTTCCTAGTAATGAAATTTGCTTAAAGAAACATTTATAAGGGACTATTGCAGTTAAAATTTCATGGTTAATTACTAATTCCACCGCAAAAAGGGCAAATTTATGACCGGATTTCAGGATCTTACCTGCCGTCAATAGAATATATATATTCAGTAATAAGATTGAACCAGGTATTTTAGTAATATTTTTTACAGTATACTAGTTTTTTCATATGTTCAAAAAATTGGCAGTGATGTTTCTTTTAGCTAAAATTAGATGATCAATTCATTTTTGCATTTTATATATATATACCGAGAATTCCAAAAATGTATGCATACTTTCATAGTAGATATCCATTTAATATATTTCAAAGTTGCACCGAAAAACAACAGAAATGTGTAGTATGATGTTCTGTAAACAGATGTGTTTCTCATACATTATGATAGCGTTGCTACGTGACGGGTAAATCAACAATGAACAAATGTAGCCAATATTATCGTAAATCAACGGTAGTAGTATATATCCCTTTTCCAGTGATTTAATTGATTGTTAATGATATCCAAATTGGGGTGAGGTATCAAAAGTGGGGGTGAGGTGGCGTGGTTGGGTGGGGGTGGAAGTGATGAGGTACAATTTGATATCAAAGCTTTTTCAATTTAAATCACTGGAAAAGGGGTATTCTTTTTATTATACATAAAATTAACATATATGTGATACAAAAAGAATTGGTTTAAATACAATTAAAAATGCAAAAGTGATGGTACTGAATATATTTATTATACAAAATAAAAATGGAGGTTTTACCCCTTTTACAAAATGGTGGTTTTACCCTTTACAAAAATGGCGGTGGTTTTACAAAAATAATTGGTTTAAATACAATTAAAGTTGTATGCTGAGTATTTTTATTATACAAAATAAAAATGGAGGTTTTTATCCTTTACAAAATGGAGGTTTACCCTTTACAAAAATGGCGGCACACATGGTGGTTTTCCAAAAAATGGCTGTACAGTTCACACATCACTGGTGGGTTTACAAACATTGAGAGAGTTTTGGCGGTTACAAAAAAAATGGCGGTGCAGTTCACACATCACTGGTGGGCGCAGTCGGCTTTACAAAAAATTATTTTAAAATATGTGGTATATGTCTTTTTGACAAACCCGGGGTCTTTCGAGCCGACTACACAACTGTATTATCAGTAAAAACTAAAACACATTTTTTATATAAATGTTCACAAACGGCAAGTTTTTTCTTGTGTCAAAGAATATAAGACATTAATGCCTGCTGCAGTTAAAAATGGATGATCATTTTAAATTCCACTATAAAAGGACTAAATTTATGATCGGCACTCAGGGCTTTAACTTTCGGCAACCAATTCGCTGTAATATCGTAAAAATTGGAACTGAATTTCTTATGTACATTATACAAAAATTATAGTTTTTCATATGTGCAAAGATAATGAAACCGTGATGCTTATTTAAGTTAAAATTGTATGATGAATGAATAATTCCGCAATAAAGATGCGAAAATTCATGACCGTACTTCGGACTGTCATCTGCCGGCATGCAAAAAACGGTTCACTATCGGTAAAATTAACAACAAAGTATTACTAGTGTAAAGTTTGTTAATTTTGTATAATTGCCATCTGTGCAGTGAAACTAAATCACTTACACCTCAGATAATCTACTACTATTTCCATCGTCAAAATGCTAAGTATATTATTGGCATTTGAGGCCGAAATTATATTACCACGAACAACTTAAATTGTAATCGTTGTTCAAGAATTTTAAATGTAATGTATATTAGTAAATTATGTCATATTTCTGGAAAGCCTAACATATTCGAATTGACCATGAGCAACTAGCTTACATTTTCCTTCGAAGAGAAATCGTAAAATAAAATGTTTGTGTATTTAGGAATGTCGAGAAGCGAGATTGAATTACAACTAAATGGATTTATGGCCGCTTTGCCTGGCAAGGAGAGTAGAATCCTCGGATGGAAAATTTCCAAAGACGAAGAAGAGAGCACCAGTTATCATTCATAATAGTTCGAGCCTTAGTCCCTCCCTCAAGGACATACAAATGTGTCTTGCTGTAAGTGTTGCGTAAATTTAGGTCAAAGAACTTTGGAGAAAGAACGGCAGCCACCAGAAGCGCGAAATAAGTGACCAATAACAAAAGAGGGCGCGAATACAGAAACCAATGGGAAGAAAATAATCGCTCACCGAATGCTTAAAAATTGCGACCCTTAATGTTTATAGCGTCGTGAGAGTTCGGACTGAACTTTTGAAAAAACTTTTGAAAAAACCTGCAATTCGAGGCAGTTCTTGGTAATTTTTCGGCAGAGCGGAAATTTCAGGCAGTGGTAGTATGAGAAATTCGTATTACCTTTTTTCGATATCGTACGAGATAAGAGTGTGAAATAAGTTGTGCTCTAACCACATTTCGTTAAGTACGGTGTATTAATGCACCCTCAGTGATTCAGGACGAGTGAGAGTGTTGCATAATTCGATATAAACCGTGTTGAAAGACACACAAAACAAAATAACTTCGAGTGATCAACTTTAATGTGGACGTTATAACTGAACTAGTCCTTTTTCGTCTTCTACCTGTAAAGCGCTGAGGCGAATCCCAAAACGCAGCAGTCAAATTACATCGTATCCAGGGCGGTGAAGGAATGTTTCCTTCGTCTTCAACACCAGCGAGAAGCGAAATCCGCAGGATTCATGGCAACAGCGAAGAAGGGAGAGCCTTGAAGAGGAATTCATGAGGTATACCAAAAGTCTCACACTTTACAAGCCCTCTTACGCACCCTAAGATACCAATTAAAAATCCTTCCACTCTCATTCCCCAGAACTAAAACAATACCGTAGATTTCCTTGACAAGTAGCTTCCTTTATGACACAATCAATCGCTTCCATGTTTAATTGGGGCTGGTAATTAGCTCCTCCGCATTTTCTGCTTCACATTCGGGCAGTTATTTGCGAGGGACATAATTTTTGCGTTATCAATAAAAATAAGAAAAATATTTTATTGGATGTCAATTGTTAACAAAGTAGCTATATAACCATATAAGCAGAGAAACTGGAGCGTACGTGCTTACTTCAACAAAAATTGGGTGATCAATTTATATTTCCACCGCAAAAAAAAAAAAAACCAAACTTATGACAGGCTCGGGTTATTACCTCCCAGCGTGTAAAATTCATGTATTATTATAAAATATTGCTTACCACTGCTATTGCCAACTGTGCAGATAACTGGCCAGTGATGCTACTTTTAGGCAAAACATGGTATTACACTACATTGCAAAGAGACTAAATTTATGACGGGCCACTTGCCTCTTTCTTACCTGCCAGCTAGTAAACAGGTAAATTGGTATTGGTAATTGGTAAATTACCAATAATTGGTAAATTAAGAACAGCAAATTATTCTTGTAAAATATTGCGAAATGCCTAGTTATGGCATCTGTGAAGAGAAATTGAATTAGTGAATTCCATTTCTATTAAATTCGATAATAAATTTGCAATTTTACAGAAAAATGGTAAATTTAAGACTAATATTTGGGGCCAGTAGTATATATCCCGTTTCCGGTGATTAAATTAATTGAACCGATTAAATTAATTATGCCAATGATATCAAAAGTGGGGGAGGGCGGTGTGGTGGGGAGCGATGGTGGGGATGATGCTGGATGGGTGATGATGGGTGCGGGATAATGGGTAGTGAGGGTAAGGGTTGATATCAAAATCAATTATTTGGTTGATCAAGCATTCAATTTAAATCACCGAAAAGGGGTGTATGACATCAATTAACATATACATTGCTGTACCGGGGGGGTGTTCACAAATACGCAAAATGATATCGTAATTAAGACAACCCTTCCGCCACTGGGTTTCCAGTTCCCCACTGACACGCTCGCACCTTCCCACCGCACCTGCGTGTTTAACAATAGCTTTTGTTCACATCCCGCGCGAGAGTTCTGCCGGTCGCTGGGACCTCGCTCTTAAAATATATTATTTTCTTTTCATGGAGATTTTCTGTACTGGACCAGAAGTCAACAACTATATGTGGTAGTTTCTTTCTTCTAAACGAATATTGTTCCTATAGAAGAAATGTTCTTTCTTATAGAGACACCTGCATATATTCCTTTTTGCAAAAACACAGTCACCTGCATTTCTAAAAGTGAGCAGCTATTTCTAAACGAGTATTGTCACTGAAGAAGCAATGTTTTCTTTCTTATAAATTCATTTGTATATTTCTTTTAACAAACCTCCGGACATCGCTTGTCCTTTTACTTATGGCTTTAAAAGAATTCTGAGTAACAACACCTGCCTTAAAGGTATTATTTTCTTTTCATGACAATTTTCTGTACTGGACCAGAAAAGTCATTGTTACTAAAGAAGAAGAAGAAGAGGAAAAGGTTCTGCTTTTCTGAACTATGCTTAGTAGTATTATCCCTTTGTAACTAAAAACATAAAAGGTGTTTTTTTTTTCTTTCGTTTTTCTTTCTTATGTATTTTCTCACCTGTATTTTCTCTCTTTCTTAGCAAAATGAATGCCTTCCCCTTATCAAAGCCTTTTTGTACGGTGATTGGTTGAAGGGTTTCGCATGCGCAGTAGAAACCCCCGTGTACGGTTATTGGTTGAAGGATTACGCATGCGCAGTAGAAAAACCGTTCTCATTGGCTGGGGCGTGGTCATAGAAGTGGAGTGTTATGTATAAAAGTTCTGTCGCGCCGAAAAGTAGTTATATCTCGTGGTAATCATGTCTACCATCAACAAGCTTAGCAAGGTCGTCAACAAAGACTGCAGAGGCAAATCTATTGGGAATGGTGATGACCGTGTTCACCCTTCTACCAGCACTGGTGACTGCGATCGGCCTTCTACCGGCAACGAGACTTCTAGAAATAATGGTGGTGACCAGCCTTCTACTGGAAACTCCGGTGAGGGCCGTGATCATCCTTCTACCAGCATTTCTCTCAAGAGAGCACGCTATGGGGACAAGCTCACCCTCAAGACAGCACGCAGTGGTGGTGAATGGAGTCTAGTTGACGGCTTCACGTCAATTTTAGACGGGGTCGTCTACAAAGGTGATAGGTCTTCTATTAGTAAAGGCCGTGATCATCCGTCTACCAGCATTGCTCTCAAGAGAGCACGCTATGGGAGCAAGCTCACTCAAGAGAGCACGCAGTGGAGGTGAGCGGAGTCTAGTTGACGGCTTCACGTCAATTTTAGACGGGGTCGTCAACGAAGGTGATAAGTCTTCTATTAGTAAAGGCCATTTTCATCCTTCTACCAGCATTACTCTCAAGAGAGCGAGCTATGGGAGCAAGCTCACTCTCAAGAGAGCACGCAGTGGTGGTGAGCGGAGTCTAGTTGACGGCTTCACGTCAATTTTAGACGGGGTCGTCAACAAAGGTGATCAGCCTTCTACTGGAAACTCCGGTGAAGGCCGTGATCATTCTTCTGTAAGCATGGACACTGTGTTCACCCTTCCACCAGCACTGGTGTCTACGATCGACCTTCTACCGACAACGAGACTTCTAGAAATAATAGTGGTGGTGAACAGCCTTCTACTGGAAACTCCTCGCCCGGTGGGGGCGCAGCTTCTACCGGCAATGGTAATGGTAGTGATCGTCCTTCTACCAGTACTGATGACTGCAATCAGTCCTCTACCGGAAACTCCTCGTCCGGTGGGGGTACGTCTTCTACCGGAAATGGTGAAACTTCTATTGGTGAACCATCTTCTGCTGATCATCCTGCTCCTAGGATTGAGCCACAGGTAAGTGCAACTTTGCAACCAACTTTCGAAATTATAAACCATAGCCAGAGTGCAGCTAAAAAATTTTATTCATGGTATACTGAAACAAATTATGGCGAGTTCGATGCCTAAAGATACAGATCGTAACCAATGGGTTTCCAAGGTGTTTCATGATTATTTATCTTTTGTTGATGACAATCTACTAAAAAATCAGCCAGGGTTCATGGGAATAACCATTCATGATACCAAAAATCCTGCTAGGCCATTTAACATGAGTGTTCATAGGTTTGATCAGGTGAATCCGGAAGCCATATTGAAATCAATAGAGAAAATAATGCAAAGTAACAAAGAATTGTTGTTGGGAGGGGCGATCAAAATTTCGTGTATTTGGACAAATGAAATATCAGGTTCATGCTACAAACGCTGCGACGACTGTAGTAAAAACAGAGGAATTATAGAAATTAAAAACAAAAACAATCTTTGTCTACCTAGAGCTATCGCAGTGTGCAAATCCAAAATTGACGGGGATGTTCATTGTGGTTCTATTAAGCGTTATGACCATCTGAAAAACAAACGGCTGTAGAGTTGTGTGAGAAAATAGGCAAAACCGATGGCCCGTTTACACTTGACGACGTGAAACTCTTTGAGATGGTACTAAAGGAGTATTCCATCACTGTTTTTGGCGGCCCTAATGGTAAAAATGTCCTCTACAAGTCGGAAATTAACACCGATAAACATATCGATGTAATCTTCCACGACATCCATTTTAACGCAATTGTAAACCTACATGGGGCATTCAAGTGTAAGTGGTATTGCCGACATTGTAATTTTCCCTCACTTAATAAAAAAGAAACTCACCGGTGTGACCTAAACTGTGTCAAGTGTCGACAGAGGTGTCCAACTTCATTTGATAGGTATGTGAAATATGACTAATGTCATCGGGATTTCAATAGGCAGACCTGTTTTAATAATCATTTGATTAACGGGAAATATTACCCTAAAACCATGTCAGTGTGTGACGTAGAAAAAATATGCCTGTTGTGTAACAAACTTGTGAATATGAGGCTTAGGGAAACTCCTCACCAGTGCGGTGAAATTTATTGTGGTACTTGTAAGACCATGTGAATGCTAACCACGAGTGCTACATTCAGCCGTACAATTCACCAAATTTGCAAAAGAATTTCGTATTCATGTTCATAGATTTCAAGTGTACTCAGAAAACACTTTATTCAGCAGGCGTGTATGAACATATTCCTAATCTATGTATAATGTATAAACCTGCGGCCTGTGTGTAAACAAGTCTCATAAGATGTCCTATTGTACACAGTGTGGTGTTAGAGAATGGGTATTTGACAAGGAGCCTGTGAAAGAATTGTTTGACCACATCACACAGCCCGGGTTCGAATCCCGAGACATTGTCGTCATAGCATACAACTTGAGGTCGTATGATGGGCAGTTTCTGTTGAAGCACATTGTGGGCACCCTAAATTGGAACCCCGAGATCATTATGAATGGAAGCAAAATTTACAGAATGAAGTATAAGAGTGTGCTTTTCTAGACTCTTTGAATTTCATTCCTATGCCACTGTCTCGCTTTTTAAAGACATTTCAACTCCCTGAATGTAAAGGTTATTTTCCTTACCTGTTCAACACCAAGGAAAACGAAAAGTATGTTGGTACTGTACCTGAGCAAAAATATTACTGCCCAGAAGGCATGAGTGTTGATGTCGGCAAGGCTTTCGAGCAGTGGCATAAAAAAAGGTGTCCTCAAACTATGTCTTTGACATGAAAAAAAATGGTGGCTTACTGTAAAACTGACGTTTACCTCTTGAGTCAGGGTGTTTCCAAATTTAGGAAGCAATTTATTGACGAGAACGGTATTGACCCGTTTAGAGAATGCGTCACCATAGCTCAGGCATACATAGATGTTTACAGGAAACGGTTCATGCCAAGAAATAAAACTCCACTTATTCCCGGAGGAGGATACCGCTTAGCTGATAAGCAATCGCGGGTAGCGTGTATCAGGCTGTCTTGGTTGGAACAGCAGCAATCAATCATTACACAGCACGCTTATCGGTGCCGGGAAATTAAAGTTTGGGGCATAAAGTGGACGGGTACAAAGAAGGGAAATGTATCTATTTCTTTCATGGATGCTCATACCACGGTTGCACACGTTACCCGAATAGGAATTCTAGGTTTTACAACACGGGTAATGAGACCATGGGTTCCAGATATGAGGACACCGTGAAGGTCACGAAGATGATGATAGATGCTGACTACAACGTGACCGAGATGTGGGAGTGAGAGTTCAATGGCTTGATTGAGGCCGATGGGGTTTTGGCAGAATTTGTCAAAAGTTTCCCTACCCCCTAGCCTTTCAACCCACGAGATGTCTTCTTTGGTGGACGTACAAATAGTACGAAAACCTACTGCGAGGCCTCTGGAGATATGAAAATGTTTTACTATGATGTGTGGAGTTTGTACCCGTTCGTAAATAAGACCAAGGCTTACCCCGTTGGAAACACAAATATACATATGGATAATTTTTAAAATTTTCTAGATGTTGAGGGTGGTATTGTAAAGTGTAAAATTCTTCCATCGGAAAGATTGTACCACCCAGTCCTGCCATCGCGCATTAACGGTAAACTTATGTTTCCGCTATGTCGCACATGTGCAGAGATGGAGAATCAGACGAGATTAAAGTCGCATTAGAGGAAGGTTATAGGGTGATTCATGTGTATCAAATATGGGAGTATGAAATGGTACACTATAACCCCTCCACTGGAGAAAAGGGGCTTTTTCAGGACTATATGAATTAGTTTTTGAAAATTAAAACCGAAGTCTCCGGGTGGCCCAAAGACTGCCACACTCCTGCCATGAGAAATGATTATATCCCACGATTTTTGGAAAAAGAAGGCGTAGCACTGGACAAAGACGCTATCGAAACCAATCCTGGCAGGCGCGAGTTGGCTAAACTGATGTTAAACTTCCTTTGGGGAAAATATGGCTAAAGAGATAACTTGTCCACGTGTGAGCTTGTGAAAGATTATTCGAGTCTCATAGCCTACTTAACGACCCATGAGTAGAGGTACAGTCTTACCTGGTCGCTAGAGAAGAGGTGATGTACGTGGTATGGAAACATTGCGATCAGAACCCTAAATTGAATTGCACCACTAACACAGTCATAGCTTCATATACAACTGCCCATGCAAGAATTGAGCTCTATTCCTATCTTAGGAGATAGGGTGAGTGCGTGTGTTATTTCGACACAGATTCTCTTATAGCCACGTACAGATCGCAGAAATGGATGCCTCCGACGGGTACATTTTTAGGGTGTATGACAGATTAAATAGAAAAGTATGGTGATGCCGCGTATATTTGCAGATTTGCATCTACAGGCCCAAAAAGTAACACCATAGAGGTTAAGTGTGGGGATAAGACGCACTCTGTAAAATTAAAGGTATCACCCTCAACTCGGGGAATTTGGAAAATGTAAACTCTGACATTATCAGGAACATAGTACTAAGGGATAATTCAATGTCGGTAGTATTTGAAGGCACACAGATTTCTAGAAAAATTCTAGAACTGTGCTAACTCAGTCTTCGGTGAAAACCTATAGGATGGTGGTCAACAAAAGTGTACTGAGTGAAAACATTGATTCCTAACCGTACGGGTATAAAAGAAGGCGTGTCTAAATGCGAGTACATCAGTCACCCACAATGTCTACTAACCAACACTTTAAATTTAATTTCCCATGCACCATGCTAATTGCAGGTCCTTCGCGGTGCGGTTAGTCTATATTTGTGAAAATTTTAATTAGTAATTCAGGCCGGATATTTGACAATCCATGAGAAAATTGTTGTGGTGTCATCCGTTAGACTATTCTCCTAAATTAAGCCCGTTCTTCGCAGCCCATGCAGGTATACCAGATTTGGAGACTGTTAATGAGGGAGATTTAGTTGTTTTAGATGATTTAGTGTACAAAGCCGACGGGGAAAATATGTCAAATTTTTTCACTAGAGATTCACATCACAAACGCTTTGGGATTATTTACATATTACAAAACGTGTTTCCACAAGGAAATAAATTTCGAACTATATCTCTAAATGCAAACTACATTGTCGTGTTTAAAAACAATAGAGATAAAATGCAAATTGATAGGCTTTGTCAACAGATCGAGCCAAAGAACTCTAGGTTTCTTTTAAGGGCGTTTGAAAAGGCTACTGAAAACCCACACGGCTATCTGGTGTTGGATTGCACTCAGTACAGGCCAAATCAATACAGGTATCGAACCGGTGTCCTACCAGGAGAAACGCCTTGTTATTTTAACACTTTTCTGAAGGTTTTATTTGAGTGTTTCCCAGAGAGTTTAAATAAACCAGCAACGATCACACTTCAGTCATTTTATCACAGACACAGGCAGGATGAGCATTGCCAGACTGAGTAGCCAACTGATTGCAAGGCAACACGCAAATTTGACAGTTAGCCAAGGCTAAACCCATTTTACGACATAAACATTTGAAAAGTGCTAACCCAGAGCTAATAAAAGCCATTTCCGAGTGTGTACTCAACGTGTACAGAGGTCAGGTCAGTTTACCTATAAATTGCTTGAAGCGCTTAAAGAAGCATAAAGCTAGCTGGAGAAAATTAATTAAATGACAAACGACTTTCCTTAAAGGAAAAGAAAAAGATTCTTGTACAAAGAGGCGGTTTTTTACCTGTTTTTCTACTCCCGATATTGGCTTCACTCGGTAGTGCGCTGGTGTCAAATTTGAGTTAAATGAAGTACGGTAAGTAAAGTATACCAACTTCACAGCCAAAAGCTGCCGAAAAGCTTCACCTCGTGGACAAATCACAACCAACTGATAGAGAAATGAATAAATTACAGCGTACACATTTGGCACCCCTGAAAAATGGGAGTTGATAAAATGTAAGTTGGGGAACTATCTCTATCTTATGTCACAAGTGAGGGAACCATACCTTGAATCCAATGACATCGAGGTAAAGGAGGAAGAGAAGCCAGCAAAGACGAAATTAGATAAAAGCCGATTACCAGTAAAAAAAAAGTCTTATAACCTTCGCAGGCAAGTGTGGGAGCAACTAGGAACGCGCTGAAGAAAATTCTATTTCAATCCTGAACACTATGCTGGTTTTCGCACTCCAGACAAACTTCGCCACGCCAACCGTATACCAAAATCTAAGATCGAGTCCTTTCTTCAAACACAGGATAGTTATACATTTCATAGGCCGATAAGAAAACGATTCCCCACCAGAAATTATCACGTGACCAACATCGACGACCTTTGGGAAGCTGATCTAAACGTTATGAACAACGCAAAGGAACACAATGAACCATACGTTTAGATCTGGACGATGATTGATGTTTTCGCGAAATATGCTTACGCAATACCATTAAAATCAAAAGTAGGGGCCGAAATTACAGCAGCGTTTAAAACTATATTCTGTCATCGCACTCCAAAGATATTGAAAAAACAGATGAAGGAACGAAGTTCGCCAACAAAAGCTTTAAAACATTTTTAACCAAACGTGGTGTAAAGTATTACACTACAAAAAATAATGTCAAAGCCAGTGTTGTAGAACGTTTCAATAGAACCTTAAAGACAAAAATGTGGAAATATTTCACACATAAAAACACAAATAGATACGTGGACGTTCTTCCTGCGCTTTTAAAGTCCTACAATAGTTCCTTTTATAGGTCCATAAAGATGGCTCCAAAGGATGTCAATGATCACAACATTTTGCAGGTTTACGAAAATCTTTATGATTGGAATGCAGACAAACCACGTAAAGTTAAATTTAATGTGGGAAACCATGTGCGTATATCTAAGGAGAAAATGAAGTATGCCAAGGGGTAGGAGCAAAACTGGCCGGATGAAATTTTAAAGATTGCCGAGGATGTACACTATTCCCCCGTTGTGTATAAATTGAAGGACTTGGTTGGGAAGGCCATAGACGGCATCTTTTACTCCGAGGAGATACAAAAGGCAGCTCTTCCATAATCATTCAAAATAAACCAAATACTCGACACTAAAAGTCGCGGTCGAAATAAACAGTTTTTGGTTAAGCGGAAAGGTTATCCAGTCAAGTTTAACTCGTGGGTTCTGGGTTCAACTATCAACTCGATATGATTAGAACAAAACCGTTTTCCCTCACGCTCGTGAGTAGTGCCTCTATGGGGCATTTCACTGACAATACAACTTCCAGATTTTCAAACATCTTACCCGAGAGAATAGTGCTGCATGGTAAGTCGCACTGCAAAAGTTAGGTACCCTGTGAAATCATCGGTCCTCCTGGTGGTGTAGTGGTTACCATACTGGAAAACTAAACCCAAGATCGCGGGTTCGAACCCGTTCAGGATCGATGGATTTTTTCGGGGTGTAAAAATCCTAAGTATGGCTTCCTTAAGAAGGGAAGTAAGGCCGTGGGTCCCGTGTCGTACATTTAAGGCACGAAAAAAAAACCTCAAGCCTGAAAGAGAGGCCTCTGAGCAAAATATGTCGGCCGTTTAACGCCCTGAGTTGAATGGGACGCTGATGATCTGAGCTGTTAAAGAGCGTCCATAAATAAACCATTAAAAAAAAGTTCCTGCGAAATTCTATAACGTAACAAATTACGATAATCAAATCATTGGAACAATGTATAATAAGGTAGCGGCAGTGACACATTCAAAATTTAACTTAGAATTGCCACGTGGTATCGTACACAATTCTAAGGATTTGGTACACCTGCCAACTCTGCTATACGCGAAAATTTCCAAATCGAAGACTTTTTCATTTATAACGAGAACAAAAATACTGTCAGGATTAACATCAAAGTCGCACAAACCAGTCATATTCCCACCAGCAAATATGTAGGATATGTAGAAAATGCTGAGTCCTCTAGGAGAAGTGTATCGAAAACAGAAATTAAACCCCCTGAAGGCACGAACCAAACATTAAAAAACAAAGCTAGAACTATTACTCCTACCAGAACTCCTCCAAGACCTATCAATCCTAAACCACCAAATCCTCGTAAACCAGGCACTCCTCCTACACCAGAAACGCAGGAAAAACCTGACAATCCTCCTAAACCTGCGTTAAAGAACCTCATACATGTATTGGTTTTGTCACAATCTTTGGCCAAGATGATGGGTTTCGAACCATACACCAACGTGGTTGAACAGGAAATTGGCAAACACCCAGTGGATCCGTACATGGATGGGTTTCCCTTACGAAATGTTCATTTACTGTAATCTGATAGTACCACAAGTGGTGGGCAACACGTTTGTGCAAGTCATTGAAAGCATCTCTGTAGAGTATGAAAAACGTGACAACACCTGCACGACTATTGAAAAGTCCTTAGTTCAGGACTTTAAAATCGTGAATATAGATTTAAGGAACGGTTACGGTGATTTCTTTCCATTTGTAGACGGGCTTTCCTCCACTATAGTTCTAACGTTTCGTCCAAAACAGACATAATGGAGATGGATGCTGTCATCAGATATTACTTAAATAGGCTGGAGGAGCATTATACAATGGAGATTTTCAATTGTACGTGGCAAGCGTTATCAAAAGAGTAGCGGTGTGAAAGCTATCGGTAAAGAGCCATTGAAAATGGGGGGCCAATGTGCTTGAAGATGTTGCAAGTTCGGGGATACCGCCAAAAGAATCGTTAAAGACTAGGCTGAAGGAGGCAGGAACTAACTTGAAAAGGAAAGCTGATGTAAAGATAGACTCTATGATAGGCACTGAGCTATTAAAGCGCCCGAAGGGTGAAATATATAATTAGTTTAAGGCTCAACGCCGAAGACGTAAGGTGCTAGACGTATTTTCATAATGGCTGACGAATCGTTGGTGCACATGAGTTCCCAACTAGACATCTTTAAAGACTTGCCCGTTCAAATGAATGTGGAGGCGTACCGTTACATTTCTCTAAACCCTCAAAATACACTTATGAAAAAACGCCCCCATCACATTTCATTACTCTGGCAATTCAGACGATTACCTCAACATGACTTGTGTAGTACTTGAGCTGTTCGTGCGAATAGTGGATGACGGTGGAAATGACTTGAAAGAGGACAAGCAGGTTACCTTTGTAAAAAATTCCCTAAATTCCTTGTTTCAGCAATTGGAAGTATCACTCAACAATGTCACAGTTTCCATGCCTGAGCCAGGCTACCCCTATAGAACTTACATAGAAACGTTGCTCCATTATTCGGAAGATGTCATGAACAGGAGACTACAGTCCTCGCTCTGGAAAAAGGACAAGGGAGGAATGATGGACGCGTATGTAGCAAATGATGGAATTAAGTGGCGTAACGACTATACCAAAGGAAGCAAAGTTGTGCAGCTAATGGGTAATCTTTCCAATGCACTCTTTAATCAGGAAAATCTGCTCTTGAACAATGTGAGCGTTACCATCAAACTCACACCCTCTTCACCCAACTTTCATCTCTTTACGTATACAAAGGACTTTAAAGCCTACACAGAGATTCAGTCTGCTAGACTGATTTTGAAAGCTGTGAGACCGTCGCCGACCATCAAGCTTTCTATCAGGCGGTGTTAGCAAAGAGTAATCCAAAGTACCATCTCAAAGATGTGGGATTTCACGCTCTTAACATTCCAAAGGGGTTAGTAACATGACTTTCAATGACATTTTCATTGGGCAAATACCCCGAAGAGTGGTTGTGACAATGGTTGCGCACCAGGCATACAACGGTAACATTAACAAAAACTCATACAATTTACACAACTTTAAAATGAATTCTTTTCAACTGTATGTGAAGGGCCAGCCTTTTCCCTCACAACCCCTACAGCCCGATTTTTTTTTTTGAGTAGTGTTTAACGCCCGTTTTTACTACTGAGGCACCACAGGCGGTGGACACTGATGATACATGAAATGATATATTGGGAAAGGATTTTTTTTAAGGAAGGATGCGTTCCAGGCCTAAGTTTAGGTACCTCCCCGGCATTTGCCAGTTATGAAGACCGAGGAAAACCTGGAAAAAACCCCAGTCAGGGAGGACGGTCCTGGTGGGATTCGAACCCCAGACCTCCCGCTCACGAGTCCGTGCCTTAACGACCTCGGCCACCCGTGGCGGCAGCCCGATTTTGATGCCGGTCACTTACTACAATGTCTTCAAACTTCAAGATGGCCTCGGGATACACTTTAAGGACGAAGGGCATTCAATTTCCAGACATCAATATTCTCACGGCTATACCATTATGGTATTTGATGTAACAGCCGATATGAGCGCTAACGAGTCTTACATTTCAGGGCAACGAGACGGCACTATTTCTATATGTATAGGTTTTAAAGATCAAACTCCACAACCTATCAATCTGTTGGTGATGGCAGAAGTACATCGCACTATAGAAATTAAAGCTAACAGGACCATTTATTATCATGAATACGCTGCAAATACACCGGCTTCTGTCTGAATGTACCCCACACTTTTTAGGCGTGTACGCTTGCAACCAATTGTCGATAAATTTGCATAATAGGCAGCTTCCCATAGCAGTTGTCATTAACACTGATCCAAGCACGAAACCAGGGAAACATTGGGTCTGCATCTTTGTTGCAAAGAACGACCGGGGTGAATATTTCGATAGCTATGGTATAGAACCTCTTTCGGGGGAAATTCTCAATTTTGTAAATCGATGTTGTGGTACAAGATGGACTCGTAACACTAGAAGATTGCAAGGCGATGTCGGTACCACTTGTGGCCATTACGTCGTTGCTTACCTATCTCGCCGCTTCCAAGGCCTGCACATGGAGAAATTCTTTTCAAAATTCAGCATAAGTCATTTTAATCACAATGATGACGTCATTAAAAGGACTTACAGTCTTGGTAGATGCTCACAAACTACACATCAGAGATGCATATCGTTAAAGGTTAGTATTGATACAAATTGTGTATGAATATGCATATACCACTCTGATACATTAATGTTGCTAATTCCTGTATTTTTTTTAGAATGCGCATATGGTGCTACACGATCCACTCAACCAGTTGCCAGTAGATGTGGACGCTGTATGGGCGGAACTTACACCAGAAGCTAAAGGAATTTACGCCCCTTAATGCGGCTGCAACCAGCACTACAACCTCCCCACCACCATTACCCACATTGACGGCCCTCCCCCTCTCTCCAAACAACGCCCAATGTGTATCAGTAGCAGAGAAGTCAACATGATCAACGACGCGTTACGCCAACTAACTACAGTAGCGAGCAACTCGGAGTATGTATCAGTGTCCACGTTACAGCCAAACGTACCATACGTCGTGGTAGGGGTCCGGAATATATCCACAAAGCACAGACCCAGGACGCTTGTTTGTCTCGAAAACGGGAAAGAAGTGTTTCTACCTACAAGATTTAACAATCTTTCTGCAGAACTCATCAACCGGCTTCACGCGTTCGACTTTTACATAGTGTATCAGGGTGAAGAGGTACTCAGAAGCGGCTACCGGAGACACGTATTGCAGTTTACACCGAAATAAACAACATGCCCAGTCAAACAGATCCGGTGGGAGTAGGCAACAATGTATTTGTCAAACTAGTTTTTGACAACCAAAATCACGTCACACAAAGCGGTGAGTACCCCGCAAACATCAACCTCATCTCAACAGAAATCTCCTTCTTTGGCGATGACAAAACTGTTACCGTCAAATTAGCAACCAACACTCCGACGTCGTGGAAGTCAGGTGCCTCCCGTCTAAAGCACTCCACTACGGCATAGACGCACGCTGCACCATCTACCTCGGAACCATCGACAAAACGCCAGCCCTAGAGTACAAGGTCACATTGGCACGATGCTTCACAACCGCATCCATCAGCGATTTCGACGTCCCCATCGCCATTCCGTCGACCCAGTAACACCTCAACATCAACTTTTCCCACATGTAACTTACCTGCGTCACCACACCTTACGAGGAGGAAAGCAGCAGCGACGAAGACAGTGAAGTGTCGTTTGTCAAAAAGACATATTCCATATATTTTAAAATAATTTTTTGTAAATCCGGCGCAATTTTTGTAAAGCCGTCTGCGCCATAAACCCACCAGTGATATGTGAACTGCACAGCCATTTTTTTTGTATCCGCCAAACTCCCACAATGTTGTGTCACCCACATGTGATGCACCGCCATTTTTGTAAAACCGTCCGTGTGCCGACACCGGTGATGTGTGAAATGCACCGCCATTTTTGTAAAAGGTAAAACCTCCATTTTTATTGTTAATTTTTATTTTGTATGATACAAATATTCAGTACAATTATTTTGCATTTTAATTGTATTTAAACCAATTCTTTTTGTTATCACATATATGTTAATTTTCTGTATAATAAAAAGAATACCCCTTTTCCGGTGATTTAAATTGAAAAAGCTTTGATATCAAATTGCCTCATCGCTTCCACCCCCACCCAACGACGCCCACCTTTCCCCATTTTTGATATCATTAGCAATCAATTTAATCACCGGAAAAGGGATATATACTACTGGTACCTTACCTATTCGCAACATATGTCTGTATTATCCGTAAAATTTTTAATCATATGTAGTTAAATATTTACAAAATACTTGCTTTTCACATGTGCAAGAAAATTTAAACACACAAGCCTATTTCATTTAAAACTATGCCAAAAGTTAAGTGCTCTGATATTACTAATTGATCTGATTTTGTTAAAGAAATAAAAGAAAAAATATTTTAGCAGTGATGGTGAAATTTTACTTTGTAAATTATGTTAAGTGAAAGTATCGACGAGAAGAATTTTACTGTGTAACAACATGCCATATCACCAAACAGAAAAATTGCTATATATGCAAGTTGACATGGAAAGAAGAAAATTGTTGTTTGAGAAATCACAGGTAGCCCATTCACACTCACTTCAATAATGTCAGATACAGACCAAACACTGTTTAAAGGTTAATTAGAAAAGTTACAGCATTTTGCAATGATGAGAAAGAAAGAGTTCATTATCTGATACCTGCAAATGAGGTAACAAAAAGAACTGCTGCAATGACAGGCAAGACATAATGATTGGATTTTTTTTCATTTTCATTCTGGTAATATTTCTATTTTACATTGTCGCACAGGACTCAGTAAATCACATTTTTTTTGTCAAAATAAAAGTAAATTTTCGAGAATTATTACACATTAGAAACTGAAAAATTTAGTTATTTTGTACATTGCTGCATCTTGGCTAGTAAAATCTTTTCAATTTATACAGGTATGTTAGATCAATTATGAGACCATAGGCTGTCACTGCAAGATGACATGCTCTTTACATGTAGCTAAAAGAGACCAAGAAGTCAATTAATCATAATATATATAGAAATTAACAGTAATTTTGATAGCAGCAAAAGATAAAACACAAAGAAAAAGTCACACTTGGGAAAGCTTCTATGGCAAGAAGACAAGTAAGGGTGATAAAAGTAAATATTGAGTATCGAAGGTAACGCTATGCATGGAAAAAGATGAAACTAGAAATGAGAGTGTGGGGGGGGGGATTAATACGTAAGATTTAAACCAGGTGGTATACGCGCTTTATGTAAAAAAAAAAAAAATAGCTTCCATTTCTCTATCTCTGAGTAAACTTTCAGAGCATTGTGTAGGTGTAGGTAACGCATCAATAAGTGTTCGATTAAAAGCATCATCCAAATTCTTACAGTAAGATAAGGCATGTTGGGCAACCGGGAAGGGAGACTTGGTTTTAACAGAACGTCTATGATTGTTCATGCGTAGCGAAAAAACAGTAGAAGTTAAACCAATATAAAATGCTTTGCAAAGCTTACAAGATAACATATATATATATATATATATATATATGACCATCTTGGAAGAACAGGTAGCAAATGAAGAAATGATAAATTCTCTTAATAAATTGGGCTGTGGAATGAATGGCAAGGCATAATTAAATTCAGGTTTTACATTTAGGGCGTTGGCAAGGATGTGAGCCAGCAAAGGGACGTGGTAAATTCGGAGGAGATAGGTTTCGGCGAAATATACTTTTAAGGTTAGGGGGTGTTCTAAAAGTAAGGCGGGGTACAAATTTAGAAAAATCATTTAAAGATGAGTGCATTAACAAAGTATCATGACATTCTTTCAAAATAGGTTTGATGCTTTCAATTCCATGCACGTTAAGTAATTACAAGGTTAATGAAGTTCTTATTAGAAGTTTTAGGTTTGCATTGGAAAGTTTTGTGCGCTGGGATTATACGGGATTTTAAAAGAGAGGAAGGATGATTTTGGTTTTGGAACTTATGAGCTAGGTTTTTAATATACTTGTCAAGAGATGAAAAGTTGTTACCTTGACGATGACCACGGATTGAAAGAGAAAAAGGAATAAATCTTTTGATATGCAAGGGATGATAGCTATCAAAATGATACTGTTGTAAATTGGTAGGCTTAATGTGCACAGACCTAAGAAAAGAGCCAATATCAATATCTAGGAACGTAGCAGCATTGGGAAAGACAGAAAAAGTGAACCTAACTGAAAATTTGGAGTTAAGATTAGTAAGGAACTGATCGAGAGATTCTGAGCCATGAATCCAAAGCACGAATATATCATCAATATATCTCAGCATAATAATGGTGCCATAGGTTCTGACCTAAGAAATTCCTCCTCTAAGCGATCCATAAAAAGATTGGCATAAGACGGTGCCATTCTGGTGCGCATCGCAGTACCTTTAATTTGTAAATAATATTTATCATCAAAATTAAACGCATTGCGAGTGAGGACTAGATAAGCAAGATGACAAATGAAATCTGTGGATGGGGTATGAGGAGGTGCTCGAGAGTCCAAGAAATGTCTAATAGCAGCTAATCCTTCAAGATGGGGAATATTAGTATAGAGTTATGTCACATCAATAGTGGCCGGAAGTATATTAGTATGTGCCAAAGGGTCAACTTTATTTAGTAAACTCAAAAAATGGAAGGAATCTTTGATATAGGATGGCCTAGATGTAACAAATGGCTGTAACCAACAATCTACTAGAGCGGAAATACGTTCAGTGGCTACTATTCGGCGGCCTGGACATTTCTTTTTATGAATTTTAGGGAGAAAATATATGGTGGGATTACGAGGGACACGAGGAGGACCGTTTATAGGCTGGAAGAATAATAATATCAGGATTATTAGATAACCTTTTAAGTGCTGATTTCTCACGCAAAGTTAGGTTATCTTTCGGAGTGATCTTATCTAGAAATTTGGAATCACTAATCGAAGTTAAAAATCGATTAATAAACATTTCTAAAGGATGGCTAGAAGGTAAACAAGGAGGTTCAAGTTTGGAGGGAGGACGAAATTTGAGAAGGCAAGGAGTAACATTTGAAGTAGGCTGAGAAAATTTAGTATGCCAATACTAACGCCATCTTAAATTATGGCAAAATTTAACGCCATCGGAAACAAATTTAAGGCGATTAAATTTGGGAGTTGGGGCAAAAGATAATCCTTTTTGCAGAAGCAATGTATCAGCATCAGAAAGTGAAATAGGACATCAATTAACAACCGCACTATTAATAGTAGAAGTACAAGGGGTACATTTGCTATTGGGATGCTGATATGAAATACCGGAGTAAAATTTAGATGGACGGAGTAAATTGAAAATGGAAGCCAAGCCAGGAGCTGACGCTACGAGCGGCGGGGAAAAGTTTTGGAAGAAAGACGCGGTAAACTGAATATGAATACCTGCTCTTAAATATTGTAAATATAACCACGATAGTTTAAGATGTTTCTGATTCAGAGAATATAATAATTTATTCACATTCGTCAAGATACTATTAACAGTAGTAATATATTTAGGAGAACATGCCAAAATAATTTTGATAAAACTAATTAATTTAGACAAATGAAATTGCTGCAAATATTGACAATTATTGAGGATCATCCGTCGAAATTGCTGGGAGATATGGTGCCTAAATAAATGAAATTGACTGAGTGCTTAGAAGCTTTAGCGGACAATGGCAATTGAATTAATATTCCGTTAGGACAAACACCAGTAATAGCACAATACGAAAGAAAACCAACATGCCATGTATACTCGTATTTAACTAATTGCTTAGAATGGTACTTACATTTGTTTAACCAAAATTTCATTACATTACTTTGGATAGATGTCATGGTATAAAATGTAATAAACAATAAAGTCTATGAATAACACAGAGAAAGTAAGAAATAAAATTAAAAAAATAATAGATAAATAGTAAAGAAGTCAAAAGCAAAACACACAAAAGCAAATTCAACTTAATAAGCCAAGTAAAAGCAAAAGCAAATTAAACTTAATAAGCAAAGCTAAGCAGCACCAGAGGTGCAAACAATATATATAAAAGTAGAAAAGGATAAAACACTTAAAAGTCACACTTGAAATTGCTATATTTCGAACTACTAGAGTTCTTCAATGGCAAGAAGGTAGACCATTGGTAGTAGTTCGAAATATAGCAATTTCAAGTGTGACTAAGTGTTTTATCCTTTTCTACTTTTATTATTACTGTTAGTTTGTTACATTGTTAATAGTGCTACTTTATTTTTATTTTTATTTTATATTAGGAAACAAACTTAATACTGTACATAAAGAAGTACTAACACTTTAGAAAATATTAAAAGTGACATAGGAAGCAACAGATTTTAAGGGTTGAAAGAAACTAAGGAAAGTTAACACGTCCGTGTTAGTTGAAAAAATATTACATTGCTGCATAGGCGGTATATTTGAAAATATGAGAGAAGTATCAAGGAGGAAAATTCATTGTACATTTGAATTAAACTGGAATAAATCCACATTATAAAGTAAAAAATCCAGGCAAACCACAAACATCGTCACCTATAATACTAATGGAGAAAGGTAGGTCATCACTCTAGCCAGAGGCTGCAAGGGTTTCATCAAGGGTATGTTACTTGTTTTCATTGTGGAGGCAATTATACTATGAAGAGATTCATAGTGGCTTGTTGAGAAATTACTTTGCAATTTACCTACTAATTGCATTGCAACTAAAAACCAAGCCTCCATGTGCTGCTAATAAATAGGCAGAGATTCAACAATGGCTAAAACTGAATTATTTGTGGGGGGAGAAAGAAAAAGAAAAGAGAGAGAGAAAGAAGAAGCTAGTTCTGGGAAAATTATGGTCATCTCATTTTTTCTATATTGAAGGAAGATGTGGCAGCATTTCATCTCTCATACATAAGTGTAACTGGACAACACTACAGAGACTTCCTGAAAACTCTAAGGTCATATTGCATGCAAAAGGCCACATTTAAGTGCAACAATTTGCATGCTGAACCCATGATATTGTACTATTGCACATGGCAAATGTTGGTGAATATCTCATAAAAATCAATATGAACTGTATCGATTACCCTCCCTCAAGTCCATATTTAGCTGGAGTGATTTTTTTCGAAATTGAATAAACTCCTTCATGGGAGACATTTTACATAATTAGTAGCAGGCATTTCTGCAGAACTGCTTCAAAATGGTTCCAACATGTCTTGGAAAATCTGGCAGAAATCCTAAATCAGGTGCATTGCATTCAACCAATATTAAGAAATATCATTAAAATTATTAGTTAAGTGTTTTACATAGATATTTGATAAATTTTTTATTCATTGTTATTTTTTATTCGCAATTTAAGAATGGTCTTACCACAGTTGTTAAACATTTAATCCAATATCTTGATTGCCACTTTGCATAATCAATTCTATTAATTATTAAATATCTACAAACATAAATATTTCAGAATATGATTGCAAATAAAGCAACTTATTATTGAATCATTCATCTTAAAAACACCATAACTGACATTTTTACAATTAATTGTTTTTTTTTGGAAATTGTTATTCTTTGTCTAAAGACAAATGGTTTAGTGTAACAATCTCTCATCTTCAACTCCATAATGTTGACGAATTTGGTATCTAGTTTGTGATTACTGTAAAAACTACTCAAATAATGCATTTATGGGATTTATACATCAACCTTTGGTATAGGTGTGTACTTAATTGTAGACAGCCAACAATGCATTAGCATTATGTTTTGTAAGTTAAAAATTATAAATAAAATACTGAGTTCAAGATGTGATGATGCTGAATGTAATATATCTACTAAAAAGTTGTAGATGAATTAGAAATGATCAGCGATATATAATAGAAATGCAATTAAAAAGCATGCTTGTGTGGACAACCCTACACTAACCATAGAAAAGTTAGATTGGTGCTGATTACAAGTACTATTATTATTATTATTATTATTATTATTATTATTATTATTATTATTAAAATTTATAGTGAAATATGCAAAAATAGTTGTCCCTTATTTATTTTTTCCCTTTCAACATAAATTGCAGTAATTGAGAAATAAAATGTATACAATTATAATTTTTATGGACAGATTAAACATCCTAAGAAATAATGTTACATAGACCCTTGAATTTTCTGGGTGCACAAAGAAATGTTATGCAAGGATTTCTGAGGGAAATAATTACAATATTTTCCTTGTTCGGGGACCTTAAATAATAAAAAAAAAAAAAACTCAGGACATTCAGCTACAAAGTCATGTCACAGTACAAGGTGCAGAGAGGCACATAACCAAGAACAAAGATAGCCATACTTCTCATAAACTTACTGTGTCCTTTCAATATCATGTAAAACCATCAGGTTCCTTATTGGAGGTTTGTAAGGTGGCATTTTATAACTTCAGATAGTGTCAGAAGGCTATGTAATTTTAAATGTTATGCATTACTTACAGATTCAAGAGGATAAGCCGCTTTAAAACATGCTATTCTTGGAAAAACTTGCATTGCAGAGCACACCAAATCATTTTCCCCCAAAAAACTCACATTAAGTCCAACTCCTTACCTTTCAGTTGACATAGCACTAGAGAAAATGCATCAACTGTTTAAAGTAAAACATCCTGAGGTAAAAATAAACTATTGGTTCCACTACAAAATTTTCAAGAAACAATTTAATTTGCATTTTGGAAGACATCAGGTAGACACTTATATTACCAGTGAGTCGCTCAACACCAAAATTAAAAGTCCTGCTCTAAATGAAGCAACTCAACATTCTGCTGTTACTAAACCCATTTTATATAACAGGAAAAGTAAAAAGTTATACCATAAATTGACATATTTGAAATACATGTCAATTTGATGATTCTATTGACTGACTTTTTTTTTCCCCTCCTCCCTTTACTTTTTCTCCCATCAAGTATGTTCAGTTAACAAACATTTCAGATAGACATTTTTTTTACTATTGCCAGCTTAATGTGAACATGTTTGAATTACAAATCTTAAAGGTAATTCTTCAAGGATATATGTTTACCAAAAAGGAATTTGTCATAAAGGTCCAGATTAGGTTACTTCATTCATTATGAATAGCTGAATGAAATGAACAAGAGTCAAGAAGCTGTCCCTCTTCTGTGATGGTTAGAATAAGAACCACACATGAAGGTACTGCAATGTATTGAGTGAAAACAACAGGTTTCATCAATATTGTTCAGTTTGAGGCCATTCTTTTCTTTCCCTTGATCAGTCATTTGGGATAATAAAAACAGCCCTGAAGCAAACTGGCCAAATCTATATAATTACCTGCTGAAAGAAATCGTGGTAAATTCATAAAATAAATTTACTTTCCATATGACTCAAAGGGAGGATGTTTGGAATTTCAAAAATTCTTACGTTTCATTTTATAAACTAATGTTGTATGTTAGAGACATTAAATGGTTCACATGTAGCGATAAAAATTAAAAGTACATTTCAAAATTTCACAATTTTCAGAATGTATACATTGAAACCGAAATAATTACATGAAATGGATGGAGCAGCAAAACTAAAGTGAATAGGAAATATGGCTATTGTAGGGTGAGAGGTTGTTTTGCTAAGGCAGGCAGGCCGGACCCGAGCGGTCGGTAAAGTTGGGTTGAAAGAAATTGTTTTGCCTTATTGTAAACAAATCCACCCCCCCCCCCCCCGGCTACTCCATGAAGGAATGGGAAAGTTGTGTTAGGGGCGAAACGAGTTTTTCTCCTTGAAATTCCGTCTTTGTGTTAAGTGAGGGAAAAATATCGTAAAACCAGGGGATATAAACGCTATTCAATCGAGAAATAACTTCTGAAGAGGGTACCAGAGAACTATTTGAGAGTGCCCAATGTGCCTACGAGTGATGATTATGGTTTAAAGGGCGCAAAACTGCTACGGTCATTAGTGTCCAAACATACTAAAAACTGGTCCAAGAATAAAATATCTACACCTAAGTCCAATGTAGAAATGACATTAAGCACATAGGGCAAAACAATAAAAAGCCCAAAACAAATAACAGGGGTAAAATAGTCAGCAAACAACAGACTGGTACTAAAACACAGCCGCAAGAGCGGAAAATCATGTCTTATAATAGCCTAAAATTGTGACAATGAAACCCCAAAACAAAAACAATGGCATTTTTTGTCAACAATAAATAAAATCTGGCAGTAAAACGCATCAGCAAGAGCTGAAAACACAACAGTCTTGTAATGGTATAAAATTGTAGCATTAAAACCCCAAAATAAATAACAAGGGCAATATGCACCACAACAAATAATGACTGGTACTAAAACGCATCAGCAAGAGCTGAAAACATAACAGTCTTATAATAGTCTAATAATGCCGTCATGAATAAAAGGATAAAACCTCGCACTTTGCTCCAGAAACCACAAACACGTATAAAAGGGAGCACTCGCTCAACAGCAACTGCATCATCTGCAAGTAACTCCTCAATACAGGAGGGCAAACCGACGGAAAATCTAAAAGCTGTTAGATACTGGCAATTGATTAAAATGTGACTCACAATAAAGGGGTGGTCACAGTGATGGCAGGCTGGAGCTGTTTGACCATTAAAAAGGTGCTGGTGACTTATGGACGACCAGTTAAAACGGGCGGATTTACATTTTCGAAGATAATTGCTAGGGATTAAATTCCACTGCGCGCGCCAGCGCAAGAGAATTCCTCGACGTAAAGAATGATTGAAATCCCCCGAGTAAAAACGTTGCTCGTACTCAGCAGGGTATAAAAGGGCGGATTTAGCTGCGACATCTGCAGCCTCTTTGCCTGGGAGTCCCACAAGTCCAGGTATCCACAGCAATGTTACCCTGACGCCAGCGTCCTGAAGCGTATACACTACATCCTGAATATGCTGTACAAAAGGATGGTAGTTGTACAGATTTTTCAAAGATAAAAAGGCACTCAAAGAATCGGAACAAATGACACTGTTCCCCAGCCCATGGTCAGAAATAAATAAAATAGCCCGATAGATAGCATAAAGCGCCGACATAAAAATAGATGCCGCAACGTTAAGACCAAATGTAATTTTTTTTATTGATTCATTTATGGATGCTCTTTAACATCTCAGGTCATCAGCGTCCCATTCAACTCAGGGCGTGAAACGGCCGACAAATTTTGCTCAGAGGCCTCTCTTTCAGGTTTGAGGTTCCTTTTAGTGCCGTAAATGTACGACACGGGACCCACGGCTTTAATTCCCATCCGAAGGAAGCCATACTTAGGATTTTTACGCCCGAAAAAATCCATCGGTCCTGGCCAGGTTCGAACCCACGATCTTGGGTATAGAGGCAAGTATGGTAACCATTACACCACCAGGACGTAAAACTAGCTGCATTAAAAATAAAGGCACATCCTACTCCTGTGTCAGATTTAGCGCCGTCGGTAAATATTAAATTCCTTACAATAAAAGAAGAGACGACCTTGCGAAAATGACTACGAACAATAGGTGCTTCGGTCGAGGACTTAGGACACGACGTAAGCCTAAGATGAACGGGGGCCTCTACTGAGAGCCAAGGGGGGGAAAAAGTTTCCCCAGCTAAGAAAAAAAGAAGGTAATTGCAAGTACAACGCAGCTCCCGGAAACGAAAGCCAGCGGGCTTAGGAGTTAAAGACCAAGCAGCATAAAATGGAGCGAGACACACGTTAAAAAACGGCTCAGTCGTGGAATGACGAAGTTGCGCAGCTATTCGACAACCATAAGCAAGAAGTAAAATATACCTATGGTAAAACAACGGAGGTTCTCCATGCTCCGCACATAAACTTGACACAAGGACTGGTTGGGAATGCTCCAACAGCCACACGGATACCCCGGTGATGAATGGGGTTAAGGCGACGCAGAACGGAAGGTCGCGCTGAATCATAAACTACAGAGTCATAATCAAGTTTAGACCGGATTAGAGACCGATAAAAATGTAAAAGAACAGTCCGGTCAGCTCCCTAAGATGTGCCACTTAAAACACGTAAAATACAAAGAGAACGTTCACACTTGCCTCTGAATTGTGCTATATGCGATGACCAGCAGAATTTTTTTTTCCCCCCTAAGATTAAGCCAAGAAACCTAACTTCGTCTGCGAAAGCAAGAGCGTCTGGACCAAGATGGAGAGAGGGTGAAGGATGCACCTTATGGCACCAGAAATTCATGCAGACGGTCTTCTCTGCGAAGAATCGGAACCTGTAGTTTACACTGCAAGTGTAAAGGCGGTCGAAACAGCATTGGAGGCGGCGTTCCAAAAGACAAGTTCTCCGTGAGGAAAGGAAGATGGCAAAATAGTCAATGAACAAGACGATTGTATTCCTGGGAGTAAACACTCAGTTGCACACTGTTTGGCATTTCTATCAATTTCATCACTAAGTACCGAGCCCTGAGTTTAGTTCTCTTGACTAAAACTAGATGACAAAACTGATCCCACGCGAACATTATAAAACCCGGTCTTTCATAAATTCCTGAATAAAAATAACATACGACCGCGTATATGCCAATCGTGAAGCGTTCGAAGGATACCGCTTCTCCAACAAGCTTTTTCCAGATGAAAGAATACGGCGATCGTTTGGCACTTCCGTACAAAACCGTGCATTATATGGGTGGTTAGATACACAAGATGGTCAACTGAGGAGCGATGACGCCGAAAACCGCACTAAGCGTTCGGCAATAAATGCCTCTACTCTAACCACCACATAAGCCGCCCGTTAATCATGCGTTCCATCACCTTGCTGACGCAGCTGCTGAGGGAAATCGGACGGTAACTGGAAGGAAGGTGTGGGTCCTTACCAGTTTTAGATATTGGTATGACGGTGGCCTTTCGCCAAGAGCTCGGAAATGTTCCATTGCACCAAACAGAATTAAAAATATGGAGTAAAAAAGCCTTGCCTTTCGTTGGCAGATGCTGCAACATAGCAACATGGATGCCATCTGGCCCTGGTGCGCAGTGCCGAGAGTTCGTAAGGGCATACTCCAATTCCCTTGCTGTAAAAGGGACATTATTGTTTTCATGCTGGTCGGAGGCAAAATAGAACCCCTTTGACTCGGCCTGCTCCTTTAATGTGCGAAAAGGAGGGTAATTGGCGGTGCTCGAAACATCAATGAAGGTGCGTCCTAAAATATTGGCGATATCAATAGGAGTAGTAAGCACTCGATTTGATATTCTAAGACCGGGTATAGGCGTAAATCTAGGTTTGCCCGCAACGCGGCGTAGCTGTTCCCAAATTACAGATTAAGGCGTTGAGCTGTTAAAAGAGGTAAAAGCAATCGAAGACGCCTTTTTGTTATCCTTAATAACTCGACGGCATTTGGCGCTCAGTAGTTTATAGCGAATCATGTTTGCTGAAGTAGGGTGACGACGAAAAAATCGTAGAGCACCTCGGCGAGCACGCAACGCATCCCGGCATTCATCGGTCTACCAGGGAACCGGAAAGCGTCTGGGGTGGCAAGACGACCGGGGAATAGCGTGATCTGCGGTATTAAGAATGGCCGTTTCTAGGTGCTCGATCACAGCTTCGATGGATGGAAAATCTAACCTTGAAAAGTCCGATCTCTAGATCGGAAGAGGTGCCAATTCGCCTGTGCAATAAGCCATCTTGGCGCGCGCTGAGAATGTGCGTGTGAAGAGAGTACATGTATCTGACACGGAAAGTGGTCACTAAAATATAAAGCGGAAGTGACGTTCCAGGTAAAATGTACAGCAAGTGAGACAGAACAAAAGGCTAAGTCCAAGTGTGAAAATCAATGAGTACTGTCAGAAATAAAAGTAGGTTGACCAGTGTAGAGCACAGTGAGATGGTGGCGATCTAGAAAGTCTGTCAACATGCTACCCCTGGCACACTTCATGTTGTAATCCCATAGGGGATGGTGCGCATTAAAATCCCCCAAGAGTAGGACAGAGGGTGGTAGCTGAGACAGAAGATTATGGAGATGAACAATTGCGACAGTGGAAGATGGAGGTAAGTAAACAGTGCACACAGAAAAACTAAGGTCAGAGAAATGAATTGTAGCTGCAGAAGCCTGTATAGGAGTCTGGAGGGTAATTCAATTACTGCACACGTAATCTAGGATTAAAAGTACAACTCCGCCATGAGCGGGAGAGCCATCTTGGGGAGGAAGATCAAACCTCACCGAAGAATAACCGCGTAAATTAAAGGAATCTTGCGGGCGAAGTTTGGTCTCTTGGAGAGACAAAAGCGGAGAGTCGGTGGGGCGTAAAAGTAACTCCAGGTCACGTCTTCAACTGCGGAGTCCGCGCACATTCCAAGAAAGGACAGTCATTGTTAAAACGAGTTAAAACAAATAAAAATACCACCTTACTTTTTGCTAGGCCCAGGACGAATCAAACGTCCTTTTTTCAATCGCGTGGGACCATGTGGTTTATTTGGAGCAGGCACATCCTACTCCATGATCTCTTCAGAGGAAGGGCTCTCCGATGAGAAGTATCCAACGATTCCAACACCTGGAATTGGTTGGATGTGGAAATAGGCGGTGACGGCGACCGCCTAGGAGGTTTGCTCCCATTATGGGAGCGGCACCTCCGAGGAGGAGAAGGACTCTTTTTCTGCTGAACAGGAGTTGATGTTTTCAAAAAGTCATTTCTCGTGTACATCCTGAACTTTGTTTCAGGCGCATTGAAAACTACCGGCTTCGGTTTCTCGGTAATGCGCTTCGGAGAACTGGGCTTAGTAGAAACCCGTGTAAATACAAGGTCGCAAGTCTGCGTACTGCTGTCGATTTTCTTCACCGCTAAAGAAGCTGCAGCGCTGTATGTACCGGTCTTAGGTACTACAGGTTGACGAGATTGAAATCGCTTCCGGGCCTCAGTAAAGGAGAGCTTTTCCTTTACCCGGATCTCCTGTATACAGCGCTCCTCTCTAAAACGAGGACAGTCGTGCGACGAGGCTGGATGGTCGCCGCGGCAGTTAACCGCAGACGGGAGCGATGTACATGCTTCTTCATGACTTGCTTGACCGCATGTTGCACAGATGGAAATGGCACTCATACACGATATGCGAGTGTGTCCAAAACGTTGACACTGGAAACGTCACAACGGGCTCGGGATATACGGACGCACTTTAATCTTCTGCGGCAATTCGACACTGCTGAACGTGACGAATAGAGCCCGGGTTGACTGTTCCCCCCTTTTTTGCCTGCACGCGATAAACAGAAGTGACCCCTTGGTCTTCCAGGTAGCTCTGGATTTCCGGGTCAGGCATACTGTCTAATACATTGGTGGTAACAACTCGCGACGGATTCAATATCTTATGCTGCTCAACACGGATAGAATAGCCGTGGAGTAGCGTCGTCTTGAGCAATGAGTTGGTTTGAGACAGCCCAAGTGTCTCCACCAAAAGTGACCCGTTACGTTGACGGGTACAGGAATTAACGGGTCCAGCTATGGCATCAATGCCCTTCTGAATCATAAATGGGTTTACCTTAGTAAACGACTAACCATAATCGGTACGGCTGATCACTAAGTAGCGAGGAAATGACTTCTCGGATATTTCTTTAACGTCATCTCTTTTACGTTTAAATTGTATATGATTAATGTGTACCATAGTGATTTAATCCTCCACCACTGCAACCATCTCCGATGGCAGGCTGCTTCCTGGGCGCCACCCCGGCTTAGGTTACATGCTCTGGCCTGAACAAGGTAACTTCAGGGTCACACCTTCCTGTGGGTTGACAAAGGGACCCAATCGTCTGCAGGAAGTACAACAGCTCGTGCAATGGCCCTTCCCCGGGCATAGCCTTTACCACGGGATACGCTCCAGTCCTACATGATAACCCAGTGCTGGGAGTTATGCCGTTACCCAGTCACATTTTACCGTGTCAAACACGGGGGCACCCATCAGACGAACAGGGAAGTAGGAAGAATAAAAATTAAAATAGAGGCGAAATAAAAGGAGTGGAACACGCTGAGCGTGGACCTGCGGGAGCAGCTCGGGTGCCTTGGGTACGCTACGCCCCGTACCCAAAAAATTGGGCCCCTGAAGGGGCCTACGAGCGAGATAATACTTTAGTCTAGTTAAGTGACGCGTCTGTGCTAATGTTAAGTTTAGGTCGCTCTTGGCAGTGAGTTGTAAATTGTCATTAATAACGCTGCGCATCGGACAGAACAAAATCTAAGTGTTAATTGTTTCTTTGATAGTAGTAAAGAAACAAATTCCCGTAAAAGTGACACAAAGCCCCTGAAATCCTTCATGAAATAGCCGATTCTCCGCCCAATATTATGAACCTAGACAATTAAAAAAAATGTGGTAGTGAAAAATTATAAATCGGCTGATTTTTGTGTCAACACCCTCATTCTCTTTTCCCTGTCATACCTGAATGACTAAAATTCCAGCAGCAGAGTTTCAACAGCCGTGGCAAAACTGTAAGGCAGTGGTAACCATCGACGGAGAAAAAATAACATTCCCCCCTGAGAATTCAAAATAATCTAATAATTTCCTTTTTCCAAATTCTTCCCCCCCACTCTACATACATATTTTCATTAACCCCCATTCCTGTTTATTAAAATCGCTGCAATACAAAAGTCTTTACATAGGTACAGCCGCAATAGTTACATTCCTCCGGAATTCGATTAAAAAAAAGAAATTAGATAAATACTTCTGTATATTTATTGGAATTTACATAGGAAAAAAGTCAGGTGATGTAAGAAATCTATAAAACAATAAATGTGGCATTTTTAAATACATTATCTGTTCCAAACATCTGGGTTCTGAAATTTCCCGTTATTTTATTCTTCTCTGACCATTTGTATGATACAGTTTGATAACAAAACACATGTTTGTAATCATAATTATTACTAGATTGCGACAATTTGCTTTTTGTAGCAATTTCCTAAAAGCTATAACATCAACCATTCACCAAAATCATACCATTTTACATACTTTTCATATCAAATAAAAATAACTTCCGAAATAAATGGGCTGAAGGAAAGTAACTTATCAGTAATTAAGTCATTTACAACAAAATGTGAGTAACGTGTACGCACGCACCTGCATAGACTTACAAGCTCAGGCTTGGCCCCAAGAACGCATGATGAACGTCAGTGTTGCACCGCTCTCTTTATCTGAACAATAACGCTGGTTTTGCTGACTGAAAACACTCAAGAGTGACTCCTGAACTCCTGGACTCCTGAACCCAACTGGGTACTGAAGTCTGAAAGTTGACGATGCGCATGGGCATCGGGGTGGCGACATTTGCCTCTCAGTACCATCTCTAGATCTGCAATTGAACCACAAAACTGCTTGCACAGCATTCATTAGAACTTTGCGTCAGGTTAAATAACATACTGGAACAAACGGGTCAAACAGAGTTTAACATAATCTAGGGTCACATTTTTGTCTAATTTTATCAAAAAATTAAATTAAAAATACCGCAAAGTGATCTACCTAGCAGAATTTTTAATGATAAATTATTTCAATATATGTGAATATACATTGTCGTCACTTATAAATAGCTCTTGCATTTTATAACCATGTACATTTTCATTTCACCATGTGAGTAAAGAAATAATTGGAACGGTCAATAATGCGCAACAATAAAAATATTATTATTGCCATGTGTTAAATTATAGCTATACTTGAAGATATCTTCTACATCAGAAAGAATTATTCAATATATGCATGGTCTACTTTTACTATATTCGGAAATGTAAGAGCATTTTGGAGGTAAATAATCAAATAACTTTCGTTTTGCAATAATACCCTAAATTAGCACTATGTTGATTATTGTAACTGTTTTCACGAGCGGTTTAATTACGGTTAGGTTATTGACTTCCAAATGCTTCCTATATATCCGCGCCCCAACTTTTGAGCGACATTTATTTTAATTTTCCATATCTGAGATGAAGACATGGATCCCCCCTCGCAATATTTTATAGAAGTCGGCGGCTTTTTATGGCACAGGTGTGTTCAATTGTTTTTTGGAGGAATCGATTTCAAGGCGTCTATTTTTGAAGGAAATTACAGGACGATGTTTTAGTTTCAAGTAGTGATAGAAAAGAAAAAGAGCAGAAGGAAGCTTGTGTCAGTGCGAATGAAAGTGAACAGTAGATACTTAAGAGGCTAGGAAAATCCATTGCTGGATCATCCACCGTACAGCCCTGACCTTGCACCGTACGACTTCAGGTAGCTTTTCTGTTATCGCTGGAAAAACTTGAAAACGAGTTTAGTACCTTGACCAAGTAATTAATTCACCTCTGCCTACAATACTTTAGTTACAAAGAATGTCTTTGATAAATGCCTGCAATGCTTGTGGCGAGATGAATAGTAAAGTGAAGGTATTCAACACAACCCATGACTTGCATTTAAGTAAAGCACTAACGTAACTTGCGAATGCTCCAAGTAATTTGATATAAAACCCTTAACAAGATAAAAAAGACAACATTCTTAATAACGAATTCTCTGGTAAATTGAGACTGTGGAAAGGGTAATTGGTAAACGGTGTTTTATTTTAGGCAATAACATGGATATGAACCTATGACCGTAGTAGTCGGTATGAGGGTCAGGCGTGGTGGACTTTTCCAGAAACGTGTTTCGTTAGCCACATAAGTAAAATACTTTGCAAGTGTTTAATTTAGTAACAAGTAACTCCGCATGTGTTCAGTTGTATAAAAATATAAAAGTATTTTAACTTTTCAGATACACAAAGTTAAAGTTAATTTGCTGAAAGCTAGAAAATACCCACATTGCCCTTTTTTCAGTTAACTCGTAATATTTGAATTACATTTTGTAGAGGAAATCTTTAAGGAAATGCTTCACAAATAAAATGACGGTTACACATTTACTCTTCTCGGACGTTCTGTTGTTTAACTTCATTACCTTATTTCTACGGTTTTCTACAGTGACGACAAACAACGTGCTCTGTCAGTCTACAGGAATGCTGACGCACCAGACGCCGGAACAAAACAGTCACCCAAACTTCTGCAAGAGAAGATGAATCAGTGACAAGATGAAAACATTTGTTGTATCCATAGGCGCCGACAGGAGCCGAGCCAGAGCAGCAGCTCACCAAGTTTTCATGCATGAGCATTATAGCTACCACGCAAAGTTGCACTCTAAAAAAATTAGGTTATGGATTTTGGACTTTTCCAACCCTTTACGATAAATGCCTTCAAATAATATTTTAATTAGAACATTGAATTTCAGTTCAATGTTCTCCTTGTACAATTGTAAATGTTGCTTTACATCTGTTGGTTGAAATTGAGTAATTCATCACAAGTGGACGTGATAATGGCCTCTCTCTCTCTCTCTCTCTCTCTCTCTCTCTCTCGGACGATATTTATTCTGACAGCCTCAAATTGCATCAAAACATGATGGATCTTTTGGAATCAAAGATGAACGAAAATTCCCTAGATAACTTTTCCTCAGGTGTACAGTTTCTGAAAAGTAATGACTGTGAAATTGTTACGGAGTTAACGATATTTGTATATTTAAATAGTAATTGCTGTGCTTTTTATTTTGATTTGGATGTTTACAATTTAGAAAAAATTTAAATACAAAATCTAATAGAACTGTGCTTCCCCCCTCCCCAAGTTGGCTCCTATGTTGAAACCTGTAAATATTGTAATTTCACTCTAATGCAAACTACTGCAAATCCATTTGCATAAATTTAATAATTTATAATATATGCATGTGAAGCAATATATTGCAATTGAAGGAACATTGTGATTGAATTTCTCATTGGCTTTCCAATTAAAATTAAGCATTTTGAATGTCAGGTTAAATAAAATTACAGAAGATAAGAATAATTTATTAAAACATTTCCATGTAATTACCAAAGAAAAGATGGAGATAAGGCATGTTAGAAGCTAGCGAACAGGAATTAGTGAAAGACACGTACATTCATTTCTTGCCAAGAGAGAAAAAAAAAAAAACGTTAAATTTTATTCTTCTTTGTGTATTCGAGTTGGTAGTATTGGGCTAGATGTTTACTATTCGGTAGAACGTCAGTTGCAAAGTAAATCTCATATATATATATATATATACACAAGATAAATGTACATTAAAATACAACCTTTCATTGGTACGTTATCTATGTCTGTCTCTCTCCCTGTCCCTGCACTAAACAATAACATCCTTCAACTGCCAGTTCTCACGAATGATGAAGCAGCAGACGTTTTTTTTTTTTTTTTTTTTTTTGAGTTGTGTTTAGCGCCCATTTTTACTACTGAGGCACCAATGGAGGTGGACACTGATGATACACGAGATGAAATGATATATTGGATAATATGTTTTTCAAAGGAAGGAAACGTTCTATGCCTAAGTTTAAAGTACCTCTCCGGCATTTGCCATTAATGAGGACTGAGGAAAACCTGAAAAAAAAAACCTACTCAGGAAGGACGGTCATGGTGGGATTCGAACCTTCCGCTCACAAGCCCGGTCATAACAACCTCGGCCAATCGTTGCGGTTCAGCAGACGCCGTAAAATCATCTAGCCACACTTACTGGTTTTCAAAATGACTTCTTCCCTCGTGTAGTTGTAAGAAAACTACGTAAGGTCTATTTTAATTTTGTGGTGATCAAAACCTGAAAGCTGTTCTAAATCGAACCACACAGGAAATATTTGATCGTAATATTAGGCAGCTATAATAATAATAATAATAATAATAATAATAATAATAACAATAATAATAATAACATGTTGCAATAGATTTCGTCAAAAATCACAGATTAATATTCCATACATAACTTAAGAACCAACTTATTTAACAAAAGCAAATATACAATAAAATATACCTCAGCTAGCATAACAAAAAATGAAAAATAAAAAATAAAATAAAAAATAGGTACCAACTGTAAGAAAATCATAACCCACAAAATAAGTTATATGCAGTTTATATCCTCATTCTATTCATAATTACTGTACTGAACTTTACTAACAAGTACATTTTAGCTGTTCCTAAGGAATTCAGTTGTATCCATAAATGAATTAAAAAAAATTCTTCAAATATCCATGATACGAAAATGACAATGAAATAAATATAACCCACCAGCAGGTACAAATGTTGTTTCTTCTCAACGCAACTCAGTATATAAGTTATAACCAATCAATTAACAAACGGTTCGTAGAGTTCGTTAACCAGCAAAATTGACCCATTAGAGGTGAGCGTTAAACTACAGCGAAAATGTTTTTAAAATTGAAAATAGCTGTAGTGGCCTAAATTTTTGTTTTTTCTCAGCGAAAGTATTTTTCATTTAGATAAATTAATAAAAACAATTTCTGAAAATCAGGGCAAGCAGACCATAAGGAGGGGGGGAGCTAAAGTGAAATTTAAAAATAGCTGTAGCTGCCGCAATTTTTTATTATTTCTTTTTTAAGGAAACTGCGTATATATCATTCAAATAAAATAAAAACATAGTTTCTTAAAATCAGTGAAATCAGATTATTAGTAATAGGTGTTTACCTAACAATCAACAGTTAAAAATCGCTCTAGCAGCAGCAATATTTGCTTTTTCCACAACAAAATTCAGCATATACATTTAAATAAAATATTCTATCAGCCAGAATGTATACCAGGTATTTACATTTTATGGCTGCTATTAAAGCATGTTGAAGAATATTTGTGGTCCTATATGCAGGTATTGTATGATTACTTTTAGTCACATTACGTTTTAGCTCATATAAGTAAGTATATTGAGTTGGGCTAAACATGCTGATCTAACATGAACTTGCTCTAAAAGGTATTCCTTGGCAATCCTAAAGGATAGTGGGATCGGGGACTACCCAGCTACTGGCAAGTAAAACGGTGCATTATCGGTACGTTCAAGAACAAAATCTTATTAGTATAAAATATTGCTAAACTGGTAGTATTGTCACCTGTGTAGAGAAACTAAATCGTGGATGACTAATTCAGTGCAAAACCATGTAATCAATTTAAATTTCCACCCCCAAAATTTTAATATATAACCAGGGTTTTCAAGCTCGTAATTGTCAGCGTAATTTTTCCGTTGTTAATAAAAATACGAAAACTATTTTATTAATTAAAGTCGTTCAAAGTAGTGGTGTGACCACCAGTGCAGATAAATTTTATATTTCCAACGCAAAAACGAAGCATATGACCGGTTTTGGGTTCCTAACTACCGGCATGTAATACGGTGAACTTTCGGTAAAATGATCATCATATTATATGAAATTTTGTCAAAGTGTTATTAGTTACTTGTGCAGAGAAAATTGCCAGTGATGAGATTTTCAGGCAAAAATTAGGTATACCATGTATATTTCCACCATAAAGAGCTTAGATTTAATACGGAACACCTGGGTATTATTATTCTTATAAAATATTACAATTTTCCTAGTAATTTGAACTGCATCAAGTGAATCAATCCTGCCCATTGCAGTTATATTGGAAATCAATTTATAGGTCTACCCCAAAAAAAACAGATAAGCTGTACTATCAGTATAAATTTGAATTTGTTTTACGTAAAATATTCACAAAATATTGTTTTCATGTGTGCAAAGAAATGGATACAACGATACCTATTTCAATTAAAAGTGAGGAATCAATTTCACAGTAAAATGGTTTGCTTTGTCACCGGGCTGTAACAGGTCGGCACGTAAAATGGTGCATGCATTACTGGTAAGATCAAGAATATAATATGATTTGCTAGTAGTCATGTGTAGAGAAACTAAATCACTGACGCCTATTTGATTTTAAAACTGGGTAATTAACAAATATTTCCAGCGCCTAATTACTAAAAATATAATCAGCGTTCGTGTTGATAATTGGCGGACAAGACTTTCTTAGTTATTGATAAAAAAATTGATATAAAATATTCACAAATAAGTGGTATTACCTTCTGTGCAGAGAAACTCGAACGTCTTTGCTTATTTCACCAAAGAGATGGTTATCAATTTATATTTCCGCAAAAACCGAACATATGACTGGTTTTTGGTTCGCCAAATGCTTGCACTTAAAACGGTGCTTTATTAGTAAAATGAAATACATTTTATGATATTAAAATATTGTTAAAGTACTACTATTGTCACTTGTGCAGGGAAATCGGCCAGTGTTGCGATTTTCAAACAAACAATTAGTATTACATTTATATTTTCAACGGAAAGAAGCAAATTATTGACAGGCAATTGGGCCCTTACCTGCCGGCAAATAAAACTGTTCCCTATTGCTAAAATTACGATATTTTTCAAAATATATGGAAAATATTAATAATAATCTTTGTGTAGAGAAACAATCGGTTAAAATTTAATGATCAAAATATAATTCCACTGCTAAAGGACTCAATTTATTACTGGCACTCGAGATCTTACAAGCCGGACGCATAATCCATTAGTACCAACTTGAATATTTTTAATATAAAATATTCTGAAAGCACTAACTTTTTTATACTTGCACAGATACTGTAACAGTAGTGCTTAGTTGAGTTAAAATTGTATAATCTCTGTATAATATTGTAAAACGCCTAACTTATGATCGGTCATCGGGCTGTCATCTGCCGACAAGTAAAACGGTGCATTATCGGTAATATCAAGTAAAAACATCTTAGTGTAAAATATAATTAAACTACTTGCATTGCCATCTGTGCAGAGAAACTAAATGATTCAAGCCTATTTCTGTATAAAACGGGGCTATCACGTAATATTTCCATGCTGAATACAACACCGGCGTTCGGGAGGTTATTTGACTGTGACAGAATTGCTACGTTATTGATAAAAATACGAATAAATGTCTTATAGTAGTGTTACCACCTGTGCAGCGTAATCCTAAATGCTAATTTAAGCACAAAAGTGTGCGATTAATGAATATTTTCTACGCAAAAAACGATATGCGTGAACTGCTTCGAAGTGTTACCTGCCGGCATGAAAAACGATGCATTATGTGTAAAATATTGCCAAAGAACTAGTATTATTACATGTGCAAAGAAACTGGCCAGTGATGCTACCACCAGTAAAAACTCTCTCTCTCACACACACACCGCAGAGGCTAAATTTATGACGGGTCTTTGCCGGCTAGTAAATGTTTCGTTAACGTAAAATGTAAGAGCATTATATTATTCCTGTAAATAATTGTCATATTCTATTGAAGCTATGTGCGCAGAGGACTGAATAAGTGATGTCATTTCAGTTAATATGATCAATATATAATTATACAGCATGGTAAATTTGTGACGGGCATTCGGGGTATTAACTGTCAAAAAGAATGTCGCTGTGTAATTGCTAAAAACTGAAGCGCATATTTTTAATACTATCATCTGTTCTATGTTTACACTTTTATTATTTTCCTTTCCGATTATTTAATTGTGCTTCGCCTGTGACTGCTAATATTACGTACCAGCCCCTTGATACACTTAATTTTGGCCTGTAACCATGGTAACTCCTGATATGATCATTGCTTTGCATCTCTATCCAATAACTCAGTTCTACTATCGAGTCCTATTTAAAACTTCCCCTCTTTCACTTTTAAGTTTTTCTCTCTATGACATTTCTACCTTACGCCCTCGCTAACTACACCAATTCACCTACGATACTAACTCCTTTCCGACTTCTACTCCTTATATACCCGTATTCGTTTACAATTTATGCTTAATGGTAATACAGATGTCCTGTAAGTTTACCTCTGCATTTTTCACTTGTAAATCTCTTACATTCCCATTACTTTTGTGCAAATGCTAACTGCTGTTATGCAGCTTGTTAATACTTTCTTTACTATATTACAATTATTACTCTGCATCTGCATAACTGTGACAGGTGAGTAGCATATCGATTCGTTAAATATATACCCCGTACTCACGGGGTATCACACCTGCGTACGTTACATATCTGCGTATTTGGTCTCGGAACTCCAGGGAACATTGGCTCCGGCGATTCTCAGCTCAGGAACATCCTGAAGGTGGCGTCTAGTGGAAGTAATGGATTGTTGGAGTTTATAGCCAGCCTCCAGGTACTGAACCACGTTGTGAGAATGTCTGCATGTACCTGCAGTCTTTTCACCGCTGTGTGAAGCTGTTAGTCATTGCTTTATCATCAGCGTACAGATAGAGCGAGCATCCTGGTTAGGATGGCAAGGTATTTATATAAGTTAAGAAAAGTATCGGGCCGAGGACACTGTCTTGAGGGACTCCTGCACGTATGGGTCTGGATGTGGACTGGGTATCTTCAAAGGAGACGGAGAAGGTGCATTTATTAAGGTAGGAGGAGAGGATATGAGTGAAGTTTGGGGGACTCGGTATCGGATTAATCGGTGCAGGAGACCCTCGTGCCAAACAGTGTCAAAACAACGCTGGGACAAAGTGTCGATTGTTGAAACCTTTTATAATCTTAGCCGTATTGCAGAGTAGCTAATGAATGGTGGGATGTTGGCGCCGGAATCCAAATTGCTCCGACCTGAGCACACTGTGGAGATCAAGTGCTTTCTGGAGTCGGGCCAGCACCACCTTTTCGAATAGCTTGCTAACTGCTGGTAGGAGACTGATGCGTCTATGGTTTCCTGGATCCTTGCTATCCTTAACCAGGTTTTGGCAAGGTCATATCTTTGCATGCTTCCACACATCCGGGAAGTAGCCCAGTGTTAGCAAGCTATTGAATAGGTGGACTAGCATTTTCACCCAGGCTGGTGGGAGGGCTTTTAGCGCGGCATATGTTATGCCGACATAACCAGAGGCCCTGTATGCTGGTAAAACTTGGAGATGATGTAGTTCAGCTGAGCTAGTGTAAACAATCTCTTCACTCCCAAACGGAAAGTCCAGGAAATCCTGCACTTTTCCACAGACCTGATAAACATGGTCCCTGTTGTGAGTGTCTATGGGATGGAATATCGGCTCCAGGTGGCCTGCATAAGATCCACTTTCTCCCTGGCTGACTGTGCTATCCTTTGTATGGAGACGAGCTTTGGAAGTCGCAACAGCGCTTTGGACATGTGCTATAGCGATGAGTCCTTTGCTTCCAATTCGGATAGGCAATTCTTCATTAGCATGATTGCGAAGTTCCATTTTTGGTAAGTACTGTAGGCACAGTATTCTTGTCTGTGCTGGGGACAGCTTGAGTGGTGGAACCGACGTCTAGTTCGGTTCTTTTTGGCGATCAGCTGTCGGATAGAGTGGGGAAGAGAGGTTTGCCACCGCCTATTATCGCCCGAAGGAGTGGAGCCCTGAGTAGCCTCGTGTACAGAGATGGTGAACGTGGCTTTTTGTGCTTCAGCCTCAGCTGTAGTGGAGCATACTGGGCTTGCAGTGCTAAGAAGGATTTCCAGTTCTTTTGACGGGAGTTTGGGGTGATTCGGGGGGGGGGGCTTGGACTTGGGACGTGTATGAAATAGAAGAAGGACCGGGTAGTGGTCGCATGATAGCTCCGAGAGGGTAAAACTCTATGGATGCTTCCGTATGTTGTTCCGTCAATTGTGTCCAGCCAATCGGGAGGGCGTCTATCACCATTGGTGATGGTGGGAGAGGAGGAGAGCACTGCTAGGCCGTGCTCTGTGATGAATTTGTAAAGCACCATACCGCGGTGTGTGGTTCCTGTAGAATTCCAGGTTGTATGTTTGGTGTTGTAATCTCCCATGGCTATGCTGGCCGAGGGGAACCAAACAGCTTTTGGAGTTCACCGGGGAGGAAAGGTTTGTGAGGTGTACTGAAGATGAAGTTTATTGGGCCGCTGTCTGTCGAGATTTGGACCCCTGTTGCCTCCACATTCATCTGCTGGGGAGATGTAGTCTATGGTGTTGCAGAGCTGTGTTTACAAAGATGGCGGTTCCAACGATACCGCCAGATCTGTCGGTGCGGTGTCAGATGGTATCTGGAATGGTGATTTTGTGTGAGGCCGTCAACCAGGTTTCCTGCACCATTAGCACCTGTATCTGGCGCGAAGAGAAGAAATGTATAACTTCCCGGAGTTTGCTCTTAATGCCTCTCGCATTCTAGGAGCGCGCCTTGAGTGCCGTTAGAGTTGTAGCTCCGGAAAATTTACCAGCCATTTTGTAGGATAAATGTGAACACCGAGTAGTATACGATGTTTTCGGTGGGCGCGGTTGCCGGACGGGTTAGCAGAACTTCCGCCAGGGATGCTGCGAAACTTCTCTGCACATGGACGGGTATTTTCGCTAATACCTGCAGGAACGTGGGATCTAACTTGGGTTGTGAAGTGGTTTGACAGCGGTGGTGTCCTGATGGTTACGTTTGAGTCTATACGTTTTATTGAGCTTAAGTATGCCTGAATCCAGTACAATCGACCTTTAGCTTCTGAAGTGGACGATGCTGAATTTCAAGTGGTAGCCGGCAAGAGAAAGCGGCGAACCCGTCCTCATTTAGAGGCAGAACGCTCCAGTACAGCTGTAAAGCCAAACAAACCAGCAGACGCTACCATCAGTAGCAACTCTTCTTCTTTACCCTTAAGACGCCTTATCCCACCGATTATCATGGATTCCTTTGAGGGTGTTACAGGGTTCCTGAAGGAAGTAATGCCGTCCCTCATCGCCGAATGCAAGGTAGTACGGAAGGGAAACACATTCTGATTTCAGGCAAGGTGTACCGAGGACTACCAGGGACTGTTAAGTAACCTCAAGAAACGAGGAAACTCTTTACCTTCGCTGTTGATAAAGCACGCGATATCCGTCGCATCTTTAGAGGGCTGCCAGCGGATACTCCGGTGGGAGATATATTTGTCGACCTCCAACGCCAGGGTATAATCCCCAAATCGGTCAAACAACTTTCAAAGCCCGTTCAAGATGACAGCCCTTTCGTGAGAATCTCCATCCCCCTCTTCTTGGTAATAACAGTTGAGCGGGCCGAAGATCCTGAGGTGGCGATAGACAAACTAATGTCAATATGCCACCTCAGTGTTAAAATTGAAACTCCCAGACGTCAGGCTGACGCACACAATGCCACCGCTGCTTGGGCTTCAACCACTCGAGGGAGTTCTGTTCGCGGGACCCTCGATGCCTTAGATGCAGTGGCCCCCATCGCGAGCTATAAAACTCGCTCCACAAACAAAACCGACAACTACAGATCCGTCCCAACCAGCTCCGAAGTCACAGAGGCAGCGCCGCCCTCCCAGAAGGACTCCAGCTACTGAGGGGCAGGGCTCCACTTCCCATCAGGAGGAAACCCAGGAGACGCGGTAGCCTCCAAGGCCCTCTCCCAACTCTTCCCAAACCCAACAAGGCGAAAGCACCTTAGACTTACTCCAGTGGCTGTTACTACTGTGGCACACATATGACAGGAAGTTACAGGAGCTTCTCGATCGATTCCGCCAAGCACCAGACTCCTCCAGCAAGATAAGTATTTGAGGCTATCGCCCTTCTTGTCAACAACCAGGCGACCAATAATTGCGAAAGAAACTAGGTCTCGTACCTCTTTCCAGTTCGCATTTTGGAACGCTAACGGTCTAGCCGAAAAGAGGGCCTGGCGGCGGCACGGCGATCTTCATCCGGAGAAATGTATTCCACCGGCCTATCCAGATCCAACTTCAAAAGCTAGAGGCCACAGCTGTCTTTGTTGAACTTGGTGGGGCGGAGGTACTGATCGTATCTGCATACCAATCCCCATCCAGAGCCTTTGTGGTGGCTAATTACCAGTCCCTCCTCGCCCTACATATCAGTGTTATCTTCGCAGTAGATTTCAATGCCAAACATCCTCGCCGCGCGGATACTAGAGGCAACAATCGTTCGCTTAATCGATCAGGAACCCTCAGCTCAGAGTACAGGGTCCCTGGCAAGCCACCCACCACCCGCTTAGTAGAGGACAGCCATCTGTCATCGACTTTGCGATTCTCAAGCACTTACCTCACATCAATCAACGAACTACATTCCGATCACAACCCCGTGTTGGCCGTAATCGTCACTAGGATTGCCAGCCAGGATGTCGCAGGTCTAAACCGCGAGATCTACTGGAAAACCGTTAAGGAATGCGTCAGCACTATCATCCTTCCCAACCCCAAAATCACAGACATCTACTCCCTAGAACCTGCAGTCTCATTCTTCTGCCTGACAGTCACCAAAGTCACCCACAGTCTCACAATCCATACTTCTCCCCTCTCTTCACCGAGATGTCATACCGCTAGATCTCGACCTCATCCGTTGCTCCTGAGCCGCTCGCAGACTATCAGCGTCACCGCACGCCGCATCACAGAACTCTCTTAAGGACCTTACTACGCCAAGTTAGTGTCCGCCTCCGCGAGCACAAGAAGCTCGCGTGGGAGGACATTATGGCAAGACATAGCTTAATTGATGGCGATGTGTGAAGGTTGCTAAGAGCCTCCGCGGTCAACGAGACAAAGTTTCCCGACACATCCATGGCACCCGGGGCCTTGTATACGATCATCACGCCAAAGCCAATGCTCTCGCTGACTACCTGGGACGTTTACTCAGGCCTAGAGACGACCCTCAGGACGATACATTTTCAAGTCAGGTTCGTCGCGACGTCCGTCGATATCTTCGACGGCCCCCGAATGAATATGATTTAGGGATTCCCATCTTTCACCCCCAACTAAGTCCAGGGCACAATCCAGCGTCTCAACCCGAAAAGGGCTGCCGGACCTGACGGAATAACCCCCCTCATGCTCCGCAACCTTCCTTTCAAGGCTGTGCTCTTTGTCACAAAAGTCCTCAATATATGCATCAGCCTGAGCCACTTTCCACGAGAGTGGAGGGAGGCACGGGTGATAAGCATATTGAAAGCAGACAAAGATCCAACCCACCCTTCCAGCTACCGATCAATCAGCCTCCTTTCCACACTCTCAAAAGTGTTTGAGAGATTACTTCTTGCCCGTTTGCTTCCTTTGCTGGGAATTATCCAAGCCATCCCCTCTCACCAATTCGGTTTCCCTCCTGGGCATTCTACTACCCAACAGCTGTGAGGGCTGTGGAGGCCTCAGCCCTAGGCTTCCAGGAGAGGTTCTTCACTCCAGTGGTATCTTTGGATGTAGAAAAGGCCTTCTCGACGACCTGGCATGCCGGGATCCTATGCAAACTTATTCACCTGGGGCTACCCAAAACCTACATAAAACTACTGCACTCATACTTTAACCACCGCACTTTCAAAGTAGCGGTAGCGGGAAACTAATCAACACTAAGACCGATACGTGAAGGAATCCTCGAAGGTTCTGTTCTATTCCCAATTGTGTTTAACATATACACGTCAGACTTTCCCCACACAGCAGACATCAACACCGCTCAATACGCAGATGACGTCCTGCTATGAAAAACAAATAGAAACCTAAACAGACATTCCCATCATTCCCATATAAAGACTACTACACCTAATCAAAAGGTGGTGTAGGCGTTGGCGAATTTCAATCAAACCGGCAAAGAGCAATGCCATAATTTTCACAAAACGCCGCGTAGCCGCAACCCCTCCCCACTATCATACAAATAGCAAACGATCACGTGGAAAAATTCCATAGCCTTCTTGGGTGTGCAACTTGATACGGGTCTAACCTTCAGGGAACACACAGCCGGGACTGCTCACAGGACACAGGGAGCAATAGTTCAAATATTTCCTATGCTCAGTTCTAAGGCGATGGCAGTCCACCTTTTCAAAGCCCTGGTCATCCCTATCATACTATACGCCTGTGAAATCTGGGGCATGGCAGCTGACAGTTCGCTCGCACTTCTGCAATGGCTACAGAATAAAGACTCAGGGCCATTTGTTCTGTATATTGATGCTTTCTAGTCAGACTACCTCACGAGACTTCCTCCCTCCCATATATTGAGGAGGAAATTAGACGCCGGGCCAAAAAATTCTACGCCCATTTACCTTATTATGAGAGCGCTCTTGTTCGATCACTTGGCAGCTATTCCTGTCGCAATAGGCCTAAGCCAAAATTCAAGGTGCGACGCCTAGCGTGTGGCCACCTTGGATAACAAAGGTTAAAACCTAGCAACAGGAAGAACATTCCAAATCACCAACAAAATAACCATAAAAATAACAATCAGAAAACCAAGTAACGGTATGTCCATGCTATTTATAAAGTAAGTAAAAACATGCGCATATCAAGCAAAATCCAAAGATGCCAGATCCGCCCGCTTCAGCAAGGAAAAGTTTTTATAGCACAATCCTTTGGCCCCACACCCAAAACAGCACAACCAATCTACACCCCCCATCCCTTCTCTGCGGTTAAACCCAACACAGGCTAGGTAAGCAGCAACCTCACAAAGGCTGAGCACTAACCTTAGCCTGGCACATCAGGTCGGTCCCTGCCTCCAAAACTACCTGAATCTTTTACATATTTTTTTTTTTTTTTTTTTTTTTGGAAAATAGGCGCTTCTATTTCCAAATTGATTGCTCCAAATCCGCCATGCGACCAATGCAGGTCGGCGTTCCACAAGAAGCCATACCGGCCCCCTATTTGTATATAGTTTTCACTAATGATTTTCCAGTGGACCCAAATGCAAGGTACACATGTAGGCTCTCGACACCGCAATTTACCACCACTCAAAAAAGTTGAAATTTGGAACGCGCGAAATTCAGCGCTACATATAAAACTTCATGTTCTGGCTACACCAATGGAAGATTACTGTCCACTTAATGTCCACAAGTACCAATTAACGATTTTTTCAAAACAACGGCACCTTCCAGCAGTTGATGTAACGATCGACGGCGAAATTTTGCCGTCGTCAGCAAGTAAAATACTTAGGAGTTTCCATGGACCGTAAACTGCTTTGGAGCAATCACCTGAGAGATGTGGCCGATAGAGGGAGGCAGCGGTTGAAACTATGCGCGTCCATTCTACGCGGTAAGTCATTAGGCATTAGGAGTAAAATAATTTTGTACAGGTCTTTTATATTATCAATGATGTACGCCTGCGTGGCATGGGCTCACGCGTCCAGGTCGGCCCTAAAACGGTTACAAACCATCCAAAATCTCTCGCTAAGGAAAGCATTGACGGCACCGCTTCTTACTAGCAACTTAACTACTCACGAGGAGACGGGCATGCCTTCAATTGCACAATCCATTGAGAGACGGGCCAGGCGTACCTGGGAGAGAATCCGCCGGCATCCAAACCCGTATGTGGCGTGAATTGGAAAGGGGGAGCCCCCCCCCACAGAAAACATCAGCGTGTGCGCCAATATTAAGGTTATTAATAAACACGAGGTGGTTGTTTTGTATATGCTGTAAATAATGTGCATATGTAAATAGCGTATATAAATAGTGCTAATAGCAGCTTCCGCAAAAAAAAAAAAAAAAAAAAAAAAAAACCTATCTTGTGCCAACCAGTGCATAGACATGACTATACTAAGCCACAGTGATACAGATTACAACAACCCAGCAGCGCTGTTCTCGAGACCCGAAGGCAGGGTCTTATATGGGCGTTTCATAAGTAAATTTTATGCCTGCAAGGGTGGGTCCACTATACCAGCTTCAGGCACACTTAAGCTTAATAAAACTATATACCATACGCCCCCCTGGACTCCACATTTTGGCACTGATCGGGGCTCCATGAACCAGAGACCTCTGACTTGGTTGTCACCAAAAATGCAGCATTAACAGCAAATTTCACAGCATGGATTCGGATCACTTTCCTGTGCACTTCGAAATCTGTGGCGCCATGGCGGCCAGGGCTTCGACCCTGATCCGGCGAGCTGACACCGATTGGAACAAGTAAAAGCTGCACCTGCATGCGATGGTGCAACCGAGACTGTGCTACAGATGTTGACGCTGCCATTAAAAACTTCATTGCTTCGCTACATACGGCGAAAATGAATGCCACCACCATTACTGTTTCGCCATCCAGTTTTGTTACGTACCCAGAGGTGGAGCGACTGATTGCCAGGAGACGGGGTCTAATGAGACTGTGGAGGAATACCGGCCTTCGAATTTATGCTGCGTCAGTCCGTTGACTGCGCAGAATAATTAGACACCAAATCGCCATTAACAGGCACGACCAGTGGAAATGCACCTTATCAAGCACCACACATTCAGACCATACTTTATGGAAATTAGTTAAATCCTTCAAGACATCCTCCAGCGTACACACTGGCAGCGTTGCACTTCACACTCCAGCTGACCCTATTTTCTCCTCGGCGGAGAAAGCGGAGGTCTTCGCTGAGGTCCTCACAAATCACTTTCAGGAAAACAAAACAGACCAGCAGCAGGATCTTCAAGTTAGGTCTTGGGTTCGAGACTGGGCGGCACGGAAGTGCGACCAACCACTCCGCCTAATTACGCCTCAGGAAGTTTTCAAACAGGCACGATTACTTAGGAACCGTAAAGTTGCCGGCCCGGACAGGGTGACCAATGAGGACGTTAAAAATTTACCGATAAAGGCCCTGGTGCAACTCACAAAAATGTTTAATGCCTGCTTGCGGCATAATTATTTTCCTCCCAAGTGGAAAGAGGCCAGCATAATTACGTTACACAAGCAGAGCAAGAGCAGCAGAAGAGAAACAGAAACGGTGATGTCTGTTTCATTAAATTGGATAAACAATTTATAATTCCAGCCAAAAAGGCTAAATTTTTACGGTCCAATCCCACTTAACAGCGGTCGGAATGTAAAACGTGGATTATCGGTAAAATTGAAAATAAATCTTATTTGTCTAATATATCGTTAAACCGACAATATAGCCATTTGTACAGATAAAATAACTTAAGCCTATTTCAGTATTAAAACTAGTAATATTTCCAACCCAAAATGCTGCATATATTATGGGTATTTGTGCTGTTAATCGCCGGCGAGAGAATTGCTGTGTTTTCAATAAATTTACAAAAAATATTTTGATTGTTCCCAAAGTAATACTATTTCCATCTGAGCAGAGAAACTGAATTGTGCATGATCATTTCACCATAAAGTGAGTGATAAATTAATATTTGTACGCAAAAAATGAAATGTATGACAGGTTTCGGGCTGTTAACTGATGGTATATAATATGGAGCATAATCGGTAAAATGACAAATAAGATTTCATTATTGTAAAATATTGCCAAAGTACTATTATTGTTACTTATGCAGAGAAACTGGCCTGAGACTGTCCTTTTACGTAAAAATTCGGTATTACATTCATATTACCACCTCAAAGGAGGTTTTTTTAATGGTATTTAACGCCCGTTTTTACTACTGAGGCACCACAGGCGGTGAACACTGATGATACATGAGATGAAGTGATAAATTGGGAAAGGATTTTTTAAGGAAGGAAACGTTCCAGGCCTAAGTTCTAGGGCACCTCCCCGGCATTTGCCATTTATGAGGACTGAGGAAAACCTGGAAAAAACCTGTCAGGGAGGGCGGTCGTGGCGGGATTCGAACCCCAGACACAAGTTCATGCCTTAACGACCTCGGCCACCCATGACGATATCAAAGGAGGTAAATTTATGAATTACCTGCCTGCTAATAAAAGTGTTAATTATAGGAAAATTTTTCTTGTAACATGTTCTTAGTAATGTCTTCTGTGGGAATATTTATTGAGTCCATAATGCCTATTTCCGTTAAAATTGGATGTTCAATTTATAATTCCATTGTAAAGGGACTAAATTTATGGAAAGACGATCTGGCTCTCACCTGCCAGCAAGTACAATCATACATTATCGGTAAACTCAAGAATAAAATATTATTAGTGTTAACTATTGCTTAACTGTGCAGAGAAACTAAATCAAGGTCTTCTATTTCCGTATAAAATAGCATTATCAACTTACATTTCCAATCCCAAAATGCTTAATATGTTATCGTAAATCTGATATTAATTGCCAGCCGATAGAATTGCTCCGTTTTTATTAAAAAAGCGAATAATACTTTATTAATGTAAAATGTAAAAGTAGATTGTATTACCACAGAAACTGAGCCGTTTATACTTATTTCACCAAAAATGTGCGGTCCGTTTAATTTCCAAGGTAAAAAACGAAACCTATGACCATTTCGGGTTGCTGTCACCTGCCGGGATATCAAACATTGCGTTATTGGCAAAATCAAGAACAAAATATTTTTGGTATAAAATATTGACAAAATATATAATTACCACAGAAACTGAATTGTACATATTTCAAAAAAAAAAAAAAAAAAAAAAATGTGCGTGATCCGTCTAAATTCCACAGTAAAAATCGAAAGGTATAACAGTTTTCGGGTTGTTACCTAACGACATGTAAAATAGTGCATTATCGGTAAAATGAGAAGTTTCATGTAAAATATTACAAAAGTACTATATTGTAACTGACAAACTGCCAAATAATGGAATTTTCAGACATAAAAATAGATATTACTTGTATTTTTCCACCGCAAAGAAACTAAATTTATAAAAGGCAATGGGGCCTTACTAGCCAGCTAGTAAAACAGTACGTAATAGTGAAATTTACAAACTCATTATTCTTGTAAAATTTTGCCAAAATCCTAATAATGCCCTCTTTGCAGAGGAACTGAATCCGTCAGTTAAATTGTATAATCTATTTATAATTGCACCACTAAAAGGCCAAACCGGCAACGGGCGGTCGGCTGCCGGCTAGTAATACGCTGCATCATCGGTAAAAGCAAGAGCATGTAACTATTGCTAAACTGCCATCTGTCCACAGAAACTAAACCACGGACGCCTATTTCAGTATATCTCTGGGTAATCAACCAAGATTTTCAACAGCAAAATACTAAATACGTCACCCGCGTTCGGGTTGGTAACTGTTGGCAACAGAATTTCTCCGTTATAGATTTAAAAGAGAGAGAGAGAGAGAGAGAGAGAGAGAGAGAGGGAGAAGGAGAGAGAGAGAGGACAAATATTTAATGGGTGCAAAGTGTTCACATAGTGGTGGCCCCCACACACTTTCAAAAACTGCAGTCGCTACAAAATAAAGCACTGCGCATTGCAGCAAAAGTGCCCAAAATCACTCCGTCAGATATACTACACAATGAACTTAAAATGCACACCGTTGAAGAATTCTGCAAAAAACTAGCATATGACCTTTATTCGAGACTCCATAAAAGCCACAATCCCCTTATAAAAGCCTTAGGCAATTACCACACCGTACATAACGGGCACAAACGGCCACTAGCGTTATTCGAACGCACCCTGACAAAAGATAACACAGGTGCCGAAGCACAAGCATACCTAGATGCCCTCAAACTCCCACATCTGACCTAACTCCAGTAGGACACAATAACCTCACCAACTGACGTTCTGATCTGAAAAGCTCAACTAATCAATAAACTGAAACTTTCTCAGTTCCAGGTCCACTAAGAATGACGCCGACATGTGCACTTTCATTAAATGCAATAGTACGTTCTCTACAAAATTGTAAGTCCCGCCAAATTCTACTATCGTTGCATGCTTCATATACATCAGCATCTTAGTAAATAACAACCTCAACCCAAACAACTAACCTGCCATTAAGCCCCCCCCCCCCCACCCTAGCATGGTAAACTAATCTGTACTAACCGGGGTGCTCAAGCGGAACCCGACCCTTCTCCTGCTCTTAACCTAACAAACACCTGCATGTACCCAAATTAACAAGCACCCCCTCATGCATGTTTAGTTACTAACTGCATGGGGAGGCGATGTAGCCTCTGCGGATGATCGCCACCGGGGTTGGCGGGTGTGGGGCCGCCCCTAAAAAAAAAAAATTAAAAAAAAAAAAACAGTGGTATTTCCATCCCTATAGAGAAACTGAAACGTACGTGGTTACTTCACCAGATGTTGGGTGATTGCTTAATATTTCTACCACAAAAAACAACACGGTTTCAGATTGCTACCTGACATGTAATATGGAGCATATCGGCAAAATGAGGAATAACATATAAAGTATTGCCGAGTACCTGTGTAGAGAATTCGGCCTGTGATGCTACTTTTGGGTAAAAATTAGGTATTACATTTATATTTCCAAACGCAAAGAAGCTAAATTTATCGAGATCTTATATGGGTTGCTAATAAAACGGTTTATTATCGGTTAAACGGCAAACATTGTTTTATTCTTTTAAAACATTGCCAAATTTCTAGTAATGCCATTTGCGGAAATAATCTGAATCATTGAAGGCTATTTGAGTAAAAATTGATGATTAGTTCATAAATGCATCACAAAAACTTTAATTTATTACCGACATTCGGGGTCTGAGCTGCCAACACTAAACCCAAAATTATCGGTAAAAACTTTAAATACATTGTTTTGTGCAAAATATTCATAAAATTCTAATTAGTTCATGTGTGCAAGGAAAATGATACAATGATGTCTATTTTAGTGAAACTTTTATGAACAATTTATAATTCCATTTTAAAGGGGGAATATTTATGATTAGCAATCGGGCTAACAACTGCAGGAAATTAAAATGGTGCATTATGGTAAAATCAAGAACAAAATGTAATTAGTGTAAAATATTGTTAAACTGGCACTATTGGCACCTGTATAAAAAAAAGAGGCATATTTCAGTCAAAATCCCGGTAATGAACTAATATTTCCATCTCCCAAAAGCTAAATATATTACCGGTAAGAGAGTTTCTCAGTTATCGATAAAAATACAAAAATATTTCATTAATGAAAAATGTTCACAAAGTAGTCCTATTACTACTTGTGCAGAGAAACAGCCTACATGGTTATTTCACCAAAAAGTGGGTGAATGATTTCTATTTTCATCTTAAAAACAACTGAAAAGGGAGAGAGAGTATTATCACTTGTACATACCTATCTTCAAAACATGGTATAGGTATGTGGATGACATATTTGCAATAATTCCGAAAAAACATACAACAGATGCACTAAAACTTCTGAATTTGCAGCACAAATCTATAAATTTCACCATAGAGGAAGAAAGAAGTGGATATCTCCCCTTCCTAGATGTAAAAATCATAAGAAATGAAAACTATCTTACATTTGGAATTCATAGAAATGATACTCACAGAAAATTACATAAAAATGACAGTTTTAACCCCATTTCACATAAATATGCAGTGTTTTATAGTTTAGCACACAGATTAGTTAACATTCCACTCACAGAAACAGAGTACAAATTGGAATACCAACAAATCATAAAGATAGGAGAAACTAATGGATACAACAAAGACACAGTAATAAAAATCATCAATAAAACCAAAAAACAATAACAGATGTTTCCACTCTTAAAAGTGCAAAAGAAAAGTACAAATTCAAACGTTTCACATACCACCCAATTTACCACAATAAGTTCAAAAAGATATTCAAAGAACAAGGAATTATGTTAGCCCCAAAGAACAATTTTAATATAAAGAACTTATTAGGTTGCAGAGTAAAGGACTACATGCCAACAGAACAAAAGTCAGGTATTTACGAAATAGAATGTGCAGAGTGCGACAAAAAAATACATTGGAAAAACAAAGAGGAATTTGGGAATCTGGAAAAAAGAACACTTCAGAAATATTCGCTTAAACAAATTGATAAATCAGCAATAGCAGCACACTTTTGGAATAAAAATCATTAAATTAAACCAGAGATAAAACTACTTAAACAACTTCACAATGCAATAGAACCTTCCACTTGGGAAAACATTTTCATTACAAAAAATAAGGATAATTTGATGAATTTCGATTTCCCTGCATTGGATGAACTCAGCAAATTCCTAATAGAACCAACAGATGCCGCCACAAGAACATCAAGAGACCCAACCGCCACATTTAACAACAGTTTGTAAACAGGCTGAAGATGGGAGGGATCGCTCCCGAAACATATGTCCAAATTTTATGTAAGTAAATGGAGTTAGTGTGAAAAAAACTGTATACATTTGTTTATATATATACCACTCCATTGTCAACAGCTTCGTAAGTACATTTAATTGAATGACTGATTAATACAAATGTTTGTCAGATGTATGTACTCTTTTCTGTGTGTTTCATTGATCCCTATTTCTTTTAACCATTTTTGTAAAATGATTAAAAGCTTTTCTCTAGGTATACTGGGGAACAATGAAATCACATCAAATGACACTAGTATATCTGTAGGTAATAATCTAATATTTTTTATTTCTTCAATTAATTGACTAGAATTATTTATGCTTCTGCTTTTGAACTGTGGTAATTCATTGAATCTGTCTGATAGCCATTTTGCTAGGAAATATGTGAGGGTGTTAATATTGTTTATGATTGGTCTCATACTCATTATTGGTTTGTAAATTTTTGGTAAGCCATATATACTTGCTATTTTTGGATTACTTGTGATTAAGTTATATTTACTTGTGTCTGGAATAATTGTACTTTTTCTTATGATGTATAAATTTCAAAAAATATTTAAAGATGTTGATATAAAATTGGCTCCCACTAATAAATTTAGTCTAAACAACGTTTTGAAAGACAATACTACAGATAATACTCCAAAGGAGAAAAAATCAGGAATTTACAAGATTTCATGTGCTGAATGTGATAAGATCTACATAGGAAAAACCAAGAGGAATGTGGGGATACGTCTTAAAGAACATATGAGGAATTTAAAATACAAACAAATAGAAAAATCAGCGGTGGCATATCACTTTTGGACCGAAAATCATGATATAAAGAAAAAGGTTGAATTATTGAAAGCTGTACAGGGACCAGTAGAATTGGATATTTGGGAAAAGATTTGCATCTACAAACATAAGGATTTTTGATGAATTTTGACATTCCGAAAGAAGAAAATATAAATTTTAAGTTCATAAAAGTTTCACCAGAGCGAATACAATACTACGCAACAACAACCGTTCACACCAATCGTCCACGACTGAAGATGGAGATAACATATCTTTGAAACCGGTTCCGTATATATTTAAGGTTAGTGAAGCATGAAGAGTGTTAAGACGACAGATTCAAAATATGACAATGATTATAAATTTAGCTGCCATGATGATAAGATGTGAAAAAACCAAGACTTATCTCCAATGACTTGAAATAATAAAATGAACCTACATGTTCCTCCTTTCACAATGGACATATAGCACATCACCCAGTAGACTTTCAGAGAGAGAGAGAGAGAGAGAGAGAGAGAGAGAGAGAGAGAACTATAAAGACAACATTACATTTCCTGTCATAGCCATATAACTATTAATATAAACCAAAAAATGCATTTATCAAACGGTGATAGTTTCAAATTTTAAGTTAATGTAATGCACTGCAGTTTGTTAGGTATTAGCATTCATTTAAAATTGCATGCAGTACACATTTACAACTTTTAAGCTTGTTATTGCACATTTTAAATGCTCGTTTTTTCACAAATACATAGTATGCATATATTATGTTTTAGGTAAGAAGAAAAGTGAGAGCATTATGTCAAATATTAGGCTGTTGGTCATTAAAATTTCAGTAAACTGCCTGAAATACTGTTATAATGATATATAGCGATACTGATGAGAAATGTCCTGGAAGACCTTTGCCATACCTTCTCAAATCTAAAGAAAAGCTCAGAAAACATTCAAAATTTTCTTGGTGGTCAGCTGTGAAACATTATTACTTTAAATAAATGGCTAGAAAAATAATATTCATGTACTGAACTCTATAAAGGCATACAGTTTTAATTAGGAGGTTTTATTATAGCACACTTCTAAAAAGGTAAATGGAGATCTTCAAAGGGTGATTGACAATGTATTTTTTTTAACAAAGCACAAATATAGAAAATAACTAAGTGTGCTAACATTTCTTGGTCTAATAGGTTGGTAACATATCCAACATATTTGTGGGAGGTCATCAACTTATGAGTATTAGACCTAAGCCCTAAAAGACTGTATGAACAATTCTAATTTAAACTTGGCATTTATAGGTGTCAGAGGAATCTCAAGTGCTATGTATGTGATAAAATATTCCTTGCACATGATATGGCATACAATTTTATTTTTATACTCAAATCTAAAACAAAGAGAAAGAGACAAACTGAACCAGGAAATACAAAGTAAACCACTACAGTTCCTAAACTTTCATAGCCATATAACTATCAAAATAAGCAAAAATTCACATATAAATACAATTTTAGTCTCCAGGAGAAGTTAATGTAATGTATTTAAGTTTTTTATATATCAGCATTCATTTAAATTTTTATGTAGACACATTTAGAGCTTTGAAGCTTGTATTGAATATCTTTGTAAATGCTGGTTCTTTCACAAAATCATGTATGCATGTCTTAGGTAAGAAGAAAAGTAACTGATTATGCAAACAATGTCAGGCTGCTGGTCGCAGCATTAAAATCCCAGGACTATGTGAAATACTGTTTATAACCGTTATAATAATAGTTATATTAGGGAAAAGCTCAGAAAAACAAATTCAGTACTTCATTAGAGAACAAAAGTTGTGAAACATTTTAAATTTACAAATAAATGACAAGAAAAAGAAAAGTAATATAGAGTTAAATAAATTAAGTAGAGAGTGTGTGTGCGTGCGCACATATATATATAACTTAACTCTCTAAAGGAGCACACAGTTTTAATTCATAGAACTATTGCAAGATCAGTTGCAGTACACTTATGAAAATGGAGATATTCTCAATTCGCAAACTGGCCATGGATTTCTTCTAGTATGTGTTACAAAAAAAATGAAGCCCAAAGGAGAAAAATTAACCAAGTTTGCTGGTTTTTCTCAATAGATTGGTAGCATGTCCACCATTTTTGTACTTATTTGGTGATATGCGTAAACTTGCACAGTATAAACCATTCAAATGTAGTTACACGTAGCACCTACAGATGTCAGAGGAATAGGTCATCATCTCAAGAATCATGTGTATGATAACGTATTTGCTGAACATGAAATGGCAGGAAATATTGTCCAGGATTCACTTTTTTCAGGTATGGAGTTCAACATTCTTTTTAAATGTGGTTAATGGATAACTGCTTATGATGGTGCACAAGCTTATCAAGACAACTACAGATTTACTTCTTACAAATTCTGAAGATTTCCTTGTTTTTTATTAATTTTGGTTTACATTTTATTTCTGATATTTATAATATGCGAAGATTCATAACACTGTGAAGCCTACTTGTGTTTACTGTAAAAGAGTGTTAATATCTATTTCCTTTTAATTCAATGGAGCATTAATGCAAAGAATTCTCATTTTTATCAACTTAAAGCTTTAGTTTATCATATTACATCACAGTAGCCAAAAATACCCTAAGTTTAATCCTTTGTTGATAGTATTTTGTACAATCTGATGTTTTCTAACAATCTCCTGCTATACACCGAGGTTGGTTGGTTTGGTTAAATGAAGTTATGAGAATTTTCATTTCTACTATCAATTACGTGTTCTATTTGAGTACATTACTACTTTCAACAACTCTCAGTTATCAATTTAAAAGAATTTGCAGAGCATGTGTAATTTAAAGATCTTATCTAATTATTACAGGCTAAATCAGAACTTCTAAGAAAAAAAAATTATAAAAAAGTTATATTATCTATGGGAAATGTATATATTTTACTGCCTAATCCCTTATTATGAGTTATAAATGAACAACAGTTCGCGTTTGATGCTAATAAAGCATACATTTTTAGACATTTTCAGACTTTACGGTAGTCTTATCAATTACGAAGGTGTATCAGAAAGTGAAGGCAAGAACATGTACCACATTTACAACTTAGTAAATATATGCAAACAAATATATCATTCTAAGTGCAACCAATCAGGACAATATGCACTGGTAAAATTGTTACACTAGCTTCTGCATTCTGGTAGAGAACAGTAGAGATTATGAGAGATCCAAATGATGATAGAAAGGGCGACATCTGGGCTGTAAGTAGATGTTCCAGAACCTTGAAACCCAAATAATTGATGCTTTTGCAGTATGGCTGGCTTAATGTGAAGTTACTACAATATTTATTTAATAGGCATTTGCTCCGAATTGCTGCTTTTAGATTATTGTCCAGTAAATCACTTCTTGTACTGTTCATCGTTCATACCTTTTCCTTGCAGTTGATCTTTCGAGTCACAAAAAATTTTAGCATTACAATTACTGCGAAAAATAAATCTTTAATTACTTCTTCGTTGGAGTTTCCAGATCTACATACTTTATGTTTGGATTCTGACTCATGGTGACGAAATCCAGTTATCACCTGTGACTTTCTGCTTAGAATTTTGTGCCTTCATTGTCACAATGGTCTTGTATCCGTTGGAAGTTCTCAACACATCAGTGCCTGTGTTTTTTTTTTTTAAACAAAAGATAAAGAATATAAGAGTATAGCAAGAAAGGGGAGTGGAAGCTGAAGTGGGATCAGTCGGGAGCTATAAAGCTAGGTGGTGAGATACTCCACATTTGCATTCAAGGGTGATGGGTAAGACTGGTGTGCAATGTATCTCCAGTAGATGAAGAAAGGTTAGCTGGGAGACAAGCTTGACTTGGTTTCAGCTTGACCCCTTGAGAATTAAGAATAGTAGTGGTGACAGATTAGGAGAGAAGTATATTCTTTATCACTATTTATTGTTGTTTGGTAGATGCATCTGTTGTCTGCATTCCGTCGAGTCGAATTGTGTGACATCAATGTTGTTTTATCTTTTGCGTTCTGTAGCATGTGCGGCAGGGCAGCAGCGTTGCTTGCTGCTAGCTACATCTTGTAGTGTTGTCCTGCGACACGCATTCCCTTCCTAAGTGCGTCATTACATACCCCTCTAAAAGGATGAGGCGGATCTACGGAGAGTCCCATGTGATCAGATTCTTGTCATGCTGACTGCCGAGCCCTATTGGTGCAGAGTTTTAAGGAGAACGTAATGCTCAGTAGAGAACCGTGTGATTTCTGCGCTACAGGTGCTGGATTTCTGTGTGGGCTCGTTTTCTGAATTGGTGTGGTGAACTATAAAGGCGTAGGTGATTGGCTGCGGTGGCTGTGGTTGTAGGGTGCGCCTGGCGAAATCAGGCTTGAGATATTAGCAAGTGGCGGCGTTGTGGCCGAGTTAGTGCTCCGAGCGCGCTTGGTTGTTGGAACGGGGTGGGAGCGGTGGTGGTCTTTTCACTGCTTATAGTACAAGCGTGCGATGCGACTGGTTTCCTCAGAGCCATGCTGCTTCTTGGGGGTGGTGCTCTTATGACGTACTTCAGACGAAGTGTGCCTATGATCTGTGGTAAGTTTTATTGGCTCCCCACTCGCAGGACTTTATGGAAGTTCAACTTGTGATGATTTGGTTGGCAGAACGATGACTAATCTCCAAAGAACCCGCAACCTCATCGATGACTACTCGCCGGTTCCCCCGTACCTTCTCTCGATTTTACTGAATTTTCTCGGCAGTGGTGCAGGTTGACGGGCGTCCAGCTCTCTCCTTGTGCAACTACTTTTAAACTTCTACACTTTATAGCACAGCCCCCATATTGTGTTGAAAGCCTCCGATGAATTTCAACCTCTCGACACACTTTGGGATCAAATAAATTCGATTACTGTTCTTTGTTCCGCCTGGTGTACGCTGTCTCAGCAGCGAGGAAAATGACACGATGAAAGTCAAATTTCGATCATGTGAACACAATAGTACCAACTGCAAGCATGCCTACAGATAGCTGCGTGATAAATATACAAATGTGCTATGATGACGTAGATGCAGATATTTCTTTTACTTTTCTTCCTGGTACTTTCTATATTTCATCAGAGATTAGCCTACAATCTTCCAGTACTCTATTAATAACCAAAAATATAATAAATTACATGCCAGATGTGGGCTATAAGGGATGGTTGTGGAAGACGTTCCAACTCACAATGCGCACTGCCATAGTATGCGGACATGCATTGTCATGTTACAGCAACACACTTCTAGAGTGTATTCCTCTTCTTTTGCTGCAAATTTAAGGTTTAAATTTTTCTTGTACCTAACCACATTAAGTTTTATTGTACATTGTTTGCCCATGTTCCTGAAGTCATCAAATTAGGTTTCATGTCTTTAAAAAATATAACCCATTTATCCGCATGCTTCCCTTTTAAATTATTAGCTGCAGATGTTTTTACTCAATGCTTAGTTTCTTTCTGTCCTGTTTTCGAAGGTGGACATAAATTCTCTCTGAAACGCACACATTTTCTCCGTACTCTTCCTCCATGCATTGTTGCTTGTGCAAATTGTTTGGGAACACCATGAACAAAGTTTAAATTACTGCAAATCGTATTGAATTATGGCAAGTCAAATCCATATCCGTTATCATCACATTCTAATGCTATTTCGGATGCTATCACCTGCTCTTTTCTGGTCACGGCATCGCCGTCAATTTGGGCTTTTTCGAGTGATTTTGATTGTAACTTTGTTAGACCTTTGCTGCAATTGCTCTTCTAATTAACAATTTTCTAACTATTCATAGGCTTACCGTTGATTAACAATACGTGAAGGATAACGATCTAACACATGGATGAGATTCCACAGTACTCTCTATTTCTAAGCCGAAAGAAAGCGCACAATGGCACGTGCTCTTCGGTGATGCAATCCAGTAACACCGTCCTCATGGCTAACAACTTCATCAACGGCCGAGCGTGGTTGTCTGTAGTGGAAATATCCATTAATAAACACGAACATATACTTCCCTCTGATTTGGTAATCGCGTAGTTGAAAAACTGTCTTTACCTTCTGATTCACTCTCGTATTATTTCCCATAGCATTCAATATTTACAAAAGCACTCACAAATAATACTCTGAACTTTTAGAAAGCTTCGTTGGTATTTGAATATTTCTGCTAAGCATCTTATTTACTGACAAGCAGCACTAAATCATACTGACTTTATATGCCCAGTTCAGACCAGGACCTTAGCACACCTACTCAAATGTCACCGACATTATTTACACCACCTTCAATTAAGAATGGCAGTCTCTTGACTTGCCATATGGCCATAAGTTCCTCTTATGGTGCATTATTATTTTAGTAACCTTCACAGGCTAAGAGTACATTATTTCTATGTGCTAATTACTTTGTTTTGTTTACTTGCACCCAAAGATGAGTCTAAAACATGATCTCATCAAGATGCTCTCCCAGACTGTCCACTGTTAACACTTAAGGTTTGCTCTCCTGTACAAAAACGGTTGGGATTGTTGGTTACTGATAGCTGCTAGTGTTACCGGTGTGGTAACTTTCTCTACATAAATGGTTGGCCTTTCCAGTGTAGGACTTGGACTAGTGCCAGATGAGCGTTGTTTCACACCCGTACGAAATGAAAGCGCACATTTACAATATAGTTACATATAAATGTTTCATGTCTGAGTACTCCCGTTTATTATATGTGCTTTCATAAGGTACCAGTGCACAGGTAAGACAAACACAAACGCTTGGAGGTAGAAGAAGAGTGTGATGATAATGACGTTAAAGCGTGTACTCTACAAAACAACCGTCAGATACAGTCAAGTTTAGTTATGGAAGGTAAGCACAATTCTTGGACGTCCAACATTCCATACCTCTAAGCGTGTTTTGCTCATGTCTTGCTTGCTTAAATGGAAAATTCCCAGAAGCGAAACAGTGCTCGCCCTGCTGTCAAAGCAGTGACTTATTACTGCTTCAGCAACGGCGAGTCTATGCTGAAAGCCATCAAAAGGCACTGGTACAATTTATTTCTTGCCACCATCTAATAAAACCGGCTAGTAGCTGTCTGAATGTTGAAATGGTGCTAAATTTGTAAGAAATTCTCATGGTAAGACCTGAAGTGCTAACTGGATCTTTCATAATGTGTAGTAAAGCATGTCCAACCTGAGGTACTACATTAGCGAGTTCTCTGTAAATGATATGTTAATACTGGACACACAAAGACACGCACACTTTCGAAGAATTCTTGTAATATACACCACCTAAGCTTTGCAACAACTGTACCGGCTATTGTTCTAAATGTTCTTCTATTATCAATTATGTGCAATTCATCTAATGCAGTATTTAGTATAGCATATAAGATTATTATAGCAGTAGCCTAAACTCGTTCAGGTTTATCGAAGAATAAGTTGTAACGTATTAGTGCCCCACCACTCATTGCAGCTTCTTTGTGCATAAAATTTATTTTCATTTTCAAGTTAAGATTTATAATTAAATGTTGGACAAGGATTAGCTAACTTACCCAATATAAAGCATGATTTGCATAATCTGTTATAATGTGTTCTCTCACATTAGACCAAGTGTGTAAAACTCATTTGGGCTGCGGGTAATTTTCCGTCTCAAACTACCTCTAGCGGCCCAACAACGTTTACACGTTTTTATTAATAGGGTCTCTCGACCTACGAAACGATGCATTTAATAAATCAATAGAACATATAATTTGCGCGATTCAGAACTAGATTTAAGATGCACATATGCGGCATTGTCAATTTTCAAGTAATGCGCACGCATTCGTTTAGGCGGCAGTGATGCTCATTTGGGCAATATACGGTACTTTTCGCCGTAATTTACAAAATTTCCTTCAAAGAGGGGAAAGGATGCCAAATAATACGTGGAACGCCTCGAGTTTGACACACCTTTACTTGATTTTGTTGTTACCGTAATTGTTCTTAAATTGCATATCATCAAATGAACAAAATATAAATCAACTAACCTAAACTAAACTATATTATAGTCTACACATCATTAAAGAAATGTTTCTTACTGTTCCATTTACGCCCCCCTGCCCTATTTAATTGGAGAAAAGTTTCTTCGATTTGCATTTACCCCTTCCCCATATTATTAAAAATGTTTCTTAGCATTGCATTTACCCCCTCCCCATATTATTGAAATGTTTCTTTGCGTTTCATTTACCCTCCTCCGCAATAACTTACAAAATTTTACGCATATAAACGTTAATTTGAACGCTAAATTGTACAGGACAGGTCATAACTATATTCTCCTTTTACAAAACATAATGTAACACAAGTAATAATAATCAGCCTTTACAAAGGTTCTTTAAAACACGTTCCAAATGTGCAATGTTTGCCCCATTTGTAACATGATACCCATCAAGCTGGTAATCCAGTTCCTTTAAACATTCCATACCTCTTCAATACCAATTCCTGTGTTCGCTTGATCGGCATATCTTCATGTAGGTGTTATAAAGACACGATCCACGATGAAACCACAAAGATAAAATGACACGAGATGACATTTGTAAGTGTAACATGCAGTGTACCAGTTCTTGATCCATTTCTCTAGTTGAACGGCCATTTTCCGTGGAAGGTCACAATCCTGATTAAATATGAAGTTAACATTCTATTCCTTCAGTTGCAGCAAGTCAAGGTAGTCAACTTTCTTGCAGTGGCTTCCACAAAGAACAAGATATCAGAAACTTTTTCACGAGCAAAGCCGCAGATTTGGAGAGAAATCACATTCATGTTTCTGAATGCATAGGAATCTTCAGTTCCACAAACCTTCACTTTTGTGTCTGTTAACAATTCCTGGCATGTGGAATGTTGCTTAGCCTCCAAAAACCAACTTTTCACAGAACCATTTTCTGGCGGAGATTTAAACGAAAGAGATCTAACATACGTCATTCTTCAGATCATGCAGAAGTTGTAGGCAGTAAAGCATCATTAATGCTTCCCCAGTACCAGTCAAAAAGTTTTCTGTTTCTCGGCTTGCTTGGTAGGTGCATTTTGGAAATTCCTTGCAAAACAAGCACTAACATGCTCCACTTCTTCACAGTTGTTAATAACATTATTGTAGTAACCTACAGCTGGGTGGTCTGTCCCACATTTTGTTCGGTATGGACAACCCACAACACTTGTTCTTATGACCATCACGAAATTATAAATATGTCTTCTGTTCTCCGCTTATTATTTTCTAGAAGTGTCTCATTGGATAAAATAACGAACATGCAAAGTCGGCAGCAGCATTTAAAACTTTGAAAGTTTGTTTTCAAACTTTACAGTTTGAAAAACCTTTACTTCATTTCACAAAAGAAAAGAAATCGAGAACACAATTTTGACCTACCCTGTATATTAACAGAACAGGTTGTGCATATCATACCATATTTATCTTAACTCCTTTCATGTTTACAACACTTTTATTATAACAAGATTATGCTACACATTATTTCATTTTTCTTAAGGTGTTTTCCCCTGATAGCGGGTATCACCTCATTTGGTTGAAAAGACGTTTTAATTCTTAGTGTTTCTGAATACTCCAACATGTAGACTAGAGGTCTTTTAGTAAAGTTTACGATAATAATGGCAGCACTTATTTAATGGCGGTGCTTCCTCGCCATATCGCAGTGTCGTCATAGAGTATATGTGGTATTTATAAGTGTGACTACGCCACTAATCACCCTCCCACACTCTGGTAACACTGCTGCCTCTGTCTATGGCTGGTTTACCGCTGTTCACTGCAGATGTCTTCTTAAAAAATATCAATTTCAATGGGTTTTTTAAATATTTCCAAGGAAGCTAGAAATACGTATCCCATTATAGTTTCCTTTAATATAATGAATTCTTTTAAAATGCATATTAGCACACTGAAAACAATAGGTACTTGGCATTAAGCTGATGCGGTATAAAAATGTCAGGTTATTATATTTTTATCGCCATTTAAAGTATTTAAAAGAGAAATACAATAGTAAAAATTTGAGCATATTTTTACATTTTTCTTAAAACTGCATTTCTTGCCTACCTGTTTTGGTACAAAGCATCTGTGTGACATGTCTTTGAATATATTGCTTCTTACATACAAAGTTTTATATTAACAGAAAGTTACACTTCACAGTATAAGTTAATCATTGCAGCTTTCCTCCACTTCATTAACATGTATAAATTCATTTTAAAGGTTCAAGAAATAATTCTGTAGTTGTGAATTAACAATTGCAAATATAGAAATTTGATTTTCCCTGTAACGTTTATAGCTAAAAGAAAGAAAAAAAAATCTTCATAAACCGAGTTTGCTCATATTCCTAACCAATCTTTCAAATAGTATATTTCCTTGTGACAATGCATCACTTAAACTTAAAATGACCCACAAACTACACTTATATAATGTGTGTGCTTATATGGGGAAAAGAACTAATCTGAGGGCAGCAAAGCTATTACGTTGAACGTTGCACTGTGCTAAAGCAAATCTAGACAAACTTGAGATGATGAACCATGTGTACCTGAAGCTTAAATTTTCTGTTGGAGTTTAAAAACGTAATGTCAATATCATTTTTGGATAGGCTTATTATTTTTTAATAAAATGACAACTATGTTGTCCTGATTCAAGTTGTTTTGTGGTGAAGTTTAAATGTGTTGCCAGTTTCATAACGTGATGGAAGTTATAGGGAAATGAATTTTGGAGTTATATAATCAATAGTTTGCCATGTAACGTGAAAGTCTGAAAATGAAACTGAAGACAGTGTCAATATGAACATTGATGAATAGCCGATCTCGTTTGAGAGCTAAATATAAGTGCTATATATATTTGGAGAATAAAAAGCATCATTTAAAAATTTTGCAGATCTTCAAAAGCTCATTCGAATAAAGGTGATGAATATAGGATATATATCATATGACACAGAATTAGCGGATTGTCCGCGATTTTATAGTGTATGAACGAAATCCACCATTTTTAATCCATTTGAACAGAAATCAGAAAAATTGCAATCGTTTGGCCAATATTAAGTTTCTGGGTACACACATTTAGAAAGTATGTTTCTTACTTTTAAGGTGAGAGAGAGAGTGGTTGTGTGTGTGCGTTTTTTTTTTTTTTTTTCCCTTTTCTGAAAACATGTTTTCCGAATGCCCGTTATCGTTATGACAAGCTGATTTATTTAGCTTGAAAAAGATTTTTGCCATTGTCTGTTCGCCTTGTTCTATAGAACCTAATAGATTACTTGCGTACATGGTGCGAGCTTTTCTCTGAATATTTTTGCTGGATACTGTTGAAGACGTTACCTGCGTGGGAAGGTGTTGAAATTACTGTGAAATGGACGCAAGATAAATACATCTTGTAAACTAAACGGGAGCCTTTTCTTTGACCAAATGGTCAAACTGAAAAGTTTCCTATCGGACAAAAAATAAAGATATACTTTCAAACAATTTTTTTTATCTTCAATATTTGTGTATCTGTGGAGCAGTATTCAGAATTGTTAAAAAATATAAGTGTTTTACAACTATAAGTAAAAATTTACTCTTGTTTATTCAAATTTATATAAAATTAAACTGGATTCCAGATGGGGTCTCTGTTCATATTATAAGAATAAATTATATTAATAATAACTTGGTTCTAATACTAGGTCTGTTCAATACAGAATAATCCATTTTTATAGGCATAATTTCTAGCACTAAAATATAGCTCTGATATTTTGTTCGCTTAATGAGTAATGTGTCGGTCCTGGTGGTGAAGTGGTAACCATACTTGCCTTCTAGATCCGAGATCGCGGGTTCAAACCCGGCCAGGATCGATGGATCTTTTCTGGCGTAAAAATCCTAAGTACGGCTTCCTTCGGAAGGGTAAAGCAGTGGGTCCCATGTCGTACATTTACGGCACGAAAAAGAACCTCAAGCCTGAAAGAAGAGGCCTGTGAGCAAAATTTTGTCGCCCGTTTCACGCCCTGAATAGAATGGGACGTTGATGACCTGTGACGTTAAAGATCGTCCGTAAGTAAGCAAACAAAAAAGGAAAAAAATGAGTAATGTGCAGTGGTATTAGTATCACTGTTGTCACTTCCAGTATTCACATGCGAGAGGCGTGCAAGTTGAAACTTGTTCACTTCTACCTACAGCAAAAAGGATACGATACGTGACATATAAATTTTCATCTGAGGCCTGTGCAATATTACAGCAGAGCTACGGAGAATGTTTTTTCCCTTTAGCACAATTCAAAGATGGTTTAAATAATAGACGAAAAAATAGATGAAACCAGTTTCAAAGGAAGGTGGAACACGACGCTTCCCCCCCCCCCTGTAATGGAACAAATGGTTCCACTGCAGTCATTGTGAGAGAATCTTCGAATTACATTAAGAAGACTTTCAGAAATTAAAATTTTATATTGGGTACCACACACATATTGAAAACTGAAAAGGTGTACATAACACCTGTTTGTGCATGGTGGGTTTCAATACTTCCGGAACAAATTGATGTTCACATGCAGTTTAAGATATTACAAGAAGACGTAGAGTTTTTTCCCCACAGCTGATGAAATTTGACACTTAAATTTCGATTCTGAGAGTAAACAGCAAAACTGTGTGCGGAAATCTCTATAATCACAAACAGAGAGAGAGAGAAGAAACAGGAGGAGGAAAGGAACTGCTTTAACTGGGAAAGTTATAGCCATCTCATTTTTCTTCAAACGTAACTGGGCTATACTACAGAGATGTACCGAAAACTGTACAACGCCATATTACACGCAAAATGGCCACATTTCCGTGCAACGAGCTGAATGCTGCATCACGATAATGCACAGCCGCCATCGCATATCAATATGACGTGTGTCCCACTCCCTCCCTATAGTCCAGAATCAGCCCATTGTGATCTTTCCTTTGATTGAAGAAACATGTTTGTGAAAGTCATTTTTAAATATCATTTGCAGTGATGAAGACTGCGGAGAGGATTGTATAAAAAACCTGTCAAAAATGGTTTCCAGTATGTCTCTGAAGAACGGCAGAAACGCTGGGACAGGTGTATGGGAGCCAATGGGTACTACTTTGAGAAATATCATAAAAATTATAAATACGAATAAATATTGTTTATTATTACAATTATTATGCTTTTATTTTAAACTTTTTCCAGCTGAATTGATTTGTTGTATTACAAATAGTGTAATGGAGTTTTTTTTCTTTTTTATTTTTCTTCCCCTACGGCAACCCTAAATTGACTTCACAATAAATAACATTTATAGCAAAACTGTGCCACATTCCTCCTGCAGGCCTAAGATGTCATCAACTGCCAAACTTCAAAGCTTTAATTAATAAATGACTCTTAACAAAAGATTTAAATGTAAATACAGTTAGGAACTGTACGAATAAATAAGGAAAACAAAATATTTAAAGAAATACGGCCCAACAGATACAAACTACAATATTATAAATATCAAATATCAACCATGTGTGATGGCAAAAGAGATGTACGACTTTAACGCTGGTGCAGGATTTCCTCACTCCAACGATCATGGTTAATATAAGATATTGTATTTAATTAATATTAAGGCTTCACTGATGAATGATAAACATTAATCAATCATCATTAATATAAGTAAAGCAAAAGTTTTAGATATGCTTCAGAAATTCTGTATCTGACATTTGTGTAGTAACTTTGCAAAATTCTAATAGTCCGCACCTCACGACATTGCTGTCCCCCTAAAGGAACAAGCAGGCCAGGTCATAAATACCGAACCCCAGATACAGCTAGCGAGGATGATTTTATAGCCCGAAGAACCTTGAAAAAAGACGCAACTCTAACAAAAACATAACGGAACATTTTGTAACACAAGAGTAACTTGAGGGGGAGATTCAAGAGGAGAAATAACATAGAAAGCGTCGAAGTTCGTTAGTAGGAGGACCCTCAGAGAAATCGGCGCCAAATTGTAGCCTATAAGTAACGAACCGGGAACCACGTGGTTTTTATGTAGCCAATCTACGAGTTGAACTTATGAAGACGCTACCAGAACTTAAATGTAAAATTACTGAATGCACGTAAGACTGGCAGACTGCAGATTTAATAAAAGTCATGGGAAAACCGAAAAAGCCTACTTCTCACACTTTCTCTCAGTCAGTCAAGTGGAGTTGGTTAGGCAGCCACTTCTTCGTCTCAGTCAGTCCAAGCGAGGGAGTTACTTCATCCCAACGAGTTCAGTTCAAGCTCAGTCAGCTCGAGTTAGTTAGGCAGTCAGTTAGTTACTTAGTCAGGCTGAGTCTATTTCGATAACTGTTAATAAGAATAATAGTAAAGTGATCGGTGACCGCGTGTGTCCGCGCCAATAGAAACACCACAGGAAGGGTTTCAAGTGTATATGCTAGCTACATCTAGTACACTAAACAGATCCGGGTGGTTTTTCAAGGTTCTCTTCTGGAGAGAAAATACAATTGATATATACATAAAAGATTCATTGTCTTGGTGTAAATAGATCAATAAACAGTTCTCAGAAAATCTTGTGTGTGTATATATATCTTGATGTGAAGAAAATAACGTTCTCATTCCCCTTCCTTGTCTCCCTGGTAATGTATATACGTTCCTAAAACCAAAATACAAATACAGACCCTGAGATCCCATCCTAATCAATCCCATATATGTAAATCCCCCCCCCCTAGCAAATACTGGTTCATTTCATCGAAGCGGAGAGGCAGGTCAACTTGATTTTGACCACTAATTAAAATACTGCTTCAACGCTTAACAATGAATAATTATTCAATGCAATGTGCCAAACGTGGCTATCTGTCACCTTTCTATAAGTTTTTCTGCGTATAGTACGCGAAGAAATTTTCTATTTGGCTATTTTCTAGTGCATATAAAGTTACACGATTATTCCCCCCTCCTTTGTAAAAAAAAAATATTATCACAAATATCACAAAGCTACATATAAGTATATTGGACCACATAACTTAGAATACTAAACATTTGAAAACAACCATGAAGTTTCAACAGTATATCGCAGTCTTGTGATGTTTCAATAGAATGCAATATTAATAGTTTATATCAAATTACTTTAAAATGTCCCTCTGACAGGCATAAGGCATCTGCAAACTTGGCTGATTCCAGGACTCTTGTGGTCACTATAACAATGTTAAGTTTAATGCGTGGAATCGATAAGTAAAATACAATTTTAAATAAATAATTGGTTTTTAGACTTTGTAAGCTTTAAGTTAATAAAGTTAACAATACTTTTACGCAGTTAATAATCTCAGCAATTTAGCAATTTGGCAGGCTTATTAATCTTTACATTTGTTATGTTGCTCTAGTACTTTAACATTTGTAAAGAGAATACCGAATATAATAAAAATAAATTAACATGGAAAATAGAATGAGAGAAGAAAGGTACGCTAAACATAATTTTCAGTTTTCTTTACATTAGTGTGCAAATACGGAATTTTAGTGCTAGGATTAACATGCTTATTTACAGCTGAAATTAAGTGTCTAACCAATTTAGTGTGTATTTTACCATGATATGGCAGATCAGAATGTATTATAATAATCCAGAATACAGTTTCGCTGGAATTATATACCAAGAGTTAGTTGGAGACAAAGTGAAGCTTGGAGTGCCACAGTAAAAGTTAGTAGGATGTAGACAACCTCTGATAATATCCTAGCGAAATGACTTCATCCTAGTAAGTAATACTCAATGAGGAACCAATAGCGTTATAAAGGTTGGCAAGTACAGAGAGCAAAAATCATTGAACAGAACAGGCTTTAAATGAAAAGCAATGTGTCGATCATGAAGAAAATATCTTTAAAACACACAGACATTGGATATATTAAAGAATGTACAAAGCAAGGAAATAAAACAAATAGATTAGCCAGAGTTTATAGGCGGTTCAAATGGAAACTGTAAAAGCAAATTAAATCAATTACCATATTATTAGGGAATCGGGAGTATAAAAACCTGTAAAAAATAAGTGTTTTCGCACGTATTAATATAAAACAGGAAAGCAGACTCCATTAAGACTATGGCAAATATGAGCAATCGTCAATTAAACTATAAATACTTCACACTTGTGGGGAAATACATAAATAAACAAATTAAAAAATATAAGGCTTCGTTTGCAAAATTGTGGAGTGAATTTATTCCCATCTCTGATTGCTGTTTTAAATCGACTAAGCATTTTGACAAGTTAAATAATTATCCTTTAATTTTGATAGAAAGAAACACAAATTGATAACATCGCGACAAAAACTACCTTACAGTTACCAATAAGAGAAAATTTCAAGTATCGAATGGCATGTACAAATATCTAAATAATAACAGTACATAATAAACATTTGTTATTGCATTTACTACTCTACAAATTTTATATGAGAATGTAGTTTAAAGAAACGTGTTAAAGTAAAAGAAAACATAGCACTAATAGCTGATTATAGAATATGTGGAAATTATTTCTTAGTTTTTTCACTCTGAATGACGAGAGTTTTAGTTAAGATAGGAATGAAAACAACAAAACCCAATCCTGCTTGTCTAATATTTGGCACCAGGAAAATGTGTGTATAAATAAATGTACTTATTTAAAATTAACCTTTTTTACAGTTTACAATCTAAAAGTAATAATTTTAAAAAAAAAGGATAAATGCAAAATTAAAATCTGAAAAGAAACCTCTTGAAATAGAATTACTTAAATTTTCAAAACTCGGCCACTAAAGCAAGCAATAGAAACGTGAATAAGCATCAAACCTCTTTACCAAATATTAAATGTTAGGTAAAATGTTCAAAATCAGCTCTTTCCCAAAACGCTTAGATATTAATAAATGATTCAGGAACGTATTGTTAATATTAGGGAATATAATATATTTTAAGTACCGGGCTCCTAGAATATGTCCTCTCCGCTCGCACCGGGTTTACCTTTTCGGCTTACGGCCGCCTACTTGCCTGTCCTTGAACTTCCGCGCAGTCAATAGTCTAGATGGCAAAACAGTTCACTTTGGAGCTACATACTTCTATGTGTAAATGCTATTATAAATACGAAATTAGCTCATTGCATTCATGAAGAATTTATTCGTAAGTTCCCTTGGAAGTTGACTACTTCCTCACGACCTTGTAAATAAAGTTGATGCTATTGTTTCAGTGTAAAACAAGAAAAAATTGTTTTGATAGAATATAAATTTGAAGAAATTAGTGAAGTATTGAATGTTCGCAAACAAATCACTACCAAAATCAACACAATTTGCGTTTCAGTGTCTTATGCATATACAGAAGCAAAACTGTTACAAATTCAAACTTTACAAGTGTACGCATGTCCACTGTGTACGACAAGGTGATCCCGTAGAACGTGTACGTTATTGTGAGTGGTTTCTTTCATTAGTGATTTAAGGATGAATCCACCCACTACTTGGTTTACTTTCAGACGAGGTGTGGTTCCACGAAAATGTTCGTGTGAACACACACCAGTCACCATTGGTGTTCTGAAAGTTCAAATTGTATAAAAGAAACTCATCTTTATGATAGGAAAATTAGAGCAAGATGTATAGTCAATCCGATTTCTTACAAGGAGACAGTAAATTAGAAAGATACTGAAGTGGTCCCCTTTTTTAATCAAATGCGAAAGAAGAGAAATCATATACAGTAGATAAGATAAAGAGTAAATTGGGGTGGTGGTTGAAGATAAGAGTGATTAGTGCAGAGTATGAGTCCTGCTCCCCACATCTATCCGTCTGTTCTTCAGGCTACCTGACAAATAAAAATCACAGATCATACATTGGAAAAACTCCAGGAGAGTATACGAAATGAAATCAAACGTTACAAATATTACAACCTAAATCGTGTCAATCGGAACGTGTTTACTCAGTACAACGTTTGCTTAACTGAGGGAGGACGATATTTCCAGCATTTGAAATTAGGTAAGATTTTATACAAGAAGTGAAGTGAGAATACAGGCGCGGCCGATATGCCCATCCGCAGAGATGCAAAACCCCTTGCTAGTTAAAGGGTATGTTTTGGAATTCTTGTGTAAATTGTCATATGTTTTTAAATATCGATGATATATCAATCTTATTACTTCAATACTTAAAAATACATTATGGGTGATTACGGTGATAACTATGAATTTATGAACTCCTGGATATTGGGTTGAAGAACAAAAATAGTTGCAAAATTAAGCTGCTAGAAGTGTAAGCATTATCCTTTGGTACATTAATCATTAATGACTGACATAATTCTAGACTGCTACTTGTTTATATGAATAAAAGAGGCAATAAAATACCTGTTGAAAATTACCGGCCAAACACAGTTATGTGAATGAAATATTATGTAGTGTGTTAATAATACATTAAACATTTAACTTATATAAAAAACATTAAACTAGTGACCGGCTTTGAGGCTTTTACATATCTACAATTATTGCAGTGCAATGATAAACAGGGAAAGAATTGTTTTTAAAGGAAGGTAGCGTTTTAGGCACTAATTTTAGTGTCCGTACCCGGCATTTGCCATTTATGACCGAAGAAAACCTGTTAAAATCATCGAGGTGGGAATCGAATCCCGCTCATGAATACGAGCCTAAACGACCTACACCACCGTGGCGGTAATAACGTCGCAGTGCTAACCTATCACAATTTATGTAAAAGTTACAATAGTACCAATATTGACATCTACATGGAAAAAATCTGTTATTGGCACCAATTTCAATGTAAAAATTGCATTGCACAACAAAAACTGAAATTTCACTACCGTCATTTGGGCTGTACTTGCCGGCAACTAAAGCAGTCCAGTCTATTACAAATAATATGTTATTACTCTAAACGTTTGCTATACTACATGTATTTTCATCTACGTGGATAAGATGTGTATTTGGTGACTATTTCAGTATAAGTTGCATTTCTATCGCTATTTTCACTATGGCGTTCGGGCTGTCAACTGACGGCAAATGCAGAAACGGTGAATGACTTAAATTTAATAATTTACTCGTCTGAGTGACGAAAGAACAAATATTTCACTAACACAGAACACAGCTTGAGACTTGTTGAACTACTAGCAATTCCCTGAAACATTTGACTCAATGAAATATTAGCAAATGTGTAAAATCTCCCCGTGCTATCGCTGGATGAACTATTTGCGACACCACGAATAGTTTCCAACTCCCCGAATGTCCCAGGAATTTGGTTATTTAAGCGCTCTTAAAGCTTCATGATGCTTGTATTCAAAATAACATTCTGGAATCTTCCTAAATTCTATCTTCTTATTGGCTAGATAACTGAATTTCAGAACCTTCTAGGAGCTAGATTCGAAAAACAGCCTTCTGATTGGCTACAATTCCCATTTACTTTTTAAATAGGCGAGTGTTATCCAAGCTACACTTGGCAATTTTCACTTTTTTTAGGAATCGCAAGACAAAAGGACAGACATTTCAGCTTTGTATCTATATTGCTGTTCCAAGGACTTTTTCAGACGACAATAATAGAAGGATCGTAGAGAAAACATTACTTGGACCTTGCCACTGACTCCGGAGAGTTGTGAACCAACATACAACATTCAGGCTAAAAACAACTTATATCAGCAATTTTGTATGATCAAATTTCTCTTATTATATACTTATTTATTTCTCTGATGCGTATATTACAACTCTGCACTATACTTACTTTCCTAGAATTATTATAGCATTACAAAATTATATACATAGAACAGAACATACATTAATAAGCATTTAAATGGCAATACCTCCTAATTATATTTCCCTATGCCTACGGGAGTCGAAGGTGGGTATCCCGCTTCAAGTATTAATGTAAAAAATTACTAAATACTAGTATTGTGATCTATTTGAAGAAACTATGTAAATTTAGCCTTATTCAATTTAACAATATTGTAGTCTAATTTCACTGCAGTAACGAAAATATGACTGCCGGCATCCAGAATGTCACTTGCCAGCAGCTGATAGTACAAACTTAATATTATTAATGTAAAAATATACTGAAGGTTTAGTAATGAAATTATGCGGGGAAAAACAGAGTATTTGCACCTATTTCAATGTACAAGCTGGGCGATTCAATTACATTGCAATCCCAAGCTATAAAAAGTAATACCACGACCATTCATGCTGTTACTGGTAGGCAGCTGAATATATGTGTTATAGGTAAAATGAGGAACCAAAATTGATTATATTAAACAATATCATTGCCATTTATGTAAATCAACATGCTCTTTAGTGCATATTTAAAAGCAGAAATTGTGATCAAATTATATTTGTACTGCATGAACGAAATTATACTACCGCATTTGGGCTGTCACCTGCTGGCTAATTAAGCAGTGGAGTTTAAGTGAAAATACAAATTAAATATTAACATAGAATAAATATATATATATAGTCTTCTTGTCACAGAAGAACTCTAGCAGTTCAGCAGTTCGACATATAGAGATTACTTTTTGTTAAGTGTTTTATCCTTTTCTAGTTTTATATATATATATATACATTACATCTATGAGGCAAAACTGGGTCATTTTATTAGTTAATTCAATGTGAAAAAAATGCTGATCCAATTATGAGGACCATCATCTCACTACGAATCAAATATAAATGTAAAAATTACTAAGCTATTAGCATTGGCATCTATGGGAAAAAAACTAGATCTATTTCATTGCAAAGGTATGGTTACCCTATTACACTTCCACCGCAAGAATGCAAATTTCACTATCGACATTTGGGCTGTTACCTGCCAGTAATGCAAGCAGTGCAGCTACAAACTAAATATTATTTAATGTTAAAATATTCCCATACTACTGGTATGTCTTGTAAGTGGACAAATTGCTTCAATGATTCCTAATTAATGGGTGATTAAATTATATACCTACTACAAAAACAGTACCTTTACCACAGAAGTTGGGGCTATCAGATGATGACAAAACATGCTGTTTAGTGTCAGTGATATCACAAACCAAATGTTACCAGCATTTCTCATTATCACCTTCTGGCAAATGAATCTGTGCCTCATCAGTAAAACTGAAAACAAAATTTCATTAATGTAAAAATATTAAGAACTATTAATATTTCATCTATATGGAGAAACTAAGGCTTTGATACCTATTTTAATGTTAATACTGCATGATTAAATTATATTTCAACACAAAACTAATAAATTTGAAAGTTGCCGCTACTTTCTGATAGGTAAATCTTAGTAATTGCTGAAACATTATATTAAGAATAAAAATATAAATTGTAAAATGTGCCATAGATAAAATCAACAAAATAAAACCAAATAATAAATATATTAAATATGAAGGGAGAATCAACAATATGTAACAGTGAATTGCTTTTTCTAATAAACATTTCAGCTTACAGTAAATTCAAAAGAGCTTTAAACAAATAATATTTATCATAGTACAATAAAAATGGCTTATATGTTTAACAGGGAACAAATCTATATTAAACTGAGTGGACTTTATATACAGAATTGTGTAATTTCATTATATAATTGACTTTTTCTTTAACACAAGGCAAATGTCTTATTTTTGAAATAGTTAAAAATTTGTCACATTTACCAACTATTACTAATATTTAACTTAACAAGTTTAAGAAAATTGACCTTATGTTTTGCTTTTATGTTTGTATTTTGTTAGGGCATTTCATTTTTAATTATTTCTGGTACACTTAATTAAATTTTACATTTAGAATTATCCCACCAAGATATTGCTTCAGGTATAGCTGTAGTTAAGAATATGCAAAACATTGTATAGTATATTTGAAAAGCTCATATACAAAAACTAAAAGAGAGCTTCACTTTTGATCAAAAAGAGATATAAAAACTATAGCTATAGATGAGAAGAATACGTATGAACATAAGCTACTAATGATGAAGAAATTGCAATTAAAGATACATTTTTATTTTAAATATTTGCAATTGGTAAGAAAAATAAAATATCTATGACTGCAGATTTTAACAGAAAGACTGCAAAGCAATATAATAAACTTAGGTGTTCATTTTTTTTATGCTAAATTCCACTTACATAAAAGTAAGACACATTTCCCGAGAATCTCTCCCATCTTCAGATGTTCACTGAACCGCCATTACGTTTGAGCATTAAAAATTCAGTTGATCTAGTCAAAAAACTTAAAAATAGCAGAACTACAGCTAGAGATATAATGGTTTCATTTGATGTAAAAGCCTTATTCCTGAGCATACCTATGGAGAAACCTATGCTTATGCTAAAAAAATGGTTAACATCAATAAATTTAAAAACAGAAGAAACAGAAGATTTAAAAAACCTGCTAACATTTGCATTAAACAAAATTACTTCAGCTTCACAAAAAAAAAAACCTAACTATGAGAAAACCTTTGTTATTCACGAGTTATTTGAAACACACATCACAAAAGCCTTCCCTTTAATTTTCAAGTCATGGTATAGGTATGTGGATGATATTTTTGCAATAATACCGAAGAAACAATCAATAGATGCCCTGAAACTTCTTAATTTGCAACATGAATGTATACAATTTCCCATAGAAGAAGAAAGAAATGGTTGGCTAACATTTCTAGATTTAAAAATCATTAGAAATGGAGATGGATTGAATTTTGGAATTTACAGAAAAGAAACACATACAGAAAGCTACATAAAAATGAGAGTTATAACCCCATTCCACATAAGTATGCGGTATTTCATATTTCAGCACACAGAGTGATGAATATTCCACTCACAGAAACAGAGTACAAAATAGAATACAAATAATAAAGATGGCTATAATCAATGGTTTCAACCAAGACACAGCAATAAAAATTATCAATAAATCTAAGACAAAAAGGGATAAGGGAAGTTTCCACACTGAAAAACACAGTAGCAGCTCACTTTTGAACCAAAAACCACGAAATAAAACCAGAAATTAAACAACTGAAACATCTTCACAAGCCATTGGAGTTATCCACTTGGAAAAAAAAATTTATATTAAAAAACAGAGAAAACCTAATGAATTTCAAGTTTCCTCCTATGGATGAACTCGGCAATTTCCTACTTCAAGGAACAGAGGCCACCACAGAAACATCCAGGTGTCCAGCCATTGTTTCGAGTAATGGTGGTTCGGTGAACAACTGAAGATGGGAGAGATTCTCCCAAAACGCATCTTCTTTTATATAAGTGGAGTTGTAGGAAAAAAAAAAAAAAAAAAAAAAAAATTGGACACCTAAGTTTAAGATATATTACCACTCCATTGTTACAGCTTCGTAAATACAATATTTAATATGAATACTATTTTCAATTTAATATGTTGATATTTTTCTCCATTCATCAATTTTTTAACTCGGATCATCGTCAAAAGACTAAAGCTCTAGTAAATTTCAAAGAAAGAGGCAATAATTGTAGTCCCTTTTCCCCCTTTTTCCTAGAAAGAGTTCTTTCTATGCATTATCACAGATTAATGATAGTATGAATAACACTGCTAGTTGAGTAGAATTTACTAGTAATTAATAAAAATTACATTTAGACATTGGCAAGAACTTAACAGAACCAGCATATTGTGCATTTCTGCAGCACAGCATGCAATAAGGGAAGGATATACAAAAATGAGTATGCACATCAAACTGGGACACTCTGTTTATGCCTAATTAGAGCTGACATCTAGTAGATAACATGAAATGCTAATTACTGTTAGCTTTCCATAGTTGGAGCTGGTTAGAAATTGAATGAAGTTGCAGTGCTTAGATTTTTCAAGAAAATAATTTTGTATAGTGCAAATATTTTTCTGAAATTACAGCCTCCTGTATGGTATTAAAGCTTCTGGATTTTTTTAAGTAAATCTAGTGTTATTCATGTTTAAGCACTATATTTGTGAAATTGTCATCAATTACTTTAATGAAGAAATGCCATGCTGTAATTGTTTTCTGTCCTTTCCCCTCTCTTTCTATTTATAAATATAGTTTTATAAACAGATTTACTATATACGACTAAACAATTTGTTGATTGTACCTGCAAACTTACAGCATGACATAACTAACAGTAACCACCAATAACAATGGGCGCATGCTTACTCATTCCCAACCTTCAAGCATGGGCATCTATACTAATCTCTAATTTACAGAGAGGACATTTTGAACCAACGGTCAAGTGCATCTTATACCTGCACACCTATTGCTCTTGCCTGCTGCATACAAGCTCTTCCTCATTCTCTAATAAATTCCGGGGTGCAATAACCATACATGAACACATTTCTCCCAACATTCCCTTCATATTATTAGCACTAATAGCATGGGAAGGCGATTTAGATATTTCTTGGAAGTCCAACACCGAGGGGTGAGGTGGTACCCTCCCCCTCATTATCAAATTCCCTTCTATCCCACATTTTCTGACACTCTATTTATGCATTTAAATATAAATATCCAATTTATGAAAATATTTTAACATAAAGCTTTAGGACACAAAACATATCTTTTCCTTCTCCCCCCACATTTCCCCTAATAACAATGGGCGCATGCTTACTCATTCCCAACCTTCAAGCATGGGCATCTATACTAATCTCTAATTTACAGAGAGGACATTTTGAACCAACGGTCAAGTGCATCTTATACCTGCACACCTATTGCTCTTGCCTGCTGCATACAAGCTCTTCCTCATTCTCTAATAAATTCCGGGGTGCAATAACCATACATGAACACATTTCTCCCAACATTCCCTTCATATTATTAGCACTAATAGCATGGGAAGGTGATTTAGATATTTCTTGGAAGTCCAACACCGAGGGGTGAGGTGGTACCCTCCCCCTCATTATCAAATTCCCTTCTATCCCACATTTTCTGACACTCTATTTATGCATTTAAATATAAATATCCAATTTATGAAAATATTTTAACATAAAGCTTTAGGACACAAAACATATCTTTTCCTTCTCCCCCCACATTTCCCCTATCTATATTATTACATATGTTTTAATATATAAAGTTGCAATGTATGGAGAAGATTTAATTTAATGCTTTAGGGTACAAAATATTTCTTTCTTCTTTATTCTCTTCTTTTTCTCTACCTTTGTAAATATCCTTCAATATAGAACAGGTTTAATTTAATGCTTCAGAATATAAAATGTCAATATGTCAATACTCAATATTTCATAATTTTAATGCAAAATTTTACAATATATGGGGAAAGATTTGAACTTAATGTTAAGGCTCTAGGGTACAAATTTTATTTTTCTTCTCATTTAAGATAATGGCTTATATAATTATAGATTGATCAGCATAATTCCTATAGCTATTAAGGTTTTTGAAATATTTTGTGTAAGCAGATTGTTACTTTGAAACTATTTATTTGTTCAGCAAAAGACAAAAAATTATTTCAATGAAATATACCGAAGTGCGTTGAGAAAAACCAAAATTGAGGCAGAGTGATTTTTTTTTTTTTTTTTTTTTTTTTTTTTTTTTTGCAGTACAATTGCTGTTGAGGCTTGCTGCCATGTGGCTGGTAAAGTCAAGAGCTTTTTGATTCTAAAGTCTATGGGGGATAGTGATTGCATTATTATAGTGATCAAGGATTTTTGCACATTGACACGAGAAAATATAAACATATTTTTCTTATTGGCATATACAGAGTTTCTTTTAAACAAATTAAAAATTGCGGCCGCTAGAACGATTTTTAAATTTTACTTCAATCCCCTACGTTTTAGATGCACCCCCACTACTATTGGCCCGATTGCCCTCATTTTCAGAAACTATTTTTAAAAAATTATTTCAATGAAATATACCGAAGTGCGTTGAGAAAAACCAAAATTGAGGCAGAGCAATTTTTATTAGTGTATTATTATTTTTTTAAAGTTAATTAAAAAACGCCCATTTATGCTCCACAACCTTCTTATGCATTTTACTCGCTCAAAACTATGAAATTTTTCCCTTATCGCCTACTGTGAAGGTATACGGAAACTAATTTGCTTCTAAATTGCTAGTCAGGTTCGAATCGAGTTTGCATTTAGCTTCCGAATTGAGTTTATATATACTTTGTGTCTGCTTAGTATCACATATTTAAATGCTGTTCTGACTCGGGACACTGACATTTCTTACTTACCAGATGACCGTAGTGATGTATGACTTTTGAGCTGAGAACCTTTTTCAAATCCGGCAAAAATCGAACTTCTAGTTTCAGATATTTTTATATTAATGGTTTTGTTCACGTATCAAGTATGTTTAGCACTTTATGTTCCCAGGCCTCTGTGCCTATTCATTTAATTTGTTGATAATTCAGTAATTCATTTACTCATTTGTTCATCCTTTATAGGTTATCTCCGGCTAAATGATTTTTAGTAAAATAAAAGAAAAAAAAATATTTCAATTATAAGCGCGCCTTATCTCGAAAATAAGAAATCTTCTATCGTACAATTGGGCTTGCTTCATGCTATATAGCAACAATTTATTTCTACAAAAAAGACATAAGTTATACAAACACGGGTTATATCTATACAGAAAGTTGATATAATGAAACTTCTCGAAGATAATGGAATGATACTTTTTGCAGAGTTTTTGATTATACAATAATCACACAAAGATTTACAGGTCTAACAACTGTCTTTGGTTATAACAACAAATTAACAGTAATAATAAAAGTAGATAAGGATAAAACACTGAGAAAAATTCACACTTGAAATTGCTATATTTCGAACTGCTGCGAGTTCTTCAATGGCAAGAAACTAGACAAGTGAAAGTGATAAAAGTAAATATTGAGTATCGAAGGTAACGTTATGCATGGAAACAGATGAAACTAGGGAAATGAGAGTGTGGGAAGAAGAAGAAAAAAAAAAACTACTATATAAGATTTAAACCAGGTGGTATACGCGCTTTATGTAAAAATATAGCTGCCATTTCTCTATCTCTGAGTAAACTTTCAGAACACTGTGTAGGTAACGCATCAATAAGAGTTAGACTAAAAGCATATTCAAAATCCTTACAGTGAGATGAGGCATGTTGGGCAACCGGCAAGGGAGACTTGGTTTTAACAGAACGTCTATGATTGTTCATGCGTAGCGAAACAGTAGAAGTTAAAACCAATATAAAATGATTTGCAAAGCTTACAAGATAACATATATACGACGTTCTTGGAAGAACAGGTGGCAAATGAAGAAATGTTAAATGCCTTATCTCACGGTAAGGATTTTCATGATGCTTTTAGTCTAGCTCTTATTGATGCGTTACCTACACAATGCTCTAAAAGTTTACTCAGAGATGGAGAAATGGCAGCTATATTTTTACATAAAGCGCACATACCACCTGGTTTAAATCTTGCATATTAGTTTTTTTTTCTTCCCACACTCTCATTTCTAGTTTCATCTGTTTCCATGCATAACGTTACCTTCGATACTCAATATTTACTTTTATCACTTTCACTTGTCTAGCTTCTTGCCATTGAAGAACTCAGTTGTTCGAAATATAGCAATTTCAAGTGTGACTTTTTCTCAGTGTTTTATCCTTATCTACTTTTATTATTACTGTTAATTTGTTACATTGTTAATAGTGTTACTTTATTTTTATTTTTCATTCATTCATTTTTATATTTCATTTTCATTTATATATATATATATATATATATATATTCATAAAAAAACTCGCTTTTCTGTTATCGCTGGAAAAACTTGAAAACGAGTTTAGGACCTTCCCCAAGTAATTAATTCATAATTAATTTTTTTGATTGGTATGTTTACAATTTACAATTTATAGATTTTAATACAATCAAATCATAGTTAAGTTCTAATATTAGTTTATTTTTAGTTTGAAATTGGATTCTCATAATTTAGTGAAATTTATTATCTCCAAGTCAATCATTTAGCTCTTTAAATGCCTCTGTGACTGAATTTGAAATTTGAGCATATGAATATCCCGAAACAAACATATTCGTATCATCCACAAAAACACTGCCTTAAGATTCTTTACTTAGGCTGAAAGGTAAATCTTTGATAAAAAGTAAATAAAGGACATAGCCCGGTATTGAGCTCTGTGGCACTACAAGTTTATCAATACCAGTAACTACTCACATTTATTAATACTTCTTTTGGTTTTATTGGTAAACATGAATTAACCCAACTTAATGCTGTCAACATCATACAAATGTAATATCTGTAGTTCATTATTTATGCTATCACATGCCTAAAATATTCCCAGAGGAAATTCCTGTCTATTTAGCAGTGATAAAATTTCAGTAGTGAACATAAAAGTAATATTGCAATTTGACATCCCCTACTTGAAGTTAAACTGGCATATTCCTAGGATATTGAGCAACAGTAATTCACAATGCGATTATACATTTTACATTAATCTTTGATAATGCAGTTTAAAGTGAAATATATCTGTAGTTGGAGGTTTCACACTTATCACTTTATTAAATAAAGGCTTAATTACAGCCAGCCAGCATCTTTCCTTCTGGTAATATCTCCGTTAATTAAGAGTGAATGATTGCAAATATTGCTAAGGAACTCTCACAATTCCAATAGTTTGGTGCTTAACTTAACCCGTCCAATAGCTTTGGCCCTAAAAGGACAATTTCTAGTGATGGTCATAGGTATATTTTAAATTTACATTACATTTTTGGATATGATTCCCGCAGTATGTAAATTATTACAGCATTCAACATCGGTCTAACTGCCCCACCCTCAGTTGCAGTTAAGAAATATGAATTAAATGCATTGGAAGATTCATGATCATTGTCACTGAAAGCAATTGGATAAATATTTTATAAAGGATTTTAAAAGTGTTAACAGGCCACTGTTTGAACATTTGTACTTTGTTAGTGTTAGTATACCATTAGTAGTAGTTGGCTCTTAGAGAAGTAAGATAATCTACTGAACATCCACACACACACGTCTGTTTGTAAGAAGGAACTTTCTTTCCAGTCAAATGGAGAAACAAGGAAATTCATTTCAAGTATAAAACCCAGTGGAACCCACAACTGAACTTATATTAGATTTATTTTTAAAGAGCAGAGAAATTGAATTTCTAGTACAATTTAGATATCTCTGTTTCAAACCTTAACCTAAGTATGACAAATATAGAAAATAAAGTTATGTTCCTGTAAAGAATGTGAAGGCAGCAAATAAGCTTTGCTAGAATAAAGAGTAACATTATTTATGGATATATAATTTAAAAATTTAACGGCCCCAGTAAGTTGGTTGTTGAGAGAAAGCGTAGACAGGTTGGATTAAAATTACAAAAATCGCTATTTATATTGCAATGTATAATTTAAGCTTTTGAAAGACAAAATGTTTATTCAAATTTAAAATAATATTTTATTTATACATTGGTAAGAAGATAATGCAAGTTAAAATAAATTAATATTAACTACTTTTACATGATCTATTCAAACACATACCATTAACGGACAAACTCTTTCCTTCTGCGCAATTCAACCACTTCTGCATACAACGTACTTCCTTCTGACTACTCAGTGAGAGGCAAACGCGATATGCTTGACGTACACGCACGCACACAGGTCGAGTGACACGAACGATGTGAACTTCGACGTTCAGTCAGCGGAGGAATATCGAGTAGTGTGGCAGTGTTACCAACACCTTACAAATAATACTAAATGGAATCTTAAAAATGGCATTATATAACAATATAACAAAAAAGACTAGATATACAACGAGCCTCAATCACTGATTTTTTATTTGTAATTCAGGTCCACCAAGAGATTCAGTTATATGATAATCGTTCCGTAATATTTAAATATGTAAAACAATATTTTATATAATTATTTAAACATATTTAACTAAAGATCTACCAAACAGATTAAAAATGTAATACATGAACAGTGTGCATAAAAATATGCGATGTTTAGTATGAAATTTGCTAAAATTCATTAGGTAAAATATGTAAAAACTCACCAAGTCCCTGTGTCAAAAATAATGTAGTTCGGATTCTACTCCAGAAAGTCGATTTCGCAGCCTACTGTAGTAGTAAAAATAGATAGTTCAAAGGTAGATTCCGCATCAGCAGCGTAAGCTGCCTTTGAACTGATTTTCTGTAGCACCTTTTATGGGAAGTTGGCAGTCCTTACAACACTGTTTGTTCCTTCATAGACCGCACGTATTGTTTGGATTGAATCAAGTGTTTTTAGATACATTTTATTTCTTTAATTTGTTTTCACTTCGTTTAAACTTTGGGAACATAATCGCTCAACTTCAGCATTGGACCAAGGAAGTGAAAGAAGCATAAAAGCAAAGTTTGATAATTCAGCAAAAGGGTTTAGACCGCTTGCGTCCTTATTGTATTTTATTATTTCATTCCAAAACAAGATTGTGTTATTAATTTCCGACCATTTATTAGATGTCAAGTTCACGCATTGTATTTTCATTTTTGAAATTTCATCTGCTGGCAATAAAAACTGCAAGTGCAATCAAGGGATCCTTTATCGCTCTTAAGGCATGCAACCATTTATATAATTTGGACATTCTGTTATAGTTCTTTTCATTATTTGACAAACATCAAACAATGATCTAGGAACTGTTGATGCTGCTCTGAAGACAATTTCAGCATTTTCAGCTCGATTTCAAATTCATAGCCGAGATAGGCGTATGCGTCAACAAAGTCATCAACGTTGTCTTTGAGAGGATCTAAGCGACAGGTTGCTGTTGGTAAAACCAGTTTCCTAGCAATTGAATGAGTAAGATTAGTTAAATCATTTAACAGTTTGGTGGGGTCTGCTGTATTCAATTCTAATTATTTATTTACGGCTTGAACTTAACAAAAAACTAATTTCAACAATAGCAAATAAGCATGGTGGATGTCATCGACTTACATGTTGTACAGTAGATCTGTGGCGCGACATTTTTCCTTGTAACGAGTCATTTCAAAGAAAGTTTTCATTGATACATGATCCTGCAGACAGTTGTTTCAGTTGATAGCCAGCGAGTATCACAAGCTCTGACAATTTTAAGACTATCATGACCATCAGCGATGATCTGTTATAAAAGACGATCGAAATTCCTGCCGCCGAAGTGAAGAGCGATTAAACTAAGTAAATGCTTCTTTAATAAGAGACTCTAAATTACTAGGAAATGCTTCTGCAGCAGCTGAATGGTATAACAATTAAAACTATGGCAAAAGTAGCAAAAGCTATATTTTGGCTATATTTAGCTGGTTAAATGAGTTAAATTTTTGGCTATAAGCAATTCGAAATGTTTTATGGCTAAGTGCTTCCGTAAAATGCTAGATTTAGCCATAAAATGGCTAAGTTGGAAACAGTGGTTAGGCAGTCTACTTAAACGAAACATCAGCGGATCGTTTAGCTTACGATAACTTGATCCAAATAAACAGCTCAGCTCCCCTTGGTCTGTTATTGGTTTCTGTTGGTTATGGTTACTTCTACAGTTCTAATTTAATCATTTTATGAAATATGATGCCATGTAATAATAAAAAAAAATTTTTAATTGGATTTGAAATGAAAACTTAGTTAGTGAAAACAATTTACTCTGTTCTGAAAGGGTAAAGATGGAAATACTAGGTATGATGGATACAATAAGAAGACAAGTTTTGCTTTTAAGTTGAGCACGGTTTTAAAATATAAATAAATAATCATTGAAACGCACTTCGACTTTTACACTTCTAAAAATATGAAAAACTAAATATAGTGAAAAAAATCTGTGATAGATGATAGTCCAGCGACAACTTTTATCTTGTTTTCAGTTTGGGCGTCATTTAGAAAACAATTATAGGATTTGTTGAAAATTGCCACCGCTAACATTCCTGCAGAGATTGCATCGGTGCATAATGTTGGACACATGGTCAGGGAAAACGTCCAGAGGCTGTCGAACGTTTCTATCAAAATGGGGGGCAGTCCCCACATGCTGGAACATTTTATGTATTTCTAGAGGGACGTTTTCCAGTAATACAGACAGTAAGTTAATGAAAAACTAGCCCATTTAGCCGCAAAGGAAGAAGGTGCGCCACATACTATGCCAACTCACTGAACCTGTGCTGACTTCGTGTCTCGACAAGGGCATGTGGATTTTCGTAATCCCGTGTGTGCTTGGCTGTTCCGGTGATTGAGTATATACTCATTTCTGGTGAAAGTAGCTTCGTCGGAACAGCACTGAGGAAAACAAGTGTGGATTTTCACTATGGTTTAACGCCCATTTGCTTAACTGAAAACCGGGGAACGAAGTTCGCTTGTCCCAAGATCTGCTTCTTCAGAACATGAAATTAGTGAGCCGTTCCGCCTTCAGGACTCCCCAAACACTACTTATGTTTGCGTTCATTGCAAGAGTGCTTGTTGAAGGATGAGCCTGCAGTCTGTTATGAACTTCTTGTCTACAAGAAGTGCGTAGGCTTCGATTTGCACCAGCATCCAGTCTATGAACTGACAGGGATCCAGTTCTCGTAGACGCCGACGGATAGACAAAGGTGATACGACGTGGATGTCATATATCTTGATATCTTTCTCGGTACAGCTGCGCAGATACAGGTTACACTTCCTCTAGCTTTCAATACATTAAAGGCATATCACAAGCTCTGCAAATGAATAACTCTTATGTTTTACTGCGCATAGAACTTGTAAACGGCCCGCTATCGAAAATGTATGGGTGAGCAAAAGGCAAACGTACGAAGTAGGAAATGGAAAACTAGTTCGCGTTGCAAAGCTTTGCTTCCCCCTACTTTGGTAACCATCACTGCCACGGAGTACTTTTGACACTTTTATTGGGATAGTGTTGAAGTATCTAGTTGTTATTTGGCTATTTGCTGGATTAAGTATTCAGTAATATTTGGTTGGATGCTTCTTTTCTCTTTCTTTGTTGGTTTTCGTATTTTGGAAGTGAAAAATAAGTAGAATACTGAATAGTAGTATTATTCAATATCAGCACATTTCCTTGTCACAAACTATTGTATCTAATGTGGTACAGCAGTTAACGCTAAGTGTGTTCTCCGTAGGCCTAAACACAATGATGGAATTACGGGAGATGTAAGAGAATTAAAATAAAAAATTACAAGTTAGGTACGGGGCTCAAAGCACATATTATCTACTTTGGAGTCAAACACCTTAATAACAGGCTAAACAGACAACAAGGAGTTCCCGTATGATTAAGTTGCATACCCACAAATGTTTTTTCGGTATTATCAGTGGCGTCTTTTGTGTAGTAAATCATTAGCAAAACGGCGATGCCCGTATTACTGAAAATTAACAATCGACGATAATGAATCCAAGAAGTCTCCAATAAGAGGGCATAAAGGGACATTTTGCAAAATAAATTCAAGGCATGCATAGATTTAATTCTATGTATATCTATCAGCCGAGTCATAAATTACACTTTATCTTCGAATTTTGAGTCCGCGCACCACAAGTTCCCTGTCTAGTTTAGTAAATTCCGAAGGAAGTAAGCTATTGCGGTTGTACCCATGCAGCGATTTTTGAATAATGTCTTCAAATCTCTATCGATCTTACTCACTAGGCACCGGAAGGAAAAAAAGAAGTTAACGCTCTGGCGGTCGCATTTTTATTTATTCATTTTTCCACCTTCTCTCTCTCAGAACGAAACTTCGCATATTACCATCAATTAACAAATAATTTGTTCAATTCATGAACCAGCAAAATTGGATCATTGGGACTGGAGCTTTACAAAAAGCGAATATTAAAATAAATAAACAAATAAAATCGTTCTAGAGGCCGTAACGCTTTCTTTATTTTCAACAAATCTCGATAATTTCTTTAAAATAAATTTATAATAGTTTCCGAAATTCAGGGGAATCAGGCGATTGGGAGTGAGATGTATATAATAAATGAGTGGGTGTTAAAGGGAAATTTAATCATCGCTCTAGAAGCCTCAATTTTAAAATTTATTTAAGGAAACTCGTATATATAATTGAAATAAAATCAGAAAAGTTTTAGAAAATCAATGAAATTGAACTAGTAGTATGGAGGTTACCTGAAACCCAACGTTTGAAAATCACTCTGGTGCCATGAACATGCTTTTTCGCAAGGAAACTCCATATATACCATTTAATTAGAATAAGAAAAATAATTTATGAAATTTAGGGAAATCGGACAATTAGGTCTGGGGGTTGATCTGAAATCCAAAATTCAAAAATCGCTCTAGCAGCACCAACATTTGATTTTTTACTACAAAACCCCGCATTTATAATTTAAATCAAATAATAATAATTTATAATTTAAATCAAATAATAATTTATAATTTTAATCAAATAAATCAAAAAATACTTTCTGAAAAACAGTGAAATAAAATTAGGAATGGAGGCTTACCTGAAACACAAACTTTAAAAAATTAGTCTAGATGCACCAATATTTGCTTTTTCGTAACGAAAATCCACGTATACCATTTAAATAATATAATAGAAACTGAAAATCAGGGAAATCAGCTCTTTAGGACTGAAGGATCACCTGAAACGCCAGTAGTGGATTTTACAGATTAAGCCAACGGATTAACGATAAATCCGCCATCAGAGCGCTAGTGTCGCTCGGATTATCCGGATTACCCCCTGGGATTATCGTCAATCCTAATGACTTAATCCATAATCCTAACGATTTAATCCATGATCCATAACGCTAACGAGATAATCCATGATCCGCCGATTATCGGCCCCCCGCGGTTTTTTTGTGGGGGAAATACATATTATATCATATTATATTAAAAACAAAATGGCACCGTTGCTATATCATAAAAACAAAATGGCGTCAGGGAAAAATATCCTTACTTGCTAAATCATATTGTTAAAAAGAAAATGGTGCCTTAAGGGGTGAAAAATTGTTACTTGCTAAACCATATTTTTATTATGGCGCCGCAGGGAGGGGAAAATATGCATACAACCTTACGGTCGTAATTCAATAACTAAACATTTTGGGCGGGGAAAAATATATATATGCAGCCATGAGTCAAGATGATCATGTCGGAGCTCGTTTTCCAAGGCATGTTTGTGACGTCGTCAGGCCTGTTGTGACATGTTTCTCTGATGGGGGAAAAATATTTAAACACAACCTTACATTGCTACACGATAAAGTCAAAATGGCGCCGCTGTTAAGCATACATATATTTTGTGCGGCTAAAAAATGTATTGTTTTAATTACAAACTGTATTTATTAAACGCTAAGGGGATATCGGCTGGATGTTGTTTCATATTTATTTTTCTGGGCACCAAGACGTACCAGGACATCGAAAAGACATTCCGGCTGCACGGCGCATTCTGGTTTTATGGCTGCATCAGCATCGTCGGATTTGTATTCCTTTACTTTAGGCTACTGGAGACTGAAGGCCGGACTTTGGAGGAAATAGAAACTCATTTTACCAAGGATGAATATCCTAAAACAGTGAACAATAAATCTCTTTTATGGGCTACAGCATATACAAAAAAATAATTCCGAATATGTATGATCCATTGTTGGAGCTAGATAAACTATTTTAATTTAGATATTGGAAAGAAATGCTACATTTGTAATTTTGTTAGTTTCCTTGTTAATTAACAGGTTTAAATGCAACACCAAAATAACAGAAACCTTCAGTGAGTATCCTATATTTCTTAATGTGTTGATCGAGAAGAAGAAGAAGAAGAAGAAGAAGAAGAAGAAGAAGAAGAAGAAGAAGAAGAAGAAGGAGAAGGAGAAGAAGGAGAAGGAGAAGGAGAAGAAGGAGAAGAAGGAGGAGGAGGAGGAGGAGGAGGAGGAGAAGAAGAAGAAGAAGAAGAAGAAGAAGAAGAAGAAGAAGAAGTTAATTTTAGTATAAAGGATCATTTCATATGGTTTTTTTAAATAAATGACTTAAGAACTTTAAGAGTCTTATTTTATAAGTTAAGATTCATAATGTGAGTTATGTAACCATGTTTCCCAAGAGAGATACAATACTCATCTAAGAGGAAACTGAAAACCACAGGATCTTTGTTGAATGAGACTGATAAGCACAGCATTTCGTGTTTGGGGCCTTCTGCAACAGTCTCCTTAGAAATCATTATGTCATTTGCCAAAGAGCAACATAGGTAGCTAAATTAAGTTTATATATGCTTATGAATTGTAATTGTTTTGTTACTGAGCATGCTTCCTGGCTTTTATTGAGAGTTAGCAGACCACGTAAACAGAGTGGTTCACAGACAAGACCTGATTTCAGTCTGTATACATGGATCTCCAAAATACACCCATTTGGTCCTCATCACATGATCTGGTGATGAATTGTCCCTTCATCCACAGAAGAATAGTAAGGGAATTTTCCAGCAAGATTTACATCCTTGCCAAACTTGTGTGGAACTCCCCTGATTTTAATTCAATAGAAAACTTGTGGGTTATTACAAAAAGAGACTCACTAAATATGTATGATAAAAGTCTCTAGTTAAGGTGTGGTTTCATTATGATCAACTTAAAATTAAGTGCTGAAAGCTTGTGGAATCTATGTCGAATTGTATAAAGCAACTTATAAAACAAAAAGTGTGTCATATTACCTATTAGCAAAGATTGAAGTTTCTTTGTTTATTAAAAAGTTGAAATAATCAACACTCATGAGCGTTTCACTCCTTTAATTATTAAAATAACAGGACATGTTTCGTGAACATATCGTTCACATTGTCAACTGAGTACAACTCAAAGAAGTTATATTTTGTTTTACTGTGTGGATTCCTTCAAAGGTATAAAAAAGATTGAAGTATTAGCTCAATGACTGCAAAATAAAGAGAGAGAGAGGGGGGGGGAGAAAAGGAAAAGAAAACCACACCCACACACACAAAGGGGGGGGGGGGCAAATAAATACAATTTGTTATTACATTCCAATTAGTCTGCATGGGACTGTAAGACCATTGATTAGTGCATGTTGTACGATTTTGGATCATAGCTGTTCTTGTCATTATCTGTGTAGGATCTATTTTTAAAATGCCAAATTATAGCATGTCATGGTTTTTGAAATCCAGAGAAGGAGAGCCTACTTGATTTCCATTTCCATTGTGAATTTTATTGCGTTGAGTAGTTTGATAGCATCATCTTTCCATTTTTCTTTAAATACAGCAAAATTTTGTCTACATAATGGTGCCAACATTTATGTATGTGGGTAAAGCTTCAACTATTTGCATTTCTAAAAATGCTTATATACATACCAGCTAAAAATTGTTAAGACTGGATTAACTGTTATTTTATAAACAAGACTTGCTTCAGAATGAAAAGTAGGCTTGGTCCATATAGATTTCTATGAAGTTGAGTATTCTTTCTTATCTCTCCAGAAGGATTATTGAAGTTAGCCATCTTTTAGAATAATTGATTTTTCTTTCTGGATACTAGAGAACACCAAAAGTTTAGAATAAAATTTAATGATAAGAACATTATTTTGGCCCTAGTAAACAAATGCAGCTTAATAAAATCACCTAAAAACCAACACAAAGGACAAAATACCCCAGCAATCAGTCATGCATTGATGAAATCAACTGTAAAGACCAAAACAAAAAGTATAATAGTAAAGCCAAAATAAAGATTACTTTGCATTTCAAGGAACATGCGAGATATCCCAAATACAAATATACTGAGAAATTAGCAATAAGTATAGTTTTGATCTAAAAACATGAATTCCAAAATTAACTAAAACTTCTTAAAGCTTTTCAGAAATCTGTAGAATTAACTATGTGGGATAATTTATTCATACAAACATTTAGTTCATTTCTATCTTCCAAATAACAATAACATCTGCAAATTCTTCAGATCTACAGAGAGACATGACATGATGAAGGCAACAGAATTCCAAACATGTCCAAGTTGGTAAAAATTTGTGAAATTTGAGGGATTCCTTATTAAGATTGTTATATTTCACTGTGGAAATCTGCACCATTAAAAACTATACAAATTATGTTTCTGTTAGTTTAAATTTCAACTGATTAATGCATAATTTTCTAAGGATTAAGACAATGAAAAATGCAAGTCATTCTGTCAGGCTTTACTTTTAAAATATTAACTGAAAGCACACAGGTTCATTTTTTTATAACAGGCTTTTACATTACTGCAATAAATTAGATTCCAGACCTATATACACAATATATACTCACATAAATTATGCATGTATATATAAAGTAAGCACAATAAAGCTGCATTTACAAAGACTCCATTTTGTTTCTCTCAAACTATATATAACCTTTATAGTTTTACTCTTTCAAAAACCAACATTCCAATGTGTTTCATTATTTACTACACACAACCCAAAAAGTATGCTTACAACATTATTCATAAAAATTTTGTAGGCTTTTACAATTATCTGACAATGCCTTGATCTAATAGCAAACAACAGGTGGAGACTGAGAATCAAACAATGAATCTTTGGTATGCATTGCCAATGTGCTAACCAAGGATTTCTCTTCAGCTCTGCTATGCACTACTGTTACATTAAAGGAGCCTTTGTCTGCCGCAGAGGTACAATTAAAATGACATAAAACAATGAAGTGTGCTTAGTTACATGATTAACAACACAAATTGTATCTGAATACATTACATATAGGTACTGCAGATTCTATGACGAAGGCACTATTTATAAACTAACTGTACATTTCCTTTAGAATGTTTCATATATACTGCACAGTGAGAATTCACTTTTTACAATTTTTAAACATTGTATGTTTAACCATTACTGCCTTAGCCATAGTTGATATCTGCATGTTGAGTATAAAAGAATGCAAAACTTTTAATTATCATTCACATAAGGTGTATTTGTGGCAATATCTCCAAACTTCCTTTTATGGAGATGGAAACAATTATAGAAAAGAATTGAGTGTTTCACTAATTAATTTTTTGTTCATATTTCAGCACAGCTGAAATACAAAAGCATAGTAACAATAATGGATACAATGGCTGTTTATTCCAATTTAATAATCTAATCATAACATTTATAAATAAATAACAAAGTAAATAGCTGGGAAAGTAGCAATGTATTAACAAGTTATATTCTGATGCTGTTCATTAGGGAATGGTGAAAAAGATAAAAACAAGCAAATGAAGATGTTTTTCATTAAATATGGTCATTTAAAATTCTTTCTTGTGAATTGCAGATGGTCATATTTTTCAATTATACTATGATTTAAGTTTATTTCTTGGAAAATATCAACCACACGAGGCATATAACAAAGCAGAAAAGTTGGATAATAGCATGAAGAGTTTATCCTGCTTGAACCTGAAGTTCATGGAGTGTCTCACATGAAGGCATACGAATTTGTTGGGCTTTCTGAAACAGTTCTCGGTCTCCAAAATTTCGTGCCTTCCAAACCATTGTTTCACCTGCAGAATACAAAGAATAATTAATAAACAGTATAAATAAATACTGAATAGTATACAAATATTTAAAGGAAATCTACTTACGATAATTCTTTTCCCTATAGCATGAGTGTCTTAAATTTGTGAGATATTCCTCTTCTACTGAAATTTCTAGCCTTCTGAGACTGCCCTGATATTCAGTGTGGAAATTTTCCTTTACGTAATATGGTACTTTTAAGTTCAAAGTCTTTCGCTGCACTGGGAATTTCCTAAAAATAATTACAAAGAGAAGTCAGAAATCACAGTATGATGAATCTAATAGAATTAACATTCACAATCAATTATTTGGAGTAATAACAATGAAAATATACTCTCTGATTAATGAATAAAAGATTTAAGGGAACTTCTAAAAGAATATCAATCTCAAAAGCAAAGAAGAAAGTAATGCATTATGTTAGCACATGCAGCAACAAGGCATTAAACTGGTTTTCTGAGAAAGGAAAATCACAACATACAGTTAGCAGATAATAATATGAATAAGATTAAAATGAAAGATGGAATTTTTAAGAGTCTGGCAAGAATTAAAGGGAGCATCTATCAGGAATTATCTTTATGTGGTAACTATATAAGCCTAGTACATAAATTGATCCGAGTAGAAACCAAATTCATGCAAATTTTCAAAGTGACAAGGGGGGGAAAAATAAAATACAAAATCAGCCTAGAGAATCACACCCAATATACAGAGATTCTGCATCACAGCATATGGAACATCTGAATAATGAAAGCTAGATATGCAAAATATTAATACCATGCAGAAAGCCAAGCATACTGCAGCTATCTGGTCAATTACAATTTCTAATTACTATCAAATAAATATGAAGATCTAAATAAAAAAAATTAAACATATACCATATAGAGTTAATTTAAATTAAACTTAATGTATGCCAAATGCATAAAAATAAAGAGATTTCATGTTGAGTAAAAAAACATTTTCTGAATAAAAACAGCAATTTCCAATCCCCCAAAGTAACAAGCACCTTAAACCAGCTGACCTATCCTGTTATACAAAAACAGAAATTGCCTACTACAAAATGAAATTAAATTTTGCAGTGCAAGAGAGAAATATTTCTGCTAAATGACTTGTACATCTAAAGATTTTATTAAAAGTGAATGACTATTTTGTGAAATTTATTTTTATGGAATGCATTTCAAATAGCATTTGTGCTTCCTACCAGTAGACTCCAGTTCGATTCCCACTGTCTGAGGTTTTCTCATGTCTCAAGGTGAGTGCCTAGGAAACTTAGGCCACAAATTCCTGAGCTCATTTGACCTACTTATCATCCCCTTGGTAGCTATCCTTGGGATAATATAGATGCACATTCCAGACATCCTAATCTCAGAAGTCTGCTACACTTTTGTTAGCATGAGGGAGGATTCCATAAATTTGAATGTATAGTGACAGAATTGAAAAAAAAAAGTTAAAAGTTGAAGTTTTATATTAATAACACTATAGTTTGTTTAATATGCATGTTTATTTATGACTTGGGGGTTGGATTTCTATGACTTGACATATTTCTTTCTGTTCCATTATTTTGTTTTTTAATTAAAGTTAAATATGTACATTTCTAATCATTTTAATGAAAATAGAAATATTTTACTAGTAATTTAAATGCATATTTACTGTTTTAAAAGGTCTAGGAAAAATTTTGTTTTAATTCATATTTGTAGCATTTACCTAAACATTTATGCAAACCCAGATGAGTAGTGTTTGAGTTTAGTGTTTAATTTCTTTAAGAATATCTAAAAAATTACCATAAAATGTTGAATAACTGTACAAACTTTCTCTCTGGAATTATGAGCTTAAAGTAGCAGCTAGCAGTTATAGATTAACTCTACGCAGGAAAACATCAACTGTACTATAAAAATGTAATTCAGGGAGATGTAGAATTTTTCCACCAGCTCTAAAAACTTGTATTTTCATTTGTTTTCCTTGAACCAACATAATGGTCAACCATTCATATACCCTCATCCTCAGCTCTATTTGAATAAGTCTCAAATAAAGTGTTCAGTGAGTGACAGGTTGTAAGACTATGTTATAAGTATTTAGTACAGTTAAAGCTGTCTTATTCTAATTATGCAAATTAAACAAATGAAAAACATTTCTATTGTAATACTACTAAACATAATATATGTTTTAATAGACGTCTCAATGATTTAATTTTTTTAAAGTATGTTCCAACATCATCTTGCAATGTTGCTAAAAGATCATACTTAGCAATAATGAAACAGCATTTTCATTGAGCCTTTTAAGATAAAAAGATGCATTCTGTTTTCTGTTGTAACAATCTAGCTCAGTCAGCCTCAACTCAATGCCCTGTGACCTTACTGCCCACCAACTTCAAGCGGGCAGGCAGCAGTTATTCACGTGGCATTGTCCCAGTGAGTTTTTGCTTGTGCTGGTCTATTTATTCAATACTCAATAACAGAACCATTTTATTTAATTAAATCCACATCTTATTACCTTGTGTAAAAATAAAAGCAAGTTATCTTGCATACAATTTTACTGAATAGTATTTTATTGTATACTGAATGTTATCCTATGTTAAATTAATATATCTGTATCTGTAAAGCACTTTAATCTTTTATTCTGCATGTCAACAAAGTTATTCTTTGCTCATCATTCACCTCAATTTTTATATTTTATTTTCTCTGGCTAGTTTCTGAATATTTTGAACGATAATTTGTTGTACACAACCAAAGAGGACATTTCAAATTGGCACTGATATGGTCTTCTGTGACTTTTTTATTATTGAAAAAATATTCCGACATATAAATTAAACCTAACATGCCCAACATATCAGCAATTTTCCTGTGCAATTCTCGAAATGGAGAACTGGTAAATAAGAAAATTCTTGCAGAGTTTCTTTATTTAGAAATACATTATTAAGATTCCAACTTTGCCAAATCCTGGAATCTTAAATCAAATTCATGCTATTTGCCTGATATCATGGTGTATTCTTCAAAATCACTAATTTCTTGACATTGAGAAATAGATGTTAGTTTTTGAATGTTGTGTCATTATTATTTACAAATAGTTGTTTCCATAATAACTATTTAGTATGAATGCTCTTATATAATCACACAGTTCTAAAATGATTTGTTCTTTCCATTGAAGAGAAAGATTAAGGACAATAAAGTGATTAGTTATATCAACAGGGAAAATTCATTTTTCATTTTCATGATGTTTTTCAGGTCATCAGTGTCCAATTCAATTCAGAGCATGAAACAGCAGACATATTTTGCTCAGAGGCCTCTTTTTTTAGGCTTGAGGTTCTTTATTATGCCATAAATGTATGACATGGGACCATAGCTTTATTTCCCTTCCAAAGGAAGCCCATACTTAGGATTTTTACGCCCAATTCATTTTCATGTTCAGAAGTATGCAAACAAACAACTCCTGACAAAATACATCTATTTAATCAAATATAGTTCCAGAAGTTTACCACAGGATAACCATCGTACTTTGCAGTACTAGAAAAATTGTCATATTCACTGTTACAATCATCCAGACATTTTTAAACAGGTGATGAAGCAATTCTTGTGGAAGTTTTGTTGAATCCGTGACATTTTTAAATTGCATGCTTTTGACAAATTCTTTCCTGCTGCAGCAATTATGTACTACTTTGCAAATTTCCCATCCTAAAATAGTCTGAGTTATTTCGAAATTAGCCATATTTTAAAATTAAGACATACAGCGTATTCACTAACATTGTGGTCTTGCCCATATTCATTCATAGTTTTGTTTCAGCTGTTCTATTATTACAGTTTTCTCCATTCATGTATATTTTTCATATTGATTGCTATGAATGGCATAGTATCTTTGTAAATTATACTTCTAAATTGTGTTTAACAATTTGCTACACACTAAACACTTAGCCAAATCACTGTGGTATACAAATCAAAATATCTCTTCTAAAATAGAAAGAAAAGTACAAAGAAAAGATGGATGAATCTTACAATATGCAGAGTTAATTTCAGAAGTAGATCTTTTAAACTAGTCACTTGCTATCCAATACTGCACTGTACTGCTGAATACCCTTCAACTGCAACAAAAGCATTTCCTGCTGTAGCACCCAGTTGTGTTAAAGTTGCCCACTGCCCAAATTTGCATTAAAGGTGCCTGATCTAACTGATGATTAAAGACTAAGACAAAGTATGAATATTTTTACTAAAACCATGCCTATTTGAATGGCACTTATTGCTGGGTGTACTGAGCAATTAACTAATTTTACCATTTTTTCCTTCTAGAGGACAGAACCTATTTAGGAGAATGCAGTGCATGAACTACTTTTTTGTGAAATTTATTTTTAACATAGGCATTTCAAAAAATCAATATTCCTAAATGAGAAATTTAATGCTATACTATATGATGCAGCTTTTAACATTTAAATAAAAATGTCAATATGTTGAGTATCTGATTTTTAATAGTAATATTTTAATTGTTTAAATTCATTTATTCTGAAAGTTAATTAATGGGTTAGCTTAAAGCACCTCATGACCTTACAAATATTTAGATTATCATACATTTCTAAGAAGTGAATCTTTTATCCAGTTTCAACGAGTCAGTCAGATGATGTAGCAGATGAAGCAGAAGCAGCCCCACTACCTGGAATTACTCATTTGGATGCAGCAAAAGCAATGGAGACATCCCTGCAGTACGTTGAGCAACACCGCAATGCTTATGAAGCAATGGTGGAGGAATGTGTCAAGACATTTGTCTTTGCATCACAGAAAATTAGTTGAGCATTAAATCTGTTAATCTGTACCGTAATTTGCATAATTACACAAATTGTATTTTTATGGCACATTTGATGTTCTAATGGGTAATACAGAGGTATTTTAGTCTAAAATTTCTTTAATAATTTTGGGTTCGGATTATGTGGGTTTTCAGACTGGCAGGGTTATACTGTACTAGAGTTTGTTTCCCTTTTTTTTTTTTAATGCTTTAGATTTTTCATTAAATTTTTTTTTTCACTCACAAACTAGTACAAAATCAGATTTTAAATTATCATGTGTGTTTTGAGCTCTATTACCATTAACATTTCAAATGGAGAATTGTATTAAGCTCATGAATTGCAATGATCTAGCACAGAAGAACAAAATACTTTTGTTTACAGTAAAAAACTATTTTAAACAGTTCATAAAAACACTAAATGGTACATCTATTATTCAAGCAATTTGATGCAGGACTTATTGAAGAGTCAAAATACTCAACACTGAATTCATTCACAATCACTTCACAGGAATTAAATCTGAATCACCCCCAAATAATGCACCATTTTAAATATGTCTTCCCCAAAATTTTCATTATTAAGCAATACTGAACCAGTAATCCTTAGGTTCCCATGCAAGCATGCATCATGACCAACTAGTTTATTCTTCTCTCCTCTCTTTTATGATTTTCTTTGGCTTCATTCTCAACATGCAAACTTGTTTCTTTTCCCACTTCCCCCACATTTTTTGTGGAAAAAATCCTGGTATGTGTAATCTTCAAACCGAAATAAGCATATTAAGATATTAGCAAACCATAATACTTACGAACTAGAATGTAGGCTGTATATTGGATCAGATATGAAGAAGCTGCTCATCATGGAGAGTACAATCAACAACAGAATTGGCAGCATCTGCAGGAATACTGTGTATCCGCTAGCCTGCTGCTGTGAATTTAAAGAAAACATCAGCATATATTTCTTATACTATATGTAAACTAAGAAATGGTTCAACATATATGAACTAACAATTACTTTAAGTAAGTTCAGAAATAATGGATATTAGTATGCAGTCATCCCTATCCCTTATTCAGCAATGCTTAGATTTACACACAGTGTAGAGATGTTGCATACATGTGCAATTTGAGATAGAAAACATATGGCCTATCTGTTCAAATTTCGAAGCTATGGCCATAAGTTTCTGAAATGCCAGTACACCACTGACTAATTAAGATGCTCCTCAAAAGCATAACACATGTTCACGAAGAGAGGTTTCTGAACATATCACTCTGGTGCTATGGTTATGACATTAACTTTCTGAGTTAGTCATTTATTTTCTAATTCAAGTCTCATTCATGACTTTTTATGTTAATTTCTGACTAGTGCCTAATAATACACCTTTTAGCCCACATTTTAAGCTGGTGTTTCAATTTATATACTTAAATCTTAACATACAAATTCATATAATTACAACCTTTACTTATCAAAGATACAATCATAGGTAATCTTTATGAGCTAGGTGTCATATATTGAAAGATTACCTAAATTTTCTCTCATAATTCTTTAGTATGCATATCGCAACACTTCATATTAAATAAAAAAAATTAATGGCATGACAATAATAGAACCTGAGGCCTGTAGAAAATCAGCTTTTGCACTATACATTTTGTCACACAAGCACTTAAAGAACTCCCTCTAGAGTAGACTACATAATGCAAGAAGGCAGTTAAATACGTGTAAAGTAAATTAAGTTTTATGCATCAAATTAGTAGTAAGCTTATTAGCCATTTTATGTTGGTTATATTTTTACTGCTGAGAAAGGAAATAAAACTTGAAAACACTGATTAAATTTCACTTACAATTCATTAGTATGCATATTGCAGCACTTCACATAAAATAAAAAACAATTGACACGACAAGAATTAAACCCATGGCCTGTGGAACATCAGCTTTTGTATAGTACATTACATCACACAAACAGTTATAGAACTCTGGAATGCAAGAGGGCAGTTAATAGATTTTCAGTGTCATACTTTTAAATGATCAGTTCTAGATTTGAGGGATTTTTATGGCACTAAATCTTGAAAACAATAATAACAAGCTATATCTGTGCTTGCAAGGAGTTTTAAAAACATTCTAAACCAATTTTTCAAACTGCATTATGGTTAGCTGTGGACCATACATTGTCTATTTCAAATTGCTTATATGACATCTCTACACTCTCTGAATAAAGTGCTATGATAAATAAAAGCTAGTAATAATTAAATTACTAAAATTAGATGAGCAATTTCAAATAAAAAATAATTGTGCAAATAATTAAAAATCATGTCAATAAAAAGCAATTAAATAGAAAACTGCTGGTGATCTAATCTTCAAATATGTCATCTGAAATCTTCATGCACTGAAATTTATTGCCCTTTAGTTATAACATTCGTCTACTCAAGTGTTGTTTTACATCTCAACTCCAGATGTGCTACAGCCAGTGGCACCCATACGTCAACTTTGCTTTGCTTTCTAAAATGCATATACAATCTTATCTTACAGAAGATGCTAAACAGCAAAACACACATTGTATTAAGAAAATATATTTTGATTGACACTGTTAAGTTTGATTACCATAATTTTTGTTTCTCTGCTAATGTTTTCCTTTACATTCTGATACCCTTACTTGTGCTAATTTTGGGAGTCATTTTTTTGGGAAAACTTTTCAGATTTTGGTCAATTCATCTAGTTTTTCCTTTGTTAAAACTGTGTTTTCTCACTCATATTTTTGTTTTGCACTGAACCAGTAGATGGACAATATTTTGAAAGGAAATTCTGAATAAATTCTGTATGCTTTTAACAATTTATTTATGTTTAAAATGACTAGGCACAAAAATATGTGCTCTAGAGTCACCTGTCGAACAGAATGAATGTAAATGGCTGTAAAATCACCAGGAAACAGTTTCAACTTTCAAGGACATGATAAGGCAGAGTATGAAGCAGAGTTGAAATATAGTACCATTGGCAGCTGCAAGACTAGTAGCCAAGATTTAAAACACTGAGGGGCAGCAAAGGTTTATTTTTTAGCCCTAGTATTATAATACACTCATTTTGAAACATCTGAAGTCTACCATCATGTAGGAGGTAGCCTGACTTCTCTTTGATATTTTACGCCCGATTTTTTTCCAGTTTTTTTGCTGAGTTTTAAAATGTGAATATTATGAGTCATATTTACTTGCAAACAGACTCCATTGCATATTAGACGCCCCCTTAATTTTTGGTTATAATTTTCTTTTTTCACTGAACAGTGGATTCTCTACATAAATTTTGGAAAACTTTGCCTCTATTGCTTTCATGGGAAATGTTTTCCTATTAAATTCTTGGAAAAATTCTTTTACACATATCAACATTCTAACAAAGGCCTAAGGAGTGTTGCACTCTCCCACTTGCATTCATCAATCACTAAACAAATGTGTGCAAAGCCATGGTAAGCAGCCTGGTACCATATGGCCACAGAGAATACTGAAAAACATTTTAAAATGAATGATTGATGCAATTTAATGATGGCCAAGTTTAAATTAAAAATACTTGCATTTACTAAATATAGGTGTGAAGCAGCATTTCAAGATTTTCCATTTGACCAAATACTAATCATAAATACAGAACTTGTCTTTCCCATTATCAAAATTTCATTGTTTATTGTTTCTTTATGCAGTATTAAATATAAATTTAAAAATGAAGTTAATATAATAAATTTCAAACAAAAATAAGTCATCATAAACTAATATCCTATTTCCATCCCATAACTTTTAATGCAGTCAATTTCAACTGGTGCATGCTGGGCTCTGAAGACAGACACTGTGGCCACCGTGACAATACTTCAATGCAAGTCACAAAGTTGCATGAACTGCACTTTGATTGCTGAAACCTGCACCAAATTCAGTCCTTTGACTCAATGGACAAAGATTTATCTCAAATACAGACAGTTACTTTGCAGAGTTAGCAAAATAATATTATACTGAAGGTATAAAGATGTCATAAATCATTTAAGAACTTTCTAAAAATAAGGCATTTTTAAAAAATTCTATTGGAGCTCACACAGTGAAGCTTGTTAAATGTAAATTATAATTCATCTGTCGTCTAACACACTCTTATGCTTCTACTTTTAAATACAGTAGAACCAGTTTCGCAGAGATATGGAGAGGATGTCTCTTTGAAACTGGTCACACTGTATTTAAAAGTATGTTTTCCATGTCTCTTCGAAACCGGTCCTACCGTATTTAAAAGTATGTGAGGCATAAGAGTGTGTTAGACGACAGATTAATTATAATTTACATGTCATATATCATTAATCTACATGCACTGAGTTAAAAGGTAAGTATATAGAACAAAAATTGAGTAAGCAATCTAATCTCTTCAACTTAGGTATTCATTTTTTACACTAAACTCCATTCACTTACACAAAAGTAAGACACATTTCTGGAGAATCTCTGCCATCTTCAGTTGCTCACTGAACCGCCGTTACTTGAAACTATGGCTGGACAAACGGATGTTCCTGTGGTGGCCTCTGTTGGTTGAAGTAGGAAGTTGCTGAGCTCATCCATAGAAGGAAACTCAAATATCATTAGGTTTTCTGTATTTTTAGTATGAAAAATTTTTCCCAAGTGGATAACTCCAATGGGCTGTGAAGATGTTTCAGCAGTTTTATTCCCAGTTTTATTTCATGGTTTTTGGTCCAAAAGTGAGCTGCTACGGCTGATTTATCCACCTGTTTAAACCGAATATTCCTAAAATGTTCTTTCCTCCAAATTTCCAAATTTCTTTTTGTTTTGCCTATGTAGCTGTGTTCAAAAAACATAGGCAAAACAAAAAGAAATTTGGAAATTTGGAGGAAAGAACATTTTAGGAATATTCGGTTTAAACAGGTGGATAAATCAGCAGTAACAGCTCACTTTTGGACCAAAAACCATGAAATAAAACCGGGAATAAAACTGCTGAAACATCTTCACAGCCTATTGGAGTTATCCACTTGAGAAAAAATTTTCATACTAAAAATACAGAAAACCTAATGAATTTCGAGTTTCCTCCTATGGATGAGCTCAGCAACTTCCTACTTCAACCAACAGGACCACCACAGGAACATCCATTTGTCCAGTCATAGTTTCGAGCAATGGCGGTTCAGTGAGCGACTGAAGATGGGAGAGATTCTCCAGAAATGTGTCTTACTTTTGTGTAAGTGAATGGAGTTTAGTGTAAAAAATGAATACCTAAGTTGAGGTTATATTGCCACTCCATTGTCAACAGCTTCGTAAGTACATTATTTAATCTAATCTCTGTTCAATAAAAACTGAGATGCAATCTGAGCAAGTACACGTGTTTGTTAACCATAGAACAAACATATTTTTTCTTCTTTGTAAATAGTTCACAAAATATTTGCTCAGTTTAGCCTCTTATTTAGGTTATTAATAAATATAAAGATCAGTAAATTTCTGTTAAGGGGGGTTAACAAGCAATAGTCCTTTAAATTGGGTATGAAAATGTTATACACATAATAGGACAGTGTGGTCATTGTTCGACTAACAGAGAGGCATTTGCTTCAATGTGTATGTCTTACTCCCTTCACTTCTGTCCACGTCCTGTCAGTGTTTTATCACCTCTGGTCTGCATCAACATAAGTGCAAAAGGATATGTTTATTGACAATACATATCAGCTTTTGGTAGACAGAGTTTAGTTTTATTTGTGAATAATGTGTATTTTGTTTAAATATATGAATGTGCCACAGGATTTTTATTTGACACTTTTAACATACTTCATGTTAAAATAGATTGAAAAACACCATTTTTAATCAATGTACTCTTATTGTATCTACTTCCCTGCATTATGATGAAAAAATATAATTTAAAAGATTTATTTGCAAATTGCCTAGCCAATTTTACTCACATAATTATTAATTTCATTATCCTGAAGGCCTTTGGCACCAAATATTAAAAGAAAAAGCATATTGTATGTGCAAGAAAAATAACAATAGTCTACATTTTAAAATAGCACATAATATGATAATTTTCTTTCCCCCCCATAGGTAGGAGTCTAGAGGAAGTATAAAGTTGAAAACACAAGGTACATACCTCCCTTGCTTGAGTGTGAGTTTCTGTTCTTTGCCATCGACCGCCCCTTCTCATGTACACATTTTGATTTGGAAAACCACCACCAAAAAACATATTGAAAAGTTCTTCTGCAGTTATGTCAGCTAAAAATAGTAAAACAGAAAATTATTACATGTTTTGCATAATAATTAATCAATAATAATGTTTATCTTAATTTATGAAACAAACTTTAGATGGCATGAGCTCATTAAACTAGCATGTTCCATTACATTTATTTTAAACTTAAATTTCATTGTGTTTTCACTATATGTGCTATATTCTAGTGATAAGTGCTGTATTTTCACAAAGCATTTCAATGAAAGACTGAGTATGTTAGCAATATAAACTAGCATTAAATAAACAATTATTGCAGCTCTGGCATTAAGCACGTTTATCAAGATGGATCCAATGCCAGATGGGACAAATTTTCAGATGGGGTCTTTTACAGCTTTCCTGATACTGAAAAGATAAAAGGTAATTACTGGTGCCTACAATCTTTAGCCTTATTCCACAAGATTAAATCATTACACTCATCAACATAGTTATAATGCAATAATGTATTATTTTCTTTTGATCATTCAATAAATTCACTTCTTTTCATTACATGTCGCCAAAACAGTGGAAGTTACCGTGTTCAAAAAATGGATTTCTTTTTCTTGGTATGTAAGCAAAGGGAAATAATTTCACCAAAAAAATCTCTTGCATATGATGATGACAAATATATATATATTTCCAACATTGTTTCAGAAAAGAACTAGTACTCTGAATATCAGCTGCTTGCAACACACCTACCTTCAAATCCTCTTGTGTAATTGTATTCACGATAACCACCATTATGTGAATGCCTTTGGGACTGCTGTATCCTTTCTTCCTCAGAGCCATAAAGGTCATATTGTTTTCTTTTTTCTGGGTCTGTTAAAATTGCTGCTGCATTTCCAATAGCTGAAAAAAGTAAATATATAATACCCATTTTCAGCAATCTGCCAATGTATTAAGCGTATAGCAGTCCTGTTCAATGCGGCTCCCGCAGGTGCCATCTCACCTGTGATGCCCTTTTATTGATACCCTTTGCAACTAATTTCCAAATTAAGTTAAATTTTAATTAATATTTAAAGACTTTTTTTTTATTTGAATAATGAATGAATTTAGTTCTTCCAATTTCTAATGTACAAGCAGATATAATGTTTTTAACATATAAATAGAATCAATTTCATGCAATTTTCACAAATAAGTAAACATGTTAAAACGAAAGTACAATTTATCAAAGTTATTAGTATTGATAAATCAGCAATATCAGCGCACTTTTGGAATAAAAATCATGAAATTAAACCAGAGATAAAACTACTTAAACAACTTCATAATGCAATAGAACTTTCCACTTGGGAAAACAATTTCATTACAAAATATATGAATAATTTGATGAATTTCGATTTCCCTCCATTGGATGAACTCAGCAAATTCCTAATAGAACCAACAGATGCCGCCACAAGAACATCAAGAGACCCAACCGCCACGTTTAACAACAGTTTGTCAACAGGCTGAAGATGGGAGGGATCGCTCCCGAAACATATGTCCAAATTTTATGCAAGTAAATGGAGTTAGTGTGAAAAAAACTGTATACATTGTTTATATATATATATATATATATATATACACCACTCCATTGTCAACAGCTTCGTAAGTACATTTAATATCCATTTCTTATCGCACTTAAATATATTACTCCTGTTCTAAACCATGCCAGTCCTTCCCTTCCTGCCTTATCAGAAGTTTCAATACATCTTTCTCTTTCCTACTCATTTTTAGTGTGCTATATAATTTCAGAGATTTTTCTGGCATTAAGACTAGCCCATATTTCCTGTTTTTCAATATCCTCAATTTTTTTTTTTATTATTTTCCAAAATCCTTTTCCCATTCTTTCCCACCCACACCATTTGATCCAATATCCACTTCTTGCAGAATATTTTGGATTTTAGATATCCAAGTTTCTCTCCCCTTAATTTTTCCTCATGTTACCAAACACTGAATGATATTCTCCTCTTCTAGAATATCTATTCTACCATTATTTCAGTACTCTGTAAATGACTTTGCTTTTACAGCTCAATCTTACTAGATCCATTACAGCAATCTCATTAGGTGAAGATCTAGGTAAGCCTAGGACAATTCTGCAAAATAGTTTATTTATTATGTTTATTGCTTTCCATCCTGCCATTCTGCCTCTACTACTGAAACACATTTGAATAAAAATATTTACTTTTCAATTTAAAAGCACTGCCCCACAAGCTTAGGAAATTTGTTACAGCAGCCATTTTATTCTGCAAAACAGGCCCCTTCCTATAATTCATTTTATTGTAGTGCCATAAACTACCCACCATGACAGAGTTTCACCAAGACAACAATGGGACACCCAATTTGCCTCAAAATAACTTTAATTGCAACAAAGCTGTGCCATACACAACGAAAAACAATTTATAACAGTAATTCATTTAAGAACTTTCAAAAATAAGACATTTTTAAAAAATTCTGTTTGAACTCACAGATTAGATATAATTGAAATTTATAACATTCCTGCAATAGGAAAGTACTAAGTTCCCTGCTTTCAGGTGATCTTTCAGTATTACTGTGAGCTTGTGAAATATGTTTTAAGTGCCTTGTGTTATGATAAATTGTACATTTAACATGTTTTAAGTGGTTTCTTCATTACTTCTTAAACTTTAAATTATTCAGTTATTAATTACATTTTAAGCATAACTTATGCTTAAAATATAACCGATTAATAAAGCAAAGAAATTACAGCTTTAATAGTGAATGGAAGGACCACTATTACTTTATTGGAAATAAAAGAAAACCTGTATGTTTATTGTATAATGCTAGCATCTCTATTCCTAAAAGAGGAACGTAGAGAGACATTTTTGAGTGAGAAGTATAATTTCATATAAGTGAGATCATTGTATGATTGAGTTGAACTACAGACTCTTATTGCTCCACTTGTTTATAATATGTAGAACTGGTTTCACGAACCCTTTCTCCACATCATCAGCTAACCATTAACTGCTAGATAAAAACGTTATGCTGTCGGAATGTATATTCTACTCTGGTGGAGGTGTGATGAACTTAAAGTTTATGTTTTCATCTCTAGAAGTGTCAAAGTCCATTAAACTGTCTTTGTATTTGTAAATGTAGATTTTCTCCCATATTGCTAATTCTGTAGATCCTTGTACTGATTTTAATAATCTTGTTTTATTTAATATGTCATGGTTTTCTGTCCAGAAATGAGATGCTACTGCTGATTTCTCCATAAGTGTTTCTTATGTTCGGAAAGGTGCGCATTAATGCTGCACTCTATGGTACCAATGTAAATGTACTGCACGAGCATTGCAAGAACCCATCTGAGGCAAATGGTTTTCTTGTGTCTACATTGTATCATCTAATTAACTAGGAGATGCAGTCAAGTGACATTTCTCAGAAACAGAAGAAAGCCTGAGCCCTTCTTCTCACAGTGTATTATTCTGTTTTATGTGCTATCTAGGATATAAGGCTCTTCACTTCCTTGAATTATTCCACTAAAAATATATGATGGTCAAAGGTCAAAACATGATGGGACAAAACTAAAGTTTTGTCTGGAAATATTTCTTTTGAGTTGCATAATGGCCTCAGAAGCATAGTAAAGGGAGACAACATCAAAACTCACCAGTATGCCTCGGGGCTGAAGGGTAAGAGTAAAATGTCCTGAACCTTTTATGTACAAATCAGCATTAGTCACTTGAGGTTTAAGCATGTTGGCAAGGTGCATAGCAAGCAACTGAGTAGGGGGACACTGGCTCTAGGACATAAAGGAATGCATGCTAATGAACATGATAAACCATAAAGCCTGGGTGGCAAGGTTTCCGTTCTCTTGATGTTGTACTGGTTCATTTGAAACATGGAAGATAGTTTGATGAATAGGTTAGTTTTCCATAGAATCTGCACCGCCATAGCTGGCCGAGATTGTTAAGGCATGGACTTGTGAGTATGGGGTCTGGGTTTCGAATCCCACCTAGACTGTCCTCCTTTACTGAGGTTTATTCCAGGTTTTCCTCAGTCCTCATTAATGGCAAATGGCAGGGAGGTACTTTAAACTTAGGCCTGCAATGTTTCCTTCCTTTAAAAAATCCTTTCCCAATATATATAATTTCATTTCATGTATCATCAGTGTCCACCTATGGTGCCTCAGTAGTAAAAACGGGCATTAAACACTATTAAAAAAAAAAAAAATCTGCAAAGTGGGATCTCAGGTAAACTTTCTGTGTGTTTGGGGGTCAAGTAAATTTGTGACCTTATTTAGGCAGTCATCAAAACCCAAGATTACTGTTGCATTGCCTTTGTCAGCCTGGGTAATAGTAATATCATATTGGAATTGAGTTTCTTAAGTGCTGCACTTTCTTCTCTGGTTAGGTTATGTCTTATAGTCAGAACTATTGGGATCCCCTACTCAGATGCTTGCCAGACATCTTACCAACATGCTCAAACCTCAAGTGGGTAATGCAGATTTGCACATTTTATTTAAAAACTCACGACTCTTACTCTTCAGCACAGAGGCATACTGGTGAGTTTAGATTTTGTGTCCCAAATGTGGCCATTATGAAACTCAAAGAAATATTTCTAGATGAAACTTTATTCCACCATGCTTTGACCATCACATATTTTCAATGCAATGCAATAATGATTTCTATGAACAGATGGATGTTGTGGCTATAGGCAGCTGCTTTAGCCCTGTTATTGAGAAAATTTACATGGAGTGATTCGAAGCAGCAGCTTTGCAGCCCACTCCACATAAACTGACTTGTTAGTATTGGTATGTGGACAAAACTTTTGTAGTGTGTGGAACCAAAGGAAGCCTGCTCTTTATGATCTCCAGCAGCACCTGAACAAATTAACTCATGGGTCCAGTTACAATGGAGGTGGAGAAGATGGTAAACCTCCTTTCCTGAATGTTTTGGTCAACAAGAAGAATGATTGTACTCTCAGGCACACAGTTTACTGTAAGTCCACACACATATACATAGATATCTTCACAATGCTTCCAATCACCATCTAAGGAAAAAATGTTCTATGATTAAAACTCTCCTAAATTGAATCTCCTGGGCCTGTGAACCAAAGCTCCTGCAACAAAAGAAGAAACACATGGAATATATTAAAAGCCAATGGGTACAGAACCAAGGAAGTGAGAAGAGCCTTACATCCTAGAAAGAACACGAACAGACTGACATTCTGTCTAAATAGAAGGCCGCAACCTTTCTTCTGCTTCTGATGATGTATCTTCAAGTTACTTAGATGACACAACTTGACAAAGGAAACCACTTGCCTCAGTTAGTGTCTATAGAATGCCATGCTCATGTAATGAGGTTTACATTGATAGCACAGAGTGCAACATTAACGTGCACCTTTCAGAACGTAAGAGACACTGCCACCTAGGTCACACAGTTAAATCAAACGTCACTGAGCATACTGATGGAAAGCATGAAATTGGTTTTCAAGATAGTGACATATTAGCCTCAACATCCGTGCTTATATCGGGAGGCAATTGAAATTTACATGCATAGTAACAACTTAAACATGAAAGAAGCAGCTCAGAAACTGTATTCAAAAGGCATTTGGCTTTACAAAATACCAAGATAAAGAAATTACATGAACCAATCAATAACCAACACCCTGTTAAAACACACAAGTTCCAGTTTAGGTCCAATCCCTTCTCCTAAGCAAACCAATCAAAACTCAGTTCCACAGGCAATTCCACTATATATACTGCCACAATTTCTATCAATGAGTCAGTCACAGCCTATCATCAAGAAGATTGAACCAAGCACACCTCTGATGATGTCCACCACAGCTGTTGATAAAATGTCTGGGAAGATGAAGAACAATCCCATTGGACCATGGCCTTACAGTCTGGAAGACTGAGTTTGCATACAAATTGTTTAGTTTCGTAACTTTTTAGTAAATGTAATATACTAACCTTTAAACGCTTCTGCTGCTCCTGGGCATTTGTTTTTATCAGGATGCAACTGAAGTGCAAGTTTCTTGTATGCCTTCCTGATATCACTGTCTGTTGCATCTTTTGACACTCCGAGGATTTCATAGTAATCTTTGCATTTCTTAATCCTGGGGAAAAAAAAAAAAAAAAATTAATAATAATAATAATAATAATAATAATAATAATAATAATAATATATTCAAATTTTAATGTAATATTTACAGTGTTTTTGCCACAAATGTGTTCTGCTTAATGTTATAAAAAATAGCATAAAATTCCTAATAAAAACAAATAATAATTTATTCAAATTTTAATATAATATTTACAGTGTTTTTGCAACAAGTGTGCTCTAATATCTGCTTAATGTTATAAAAACAGCACAAACTTCCTCATAAAAACAAAGAAGACTATGTTGTTATTATTATACTAAAATAAATCCAGAAGTTTACATCTACAAACCTCTCATTTTTCCTCTACCCACTCCATGAACACTTTAGTAACCCTACCATACAAAGATAGAAGTTGAAGAGATTAAGTTTCCCTTTAAGGATGTCAATTTAACTTCCTGGTTCCTTGAAGTTGTACACAAAACTACAACTCAAGGCCTACAATTCACCCTTTTGGCAAATTTAACAATATTTCACTTGAACAAAACCATAAACATCTCCTCCTCTTGGATGCAATAGCCTTCAGAGGCCTTGGTCAAATGCAGAGTCCACTATGTCCTCTATCTCCATCTTGAGACATTATTGACATAGGGCAGTATTACAGGGGGAAGGGGGATATGTCAGCACACTGCCACTCTATTGGTCATCTAAAAAAAAGCCGGTCCTGGTGATGTAGTGGTAACCATACTGGCCTTCTAAACCCAAGATCGTGGGTTCAAACCTGGCCAGGATCGAGGGATTTTTTCACGCGTAAAAATCCTAAGTATGGCTTCCTTAGGAAGGGAGTGGGAAGCCGTGGGTCCTGTGTCGTACATTTATGGCACGAAAAAAGAACCTCAAGTCTGAAAGAAGAGGCATCTGAGCAAAATATGTTGGCCGTTTCACGCCCTGAACTGAAAGGGATGCTGATGACCTGAGCTGTTAAAGAGCGTATGTAAATAAATCAAATCAACAACAAATTGGTCATCTAACATAGCTTTCTATATTAAGGATGCCATCTCTCTACCAAGCAACTCTCCAGTAGTCATCACGAGTTTGGGTGAACCTTGTTCCAGACCTTTTAAATTTAGAAAGATTCTAAGCAAGTACCAGGGATTGAGCCCAGGACCTCCCAGATAGCAGCCAGCAACATTGACAACTAGACCAAGGAGGTAGTCGATACTATAAACTGACATCGACTAAAAAAGAATATAGAAGCAGGCCATACATAATAAAATACAGATTATATGCACTATAAATGTTGAGAACAGGTGAAAATAGTAAAGGCTTCCTTGCTTGAAGGTCAATCTTTCATTGTTTTAGAAAATGAAAGGGTAAATTTTCTATGGGACCACAGGCAGGGTTGCCCAGTAATGGTCCTACTAGATGGCCTGGCTGTTAGCAGAGACAGAATCTATTCAAATTGTATGCCATGGAACAATTATGAAAATAGAATAATTTCCATTATACTTAAAAGAGAAAGTACAATAATGTGCATGCTATATCCTGTCATCAAAATTATACATAGGTTAAACCACTGTATGCCACCAAGTACAGGATTTCCTGGACCGTCTCTGATAATTAGGAAGAAGCTCACAATTTTTTGCTTTCTACATGTTCCTGAATTCAAAATGAAAATTGGAACTCCATCACTAATAACTAACTCTTGCACTTTTTAAAGATAAAGAACTCAACCAGATATGAAATTAGTACTTAGGCTTCAAAAGCATACTTCATGATTATTATTGAACCACTATGCCATATATGTAATGAGGCACTTAAGGTTCAGATTTTCCCTGAAACCCTTAAATGTGCTCTTATTAAACCCTTATTTAAGAAAGGATATAAACACCATTCCCAATTATAGACTCACATTGCTCTTAACCAATTTTTTCAAACCTTTTGAAAAAGGAATTATCAACACACTATAATCACGTTGAAAGAAACAATATTCTGGTATTTCACAAACATATCAACAGAATTTGCAGTTTTTAAATTTACTAGTGAAGTTCTGACAATAAATTGCACACCAATGGAATATTTTGTAATCTAGTCAAAACTTTCAACTGTTTTAATAATGAAATTTTAATAGAAAAAATTAAGCTTCTATGGAATAAAAATGTGAATCTTAAATGGTTTGTAACAAATCTGAATACTAAGAAACAAAGGGTGTAAATAAATAAAACACACACAAAATACAAAAATAAAAATAATTATAATATTTCAGATTGCAGGATTATTAAACATTAAAATCCACAAAGAGCAACCCTAGGTATTTATATCGTTTAAGAAGCTATTGACAGTGAAACAACATAATACTCAAACTGAATGTTTTCCATTATTGCCATGTTTCAAGAATCTTCGTTCCCATCTTCAGCTATCGATGCTTGGTAAGTTTTGGGCTATTTGGTGTGGTCATGGCTGGATCTGAGTTGCTTCTCTGCCAACATCTGTTGGCTGGAATAAGAATTTACTGAATTTGTTCAGAAGCAAAATGTCAAATTTTGTTAATCTATCTTGATTCTTTAAAATGAAAATTTGTTTCCCATATTGGAGTATGTATTTCTTTTACAAAATGGCTTCTTGCTTAATTTCAGGGTTTTATTTCCAAAAATGAGTTGCTACTGCCAATTTTTCCAATTTCTTTTACATGAATATAAAATATTTTCCCCCTGTCTTCCAAATTTCTATTAGTTTTTCTTAAATTACAATCTGAGCATTTTATTGCATATGTTTGATATTTTTCTCTGGTGGCATGCTGTCTTTTAGCAAAAAACCCAATGGTTTTTTTTTATGTTGTATTTATTTTGTGGTTCTAATTTTATGCCATGTTCTTTGAAGATCTTCCTAAACTTGTGATCATATGTAAAATCTGCTGTATTTTTCTCTTTAATATTTATAAGCTTAGAAATGTCTTCTATGAATGTTTTTCTTTTGAATTTGTTAATCTTTTTAATTCTTGTGTGAGTATTGTATCTATTGATTATTACTGTTGATATTTATATGAAATTGGGCTTTTTTGGTATAAAAATGGTACAGGATCTCAGAAAGAAGTCTTCTAGTTATGAAATTCTTGAAGCTCCCATAAAAGTCACTGGGTGTAATTGGTGGGTCAGCAACTTTCTCTTTGTTGTTAAGAGCAGTTCCACAAAACTTGAGAAATTTTGCATGTCTGTATGCTGAGCTAGGGGTGGCTTTCCTTTGCTCAAACAACTCAGTGATATATAACTAATGTAATAAAATTTGTTCACACTAACTCCATTCACTCATATAAAAACTGGACATATGTTTCAGGAGTAATTCCTCCCAAAATATATGTCCAGTTTTTATGTAAGTGAATGCAGTTAGTGTGAACAAATTTATATTGGTTATACATATACCACTCCATTGTCAACAGCTTTGTAAGTACATTTAATTGTACTACTTGAAATGTTAATTGGAACCTGTACAGTGAAGCTAATCATATAATTAAGATCATTGTAGGATTGAGTCAAACTGTACATACTTTTGGCTACGTGAAACATGTACCAACTTTAAACAAGAGGGTGTAATAGCATATCAAAAAAATAAATTTTTAAAATTTATAATGGTAATAGGATTAAAAAGTTGCATTATGATTTTATAAGACAGAACAAAAAATGTAGGTCTATAAACTGATTTTTCACCAAAGTGCAATACCTTTAAAGTTACAAAAATTATAGGCATGTCATGCATGTTTCATTTATTTTAATTAGACTCATTACAGAGGTTCAGACTGCTAAATCAGGTGCTGATGCTGACTGAGCATTGTTGAGCTTTCAGATTCTCCCCCATGAGTCACATAGCTACAGCCAAGAGGTGGAGAAGTGCAATCTTGATACATTCTTGCCTCAGCTTTAGTATCTTGTGAGCTGAGTTTTCAACATTCAAAGAGATAATACATTGTTATTTATTTATTCAAATGTACTGTTCTTAAAGATGAAGGAAGCAAAGAATCAGCAAAGAGTGAAATCTTATCTGTGGTTGCTAAGAAGATGGAGGATGTTTGGAAACATGCCTCAATCCCTATAGTTTCCAAGAACAGAATATCTCGTGTAAAATGATCACTAAATATCACACGAAAAGTGAATATATCTTGCAGAATAAAGGAAGGAATAATATTAATTTTTCTAAACTTAGGTATTCATTTTAATTGATATCATTGTATGATTCAGTTGAACTACACACTCTTAAAGCTTCACTTACTTTTCATAAATGTATGGAACCGGTTTCGAGAACATTTATGAAAAGTAAGTGAAGCTTTAAGAGTGTGTAGTTCAACTGAATCATACAATGATATCAATTAATATGATTGGCTTCACTGTGCAAGTTCCAATTTACATTTAGGTATTCATTTTTTTTACACTAAACTCCATTTACTTACATAAAAGTAAGACGCGTTTCGGAAGAATCTCTCCCATCTTCAGTTGCTCATTGAACTGCCGTTACTCAAAATGATGGCTGGACACCCGGATGTTTCTGTGGTGGCCTCTGTTGGTTGAAGTAGGAAATTGCTGAGTTCTTCCTTAGGAGGAAAATCATTGCTGAGTTCTTCCTTAGGAGGAAACTCGAAATTCATTAGGTTTTCTCTATTTTTTAATATAAAATTTTTTCCCCACGTGGATAACTCCAATGGGTTGTGAAGATATTTCAGTAGTTTAATTTCCAGTTTTATTTCATCGTTTTTGGTCCAAAAGTGAACTGCTACTGCGGGCCTATGTAGCTCTGTTCACAATTTGTACATTTTATTTCGTAAATTCCTGATTTCTGTTCTGTTGGAATGGAGTCTTTGGCTGTGCAACTCCATAAATTCTTGATGTTGTATCTGTTCTTTGGGGCTAACATTATCCCATGTTCTTTGAAAATTTTCTTGAACTTGTCGAGGTAAATTGGATGGTAGGTTAAACTTTTGAATTTGTATTTTTCTTTTGTTTTTTTCAGTTTTTTGTCTTTTAGATTTATTGATGATTTTTATCACTATATCTTTGTTGAAACCATTGATTATAGCTGTCTTTATTATTTGTTTGTATTCTATTTTGTTCTCCTCTTCTGTGAGTGAAATATTCATCAATCTGTGTGCCAAATTGTGAAACACTGCATATTTATTTGGAATGGGGTTATAACTCTCATTTTTTATGTAGTTTTCTGTGTGTGTTTCTTTTCTGTAATATCCAAAATTCAAACTATCTCCATTTCTTATAATTTTTAAATCTAGAAATGGTAGCCAGCCATTTCTTTCTTCTTCTATGGTAAATTGTATAGATTCATGTTACAAATTAAGAAGTTTCAGGGCATTTATGGAGTGTTTCTTCGGTATTATTGCAAAAATGGCATCCACATAACTATACCATGACTTGAAAATTAATGGGAAGGCTTTTGTGATATGAAAAGAATTAAACAAATTAGAACTTTCAGCATTTTATCAGGAGAAAAAACATTTAAAAAGTTCACTTACTACCTGTCAGCCAATAAGAAATTTAAAACAATTTTCAAGCAGTATATCATCATCTTAGTACCTCAAAACCGATTCAGTGTAAAAAAAATTACTGAAATTAAACAAAACAAATTCCAGGCTCAAAGAGAAAAAATTTGACATTTACCAGATTAATTGCGAGGATTGTGAAAAACAAAGACAAAAGGCACTAGGCAAAAGGAACGTTGGAGAAACATCTGTTACAAATAAATAGGTAAATCAGCTGTGGCAGCATATTTTTGAAATGAAAAATCATGAATTAGTAAAAGGCATCAAGTTATTAAAAACTGTTCAACAACCAAAATAATTAAAAAGCATGAGTAAAACCTTATGAATTTCAACATCCAGGAAGCAGACAGCTCTCTATTCAAGTTTATCACAAGACTACCAGAGTCAACCCACATACTTACCTACCCAACTTCTACGAATGATCCAACAGAGGTTTAACAGCTGAGGATGTGGACAATTGTTGAAACATGTCCTGAGTACATCTCATGTGTAACATAAAGAGTGTTCTAAATATTTCATCCCAGAAGAGATTATGCTACTGTTTATTTACTTCCAACTATAAACCACTGTAATAAACCATGTAACTGCAACAAACCAAATAAACAAACCCATGTGCTTAATAGCAGCAATATGTTTCAATCTTGATCACCAGCATTTTGTGTTCTATCGATAGCTGCATTATAGTCTGAGAATTGGAGATGATCTTGCTATACTTCAGTCCTACTGAATGATTGTTAAAATATCACAGATTGAGAACATTTAGATTTATATTTGTCTAAAACAACAAATGTAGTTTTTAAAAACTATCAAATAGAGATGTTGGAATGGTACTGGAATACTGTTTCACTGCATTCCTGCTGAAAAAAGCCCTGGTTTATAGCTATTGTTTTTAAGTAGTTCTCAATATGTGTGCCTTTTCTATAAATACCAAATTTGATTTGTTGGAGTTTCTAATGGTTTTTAAGTCCCAAAATGAAAGTTCTCAATTTTTTTCTATTTTTGTGTGAATTTTATGGTTTCCTCTTGTAAATTGAGTTTTATAGCATATGATATTTCTTTGGTATTATTGGAAATACATCTGTATATCTGTATCAAACTTTAAAAAATTAATGGAAAAGCACTTGTGTGTTTTAAAAATGTCATTAATAAGTCTGCCAGAAATGGAGAAGTAGGTTTCCCATAGCTAGTTCTGATACTTATTGGTAGATATAGATGTAAAATTTACTGTAAGCTTAAGTTTGTAAGATTAAATCTTCTATTTCTTCTGTTTGTAAATGTATAGATTTTTCCCATTTTCTTAAGAGTCTGTAAGTTTTTCTTTGGGAATGCTGAGAGATAATCGGTGATAGCAACTAATTTTTGGAACAGAACCAAGAAATTAAGCAAGAAGTCATTTTGTTAAAATAAATAAATATTCTAATAGAACTATTCACATGGATTTTTTTTTAAATTGAGATAAATTACCAAATTTTGACATTTCACACTTGGACAAATTTAGTAAATTCTAATTCCAGCCAACAGATTTTGACAGAAGCAACTTGGACCCAGCTACAACCACACCAAACAATTCAAAACTTACCAAGCAGTCAACGGCTGAAGATGGGAATGAAGGTTCCCAAAACAAGTACTAATTAAAAACCCTGCAAATGAAGTTCATGTGAGCATTAGAAAAATATTCAATTTAGAACAATCCTGGGTATATTGCTCTTTTTTGTTTATATCAATGATGTGCCATTAGCCACTGATCTCTTTATCAATAATGTTATGTAATAGTTTCCAGCAAAAACAACATTCACCTAGCAACAAAGCTGAAATTACATGCTCAAAGTATGCGTGATGGTTTAAAGCTAACAAATAATATTGATATAACAAAGGTTATAAATTAAAACATTTTTTAAAAAAGAAACTTATTTTAAAAAAATATATGGAACTAAAACAGTGAAGCCAAGTCATATGAATAAAATCATGTGATATATGTCATACTTAACACTCATATTGCTGAGTGAGTCGTACCCTTGGCCAAGGATGAAGACGAAGGTCTTCAAAACAGATTCCAAATGTCACACAATTAAGTGAAGCAATACGAGTGTTTAGTATGACATATATCACATGATTTTATTCAAAGGTTATAAAATTTAAAACATACTCCATTTATATGTAGGAATCAATAATAAAGTATTAGAACAACTCATAGATGTCAAGTTTCTAGGTCTCTTAAGTTGATAGATACAAATCTGCAAAATACATATCATGTATACAAGGCTTTCACATAAAACTATTCTGCATGCACAGTGTTTCATTCTTGGCAGCTGGGCATGTTGCGCAGTTTGCTTTCGACGGGATTCAAAACACCGTTCTTTATCCAATTATTCAAAAACCAAGACCTTTATGTTCTCAGATCACTATTTCATTTCGGCTCCAGATGTACATTAAAAAATTGTTTATGTTCATTTCTATTCAAATATGAAATATGAATTAATATTTTGGGATAATTCTGTTGAAAGAAAGCAAGTTTTTGAACTACAGAAGAAGACAGAATAATTTATGATGCTATCAACAGAGTTTCAGTAAGAGCTTATTTCAAAAAGTATTATTTCGACATTTCCTTCTGAATATATATTTATGGTAAAAATTGCAAATATTTAATGCAAAATATGCAAATACATAATATCAATATTAGATAAAAAATCTTCATACACTCATTGCTAATTTATATATAATATTAATTTAATAACATTGTAACATGTTTTCCAAATATATTTTATATACTCTAGCATGGTACTGGATATATAATTAATATTTTTAATAGATAGAACTAAAAGTTTCCTATAAATGAGTCATTTATAATGAATTTGTCACATTAAAATATGACAAATGTATTCTACTACAATATGTGCTATATAACATATTAATGTAATCAATTATACCATACAATACATATAATTTTAAACAATTTACACTATGTAAAAACTTGACATTATATGTTCAAAGTATTTCTATACACAAACCTTTGTATTGCAATTAAATGATAAGAGTATTAATAAGAAGTTTCATGAATGAATAAGCATAAAACTATCATAAAAAATGTTTAATGGAATAATGCAAAAGATAATGTGTAGAACCAGAAAACCGCAACATTGCAAAACTTTGTGCTCCAATTCCCACAAACACATGCCAAAGGTCTTAAGAAAAGGTATAGTTGCATTTGGAGGTATGTTGCATCTTCAATGGTTGCAATTCAAAATCAATTAAGAAAGGTAATAGGCAATTCCATAAGCAGATGCCAGAAAAGTGTGGTATACAGGTTGTCCCTCAACTCAACCAACAAAATTCCAGGGATCGTAGCAGTGGACACACACAAACATTGCTATTAAAGCAATATCTGTATATGATTTCTCTTTACAAGCTTCATTCCTGCTCAGGTAATCAGGAAAATGTGGTGATGATATACAGTAAACAGGGGGGTTTTCTTGTTTTTTAAACATTGCTACTGTGCAAGAATATGCATGTCACTGATAATTTAAATTTTTAATCTGAAGCACAGCCACCTGGTTTTTGGATAGTATGGAATGGAAAATAATTTATGTTAAGAGTACTGAGCTGTCTATTGCCTAATTCATGGAAATGCATTATCATTACATATTGTTTTGAATTGCTGAAACTGTTTCTTATTAAGATTAGCATCAATTTTATTATGCTTTGCTTTTAAATTACTAATAACGAATTAGACTGAAGTTTCTTTCAAGTTACGTTTTTTTTTTAGTCCAAGCATTTATTACTGATAGTATTTTACACAGTGCAGTGAACTTAATCGCTAGATATGACCCTATGTTATCATCACGTCTGTGGTTTGCAGACACTTAACATATTTTATGCTTAAGTGAATAAATTGTATTTATGAAGCTGTAGACAATGGAGTGGTAATATAACCTACACTAATGTATTCAATATGCTCACACTAACTCCACTTACTTTTGTAACACTAGGACATGTTTCGGAAGGACTCTCAGTTACTGTTGACCAACTACTGGAATTGGTGCCTACTCTTAAAAAACTAAAAAAAATTTGATGTATTTTGATTTTCCCCCATGAATGACCTCTGCAAGTTCCTACTAGAATCATCAGAGACCGCCACAAAAGCATCTTGGGATCCAGCCACCAATTCAAGTAGTCTGTCAACAACAGATGATGATGGAAGCAAGTTCTTCTGAAACATGTCCTAGTGTTATGTAAATGGAGTTAATATGAATATATTGAATACATTACTGTGGGATATGTTTCATGCTATTATGCAGAATTTTGAACCATAAGTGTCTTACTTCAAAATGTTTGTGTCTTCTCTAAATTCAGGGACACCCATTATAAAGGCTGACAGTTCCACACTTACTTGCATTACATGAGTGAGTATATAACTTTATTAGCCCATTAGAATTTATTACACTATCACTCTTAATGCTTCTGCCAATAATTCCAGTATTTCCTTACTTGCATATACTGACTCTTAGTGGTCCAAATGGTCATGCTGATGACTTATTGGTTAATACAGTTCCCATTGCTATGTCAGTCACCAGATAAGTGTATAATTTAATGTTTTGGGAATAGACTTGTTTAAGATGAATTGACTACATTTTGCCCTCAACATATTAAGTTTTAGCTATCATGCTGACATTAAGTCAGTTACAACAGATTTTTTTTTTATGGAGGCTCCTCAACATCTCAGGTCATCAGTGCCCCATTCAAATTAGGGCATGAAATGGCCGACAAATTTTGCTCAGAGGCCTCTTTTTTCAGGCTTGAGGTTCTTTTTCCTGCTGTAAATGTACGACATGGGACCACAGATTTACTTCCCTTCCAAAGGTAGCCATACTTAGGATTTTTATGCCCCAAAAAATCCTTTGCTCCTGGCCAGGACTGAATTCACAAACTTGGGTTCAGGAGGCAAGCATGGTTACCACTACACAACCAGGACCGACATGACAACAAGATGCCAGTATAATTATGGTAGCTTTATTGACTTCATTCTTTGGAAAGGCTTGAGTGGCATTTACTTCTATTTTTAAGAAGGTCACTCTTTCCCTGTCTTAGCATTCTTCATGATAGAATAATTCTGTTGTATTTGATAACTATTACGTTTTAATGTTTTACATTTTTACCTTTTCACAGCTTCTAAATGCTCCTTGTTGTAGTCCTTTTCACTTGGATTTGACTGCTGCTGCTGTTGTTGAGGAGGAGGCTGCTGTTCCTGCTCTTCATTTTCTTTCTTTGGAACTACAAAAATATATTAAGTTACATTTGAAAACTGACGTTAATCTCCTGATCAACTATGTTACATATTAACTACACAGAAAATGTTTAATTGACATCATGTTTAATTATTTTCCAATAGGAAGAAATTTATGAGAGATCTAAAGGTATTCTTGACTGAGAAATGCTTATATAGAATGGATGAAGTGCAAATAACTACAAAAAATGTGTAATTTTCCTTTATTGTTGTAAATGTGTAGTAAAATGATCAAAGAATAAATTACTATATATCTACTGATTCTGTTAAACTCTTGCTATACTTTATAATTGTATGCTAATATGTGTAAACTGGAAGAAATAAAAGAAAAATTAGCATAATAATTGCATATGGTAGCTCTAATCAATGGTTTCCAAATTGTTTCGATTCATGAACTCCCTTTATTAAGATCTGAACTGAGCAAACCCCTTATTAATATACAAAATATTTAAGTCTTAAATTAGCTAAAGTTGCTGTAGTTTCAGTAAATAGACCTACCTTGGAATTCCCCTCCAAAAAATATGGAACAGTGCTTCATATATTAAAAGTGTATAAGTTAAAATAATTATACATATTTTAAATTTTAAAATACAAAAAATAACATAGTAAATTAATAATGCAACAGCATATTTTCCTATCTATAAACCAGACATTGAGAATTACTTTTTTGACATTAATGGAACATTTTATGTAGTGACAGAATTCCATGTGAGCTTAAGTTACACAGTTACAGGACAGTGTCAATATTTTAAACTTCTCTATTAGTCTTTAAGCTTTTATTATAGTCTTTGTACCCATGCATCTGTTCCTATCATCCTGGAATGCATCTCGATGTCCTAAATCAAAGTGTTCTCCTTATAACAGACTAAGGAAACTACTCCATGTCATTAAATATCTAAACACATTCCTATTTCAAAGGATTGACAACAATATGTCTAATCCATAGTGATTATGTTTGATATGTCAGGTGTAAATTGTAATAATAATATCCACATGCAGCTCAATGGTTTAAATTTTGGGAAAGGTGCAAATTTTGGTGTTTACAAGAGGTTGTCAGGGGTCCATTTTTAAATTGTTTACATTATTACATCTGTAGTTATTATCTTAATAATTTTTATGTTTATTGTACTGTTAATATTTATTTTATATTATTTATGAACTTATACACATAGAGTACAAAAACTAAAAAGTATTCACTGTTCACAACACAATGACATGTGCAAAAATTTCTAACTGCTTAACAGAATAACACATGCTAACGGTTTTCCATTTGGTATTGTTTAGTGGCACACTCTTGGCAGAAATATCACAAATCTTAATAGTGCAGGGCAAAACTACCAAAGCAGAAAAGGTTAGAGCTCCTGAGCCTTTGTGCTACCAACACGGAGAAGCGAATATTCCACGAGACCACACCTCCCAGCTGTTATTCAAAGGAAACATGGGTAATCTCAAGGTTGAGCCTACAGCTACTACTGTATGTGTAACATCTACTGATACTAACTATTCCACATATATAATACATTCATATGGAAACAACAGAAGTTTTGCTCTACTTCTTCCTATTCGTATGTGAAAAATAAAGGTAGCAATTACTTAGATTTTAATTAAAACCTTCAATATATATTTTTAATTTTCATTAGAAATTTTTATAGATGGTTCCACCATAAAGCCTTTAATTACAAACCATGACTGATATCATTACAATAAAAAAGCTCAAACTCTACCATTACATAAAAATTGTGAACTCGTAGATTGAGCTTAAAATATAAAATTTTCTCTGTTACAATACTTAGGACTCCCTAATAGCAAAGTGGATTTTCCTAAAGAATCCATTTTTAACCTAGTTTAGACATAAATAATACATTTTATAATCTTTTTCTGGAACTGTACCATATATTTCAGAAAATGAACTTTCCATCAGTCACTTTCTGTGATCACTGTTAAATTTAACTGCAGCAAAGCATTTAGTTAAATGTGCAGTCATGCAGAGAGGTTATGAGGACAGTGTTTCTGTGATTTCCCTTCATAGGTTTAGAAAGTAGCCACTAAGAGTTCCCAAATTCTTAAGAAGCTGATAATCAGCAAGAAGTTTGTCACCACTTCAATTAAATTGGTATTATGAATGACTGCTAAGATCTGGATGCCAGCACTATGTGATAGCAAACATTCAGCACAATACAGTACAGTTCAAGTAAAAAGTCATGGCCCATGCTCAATGATCTTCAACTGAAGGCAAGAATACTGTACAGAGCACTGTACATTTTTCACTTGAAGCTTGAGAAGCAGAGGGAACTGAGATGATGATATTCAGGTGCATTTGTGCCAAAAGGGAATAAAGAAAGCACAATGTGTATGTAACCACTCTTCTTGAACCTATGGTGAAAAAAACCTAACACGATTTTGTTCAAAAACAGGTGCTGTAGATTCCAGCAGAATTTAACACTAACCCACAATCCTGCTTCTAGAGAAATGTTCCCATTAATAAGAGATCCATAATGGCCTTGTTCTGCATGAATGAGAATTCTTAAAGAAGTTCTTAGTAATTTTTTTTTGCTCAAGATTGGCCCCAATCTAATGGGTTACAAGCTGTGATCAATGCTTGAGGGTATGACATCTAAGAAAAGGCAACCAAATATTGAGAACCTCCTGTAATACTTGGAAAAAGCAGTAGCAGATTCCTTAAATGGCCAAAAGAGTCTTCAGTTATGTACGAACGCAATAGGGAGCAATTCTGATGAATGATTGTGCTATATGTACAGAATATGCATACCACTTATTAAAAATAATTAAGAACATTGTTATTCAACAAAATTTTGTAACAGAACTTATGGCCGATAAGGCATAATAAAGTAATTTTAATTATCTTTGTGCAATTTTATTATACAGCTGCCACTTCAAATGCTCTACGTTAAAGTCAAAGGACTTCACTAATGATTTATTAAAAATGTTAATATACATACAAAAAGTAACTATATAAACAAAAGGTATATTGAACCACAAACCCTATGTGTGCGCTAACTAAACTCTGGTGTTTATCCCGCAAATGTCTGGAATGACATTGCAAATAACAAGTAGATAAGTATGGAATTCTTTTTCTGTTCTACAAAATAATATACACAATTTTGGCAAATGGAGGCAAGTAGTCTCATAATAATGAACGACATAGTATCAGCTATCTATCATACTTAAGGTGACAAGATGTTCTCTTTTGTGTGGATTATGCCCTCCTTTCATAATTTGTATATACCTGAAATTTTAAAATCATTAATGTTGATGCCCTTTTTAAAGTAATTTGTCTGTAGGTAGCGGCATCATCAATGGGAATATATTATTTTCTCACTGATAACTCAAATATCAGGAGCAAATATAGTTTTTGATTCGTTCTAAGACTGTCCATTTACTTTGCATGCACATGTGGAAATGTTGTATTAGCTAACAAATATCCTGCATGCAGAAATGGAAGAAATGAATTATGAAGCTCAATGAAAATTTGTGAATTCAAAACCAAATACTGAGAAACACATTACAAAGTCATATTGAATTCACATTTTGTGTTAGCTTTTTATCTTTTGATAATCTATTAAATTTTATTGTGACCACTTCCTTTGTCTAGTAATAAGATTTGCAGCCTGCTGGCCGGGAGGCCTAGGTTCGATTCCCAGAACCTGTTTGGAAATTTTTCTAAGTTAGGGAGTCTGGGATGGGATCCACCTAGCCTCATGAGAATAATTAGGGAGCTGTCTGAGAGAGATGTGGCATTCTTTGACCTAGGGAGCTACTTAATATAGGTGACCTGAGAGGTGCTGGTAACTGCCATCCATCAACGAAGTCATAAGATCGAAGTAAAGGAAACAAATATGGCTGCAGCAGGCAGCTCATTCAGGTAGTAAGGCCAATAGAAAGTATTTTTATTGAAAATCTTTTGCATAAAATAGATACAGACATAATTTTAAGTGTAACATAAGCCTATATTTAAATGAATATTTTCTGTCCTCTTTTTACAAACAATGTTCTCCTTTTTGCCTTATTTTTTAATGTAAATCTGGTAAACTTAAATCTATTTACATTTCTTGAATTAGTTTACACTCATATTTAAAGCTAATATAGTAGAAATATATTTCACTATAACATAGGTCAGTTCAACCAAGAGTTTAAGCATATTTCATGGATAGAGTGAGCAGTACACTTGTAATAAATGTGATGTGTTCCATTACATTTCATTTGATTCTGGGGGAATAGCACATGCAGATATAAATAAATTAATCTTGCACTTATTGTAAATGTTTAGTATTCCAATGTTGTGAATTAACACATAACAGGTAAAAGCAAAGTTTTATATTTCCACCATGCAGAGGTTGCAACATCCAATAAAAGTAGTTAGCATAGGCAAGAGGACAACAACATAGAACAAACCAATGTTATATGAATAAATTCATTTGATATATGTCTTATTAAACACTCTTATTGCATCACTTATTGTGTGATATTTGGAACTGGTTTCGAAGATCTTCGTCTTCATCTTCTGCCAAGGGTATATTAGGAAGGATTAAAATGACTTACTTCAATCTTAATTTCAAATGTTTCTTCCATAAGCACTCTCTTACAGAGTGTATTTATTGTATTGTTTCTCTACAATTTTTAAACAACCATATGACTTGTGCAGTAGAATGACACCAGAACCATAAGCACAAACTTGTCATAAGACTTCTTTTTTGAGGCAAGTTTCAACAACATAAAATTTAACCATGATTTTAATCACAATAATTTATAACAAAACTTCAACTAGCATAAGCTCATACCTTCTACTGGCACGTTATTGCAGACTGCACACAAATGCCTTCTGATAGCCAGCACATTAACCAGTAGCACACTCTTGTGTGAAACTTTTGACTGCCTGTACTGCATTTTTTTTAAATATTACATCTCAGCTGATCAGCATTGTATTTCTTGATTTTTATCATTCAGATAGTTTATTGCTAATTTTGACAATATTATATGGCAGAGGGGGGAAGCTTCCATAGGAACCTTGCATATTTTAACCAATCAGTAACTATAAAAGGTATTTATTCAAATGGGTAGATATTTTCCTCAAAAGTCTTATTAATTTGCTTGATTGAAAAAGTCTATCTAAGGTAAGTAAATGATATATACTGAAAGAAAGAAATGCATTTTGGTACATATTAAACCTAGACACAAATCATATAATTAATAGAATGCTTTCCATTATAGTATGTATAATAATGATTACATGAAATGTAATCAAGTTTATGAGAATCTCATCAGATATATTTATTGCATATCTTACACTGAGGGTACCAAAAAAAGTATATACACTTTCACAGTAGATCTCTATTAAATATATTTCAGAGTTGGACCGAAAAACAACAGTAATGTTTAGTATGATGTCTGCAAACACATACGACTCACATACATTATGATAGCATTGGTACATGACAGGTAAATCAATAATGGACAAATGAGGCCAAGATTGTTGTAAATCAACAATGAACAAATGAACTCAAGATTATCTTATGATATTCTGTAAACAGATGTAACTCAAATAAGTGTACTTACGAAGCTGTTGACAATGGAGTGGTATATATATAAACAATGTATACAGTTTTTTTCACACTAACTCCATTCACTTACATAAATTTGGAACATATGTTTCGGGAGCGATCCCTCCCGAAACATATGTTCCAAATTTATGTAAGTGAATGGAGTTAGTGTGAAAAAAACTGTATACATTGTTTATATAGATGTAACTCACATTATGTTATGCTAGTGTTGCTACAATAAAATGGAGCCAAGATTATCATTTGAACAGTGGAAAGCAATTCTGAGGTATTATTGGAAATATGAGAATGTTGTTGAAGTTCAAAGGCAATAGAGACATGTATACAAAACAGAACTGCCAATGGACTTCTACCTATGGGGAACTCTTAAGGAAGTTGTATACCCTAGAAAACCAGCTACACTGGCAGCACTTTGGGAAGAAATTGAAATGGCACATGCTGCAATCGCTGAAGACACCTTCGCATACATTGCTCAATCAGTAGTTCAACGTAGTCAGAAATGTATCGACACTGTGGACATTTTGAGCAACTGTTGTAACTGTAAAAATTTAAGATGATTAGTGCTCATCATTTTCTGTTTGTGGGAATTCAGTTTTGTTATTTTAACAGTTTTTTTTTCTTTGCTTGAAGTGTGTATATATTTTTTGGCACCCTCTGTATGTTGCAATTATTTTTTTATAAAAATCTTAGGACTATTTGCTTATGACAATTATGAGACACTTCCAACTGTGGAAGTTTAATTTAATTTATGCTTGATAGTACAATGCATTAGAGTGGGGAATGATTAACCATGGAGTGCCTAAAGGATCTGTTCTGGGCCCTCTTCTTTTCCTGATATATATAAATGATCCCTCCTTATCTATCCAAAATGTAGGAAATGTTGCTCTATTTGCAGATAACATAAGCATTTTGATAAACAGAAATAGCCTTAATGATTGTGCCACCAAACTAAACCTAGTTTTGAATTCAGTGTGCATGGTTCAAAGCAAGTAAATTGTCTCTAAATCTAGATAAAACAAACATTATGAAATTCATCATTTACAGATATCCAAATATCCTATTACAGATAGGATATTATAAGCGTATGTCTACAAACCAAATGTTTTAATGTTAAAAATCTCTTGATAGGCAAAGTTAATAACAGTATTCCACAGGAGAAAAAAAGCAGGTATTTACAAAATAAATTGTGCAGAATGTGAAAAAATCTACATTGAAAAAACAAAGAGAAACATAGGCTCATGGTTAAAAGAACATTTTAGGAACATCAAAATACAAGCAAATGGAGAAATCAGCAGTAGCATCTTATTTCTTGACAGAAAACCAAGACATATTCAATAAAGCAAAGTTATTAAAATCAGTACAAGGACTTACAGAATTAGCAACATGGGAGGAAATCAACATTTACAAACACAAAGACAGTTTAATGAACTTTGACACTTCTGGGGATGAAAACACAAACTTTAAGTTCATCATACCTCCACCAGAGCAGAATAAAAATCCCACAGCATAACAAATTATCCAGCTGTCAATGGTTAGCAAAACTGGTTCTACACATTATAAACAAATAAGTGGAACAAGAAGAATGTGTAGTTAGACTCAATCATATAATGATCTCATTCATAATACAATGCTTATTCTTTAAAATGACATTACAAAAAAAACCCTTATTATTGAAATCTACCAACAATTTCAGGGAATTAGCATTAAGGGAAAATATTTTCATTTTAAAGAATAAGCATTATTTACTTAAATGTAAATTGGAACTTGCACAGTGAAGCTAATCATATTAATTGATATCATTGTATGATTCAGTTGAACTACACACTCTTAAAGCTTCACTTACTTTTCATAAATGTTCTCGAAACCAGTTCCATACATTTATGAAAAGTAAGTGAAGCTTTAAGAGTGCGTAGTTCAACTGAATCATACAATGATATCAATTAATAAGTATTATGTTATGAATTTTGATATCCTATCAATGAAGTTCCTGTTTTGCTCTATGTTGGAACCACCAGAGGTCACAGCATTAGTATTAGTTGGTCCCCAGATGAAGATGAGAGCAAAAGCTCTTAAAACCTCTTCTGACAAATGAATCAATTAGTGAATTATTGTGTCACCTAATATAGACTTCTTTTTGTATGGGTAATGCAAGTCTTGTGGCTTATGAAAAAATTATACTCTCTCCTCTGCACATAAAACTGGGAATTATAATGCAGTTTGATGAGGTGCTACACAAAAATCTGTCCTACTTTCAGTACTTATATACAAACTGATGGACAAAAATTTCACCAGTACTATGAAACAGAAGAAAATGCATGGAATTCATTCAAAGAGATACTTAAAAATTTTCTTTGTAACAGAAGGATCCATAGTAAAAAAAAAAAGTTGTAAGAAATAGGTTGAATGAGTTCAAAGTGCTCAACTGTAACATGAAGTTAAATCTTCACTTATAGACTACTTCCTTGCAAATTTAGGAGCTCTCAGCAAAGGGCAAGGGGAAAGGATCCACCCAGAATCTGAAAGAAGTTGAGCAACACTATCAGGAATGTTGGAACATAAATATTATGTATGGCAAATTACTGTTGGACCACTTAACCTTATAGCCCTTCCAGATAACACTCAAAAGATTTTATACACATAAAGTGGCTGGTATTAGGTGACACTATACTTCACTAACTTATAAATTAATCAGTTATTGAAGTATAGTGTCAACTAATACCGACCTCTTTATGTGTATAATCAATCGACTTCACTGTTTCTAACTTCTACTAAGTTCACAACTTTTAAGCTCCACAGTAAGAGAAAAAAAAGTAGCCAAGAATGCTTAACATACATTTCGAATGAGATTTTGCTGAATTGCAAAAAAGCTCTATGTGGTACAGCAAAATAAAATGCTTCTTTCGATTCACCACACCAAAATTAGTAAAAGTGGCATGTTTTGATTCATACTGCAGATAAACTTTTTTTGTTTGTTCTCTAGTTTTATCATTTCAATCACATTCTTCTACATCGTATTAATTATACATCATAAATTCTTTTAATATGAAGAAAATATTTTTAAAAAGTTTCAGTACTCTCTATTCAAATAAAGCTGACTCAGATGCAGTAGATAGTAGAAAGATTAAAAATAGGTAATCTGTAATGGGCACTAAACAAATGCATAGCAGCCAATGCCTATTCTGTTGAGTGTTCCCTCATCTATTGCATGGAAAATGTTAGAAATACTATAACCTTACTTTTGCATTTACAGAAAACTGTAAACTTAATGCTTTGGTGGGACTAAATGATGAAAATGTACTTATAGTATTTAAGTAGGAAGCAATTAGATAAAGGTATATACAAATTTCTATTTATGACAATGCCATATCACAAATTATATTGACTATAAGTGTAGATTATGGTTGTAGAATAATATAAAAATGAGTTAAAGGGCACAACACGAACAGCTAATTTTACAGAGTACAGTTAGCATTTTTTGCTGTTAATAAAAATACATCAGATGCATTAAGGTAGTACAACATTGCTGGAAGGAAATATTTCCTTCTCATAATCCAACTGTTAAATCCTTTATTCTTTTAAATTTTTAAAATGTAATTCTATCCTAGATAGTTAACAAAATTATTAACAGCTAACAGGGCTTTTGATCGGCTTGGAATTAAAAGTATGAAATAAACCAGATACCCTCCAATTTATATCTGAACTGGAAGTGTTGCCAAAATGCAAGAATTTAAAAACATTTGAAAAAAATTATTTGTTCAGTTTTATTCAATTAATATTTGCTTTATACACATTTAAGGATATAATGCCAATGTTTATTTATGAATTTTTTTTAAAAGTGTTTAACCTTTTTTTTTTAATGCTGAGGTTACAAGTGATGGACACTGGTGATACACGACACAAAATGATAATTTGAGAAAGATGTTTTTAATTAACAAGTTTTCCAGGCCAAGTTTACAATACTACCACCCTGGAATTTGCCATTTTTGAGGACTGAGGAAAACCTGTCAGGGAAGGATCCTAGACGTAATCAAAGGTTAGATCTCATGTTCACAAGTCTGAATCTTTACTCAGTCCGAGTCTCATCCACCCATGTCAATAATGCATAACGGAGTATTTAGTTTGATATTTGCTCAATGTACAGGAATAGCTTTAATATTGAATTTCAGAAAGGTTTACTATTGGTTAAGTGCACTTTTAAGCAATTTGAATGTAAAGACTTTCATTAGTTTGCAGTATTGTTGTATTTTGATCATTGCAGTTGCTGGTGTGTTTTAAATTTTAAAATTAAGATACTAAAGTAGCAAATATTATCTTACCATTGCATCTCTTTCTAAGAGATTCCTCTTGTTCTGGTGGGAACTGTGGGCTAGAAGAATTTAATCGCTCCAAAAGATCTGCATACAGAAAAATAAATGTTTGCTTTAGAATAACCAAGTCCAGAAATGGTAACATTCAAGTAATTAGGCTCTCATTTAGTTGGGTATAATTACTGTTATCCCCACAATTACAATTCTAGTTGGTGAGAGCCCAAAAACTTATTTATGTGTAGATCATAGCTATATTGTCATACAAATTAGTGCTACTAATAAAAATAAACAATAATAATTCAATACAAATAATTTATTAAGAAAAGTTGAGATAAGAGAAACATTGTGTGACGTATTCCACATTACACACATGATTTCTGAACATATGCATTTTTACTTGAAACATTTAACATTTATTAATTGTGTTAAATATATCTTATGTATGGTGAGGTGAGAAAAAATTCAGAACTTACAGAAAAATTGCACTATAATACAATCATTTATCTTATATGCCATACAACTACTGTGTCTTGATTTAGTAACACACACATGTAAACGGTTACGCTTACTTTGTGAACACAATGTTGGTGCAGTATTTCATAGTACATTAGGTTAAGCAAATACTCGTGTACGTACTAGGATTATATTTACAGTCACCGTTTAAGTTTGGATTATATAAAACAACATGATTTTCAAAGCATGTGTATTTTAAATGCCCGCTACCATCTGAGCTGACATTTGCTACTTACAGCAAATTACATTAGGTTAAGCAACATACACATATACATAATAGGATTATATTTACAGTCAACGTGTAAGTTTGGACTATATAAAACGACACGATTTGCAAAGCATGTGTATTTTAAATACCCGCTACTATCCCGGCTGACATTTGCCACTTACAACAAACGAAAACGAAACCAGCCTTTAAACCCCATAATATGCAAGTCATTTTTTTATTTTTATTAATTGTACGCAACATCTATGTTCTCTAAAAGTAAGGTATTTAAAACCCATTTAAAGGCAGTGACAACCTTTAGTTCTTTTGGAATGAAAACTATATTAAAGAAATTTTAGGCGAAAAGAATTGCTAACCTTGACATACCTTTTGCTTTTTGTGTTGGGAATAGCCGTTCTGCTTTAATGAGAAATTTTTCTGCTTTATCCTTTTTCCCTTCAAGAATAAATCGTTCGGCAAATTCTATGCACCGTTCTGCTTCGTCTTTATTAACCTCCATTATTTTCCTCCAGCCCTCAGCCCGACTGACGAATTAGCAGAAACCAGGAAGCTTACACAAAATCCTTCTGACGTAGAGAATTACTCGATGTACAACAGCCAATAGCAAATGGAACTGTGGTTGACGTCAGGACTCGTAGCAGAAAACAAATGCAGCAAGTCCACGTTTGACAATTGAATTCTATAAATTGCATCATGTGCAGATTTCTTTCATTAAAATATGTTTATATTCAATAAAATGAAATGGATGGGCATTACATTTTATTATATTACTCTTTGGCAATATATTATTATTATTATTATTATTATTATTATTATTATTATTATTATTATTCGTGATAGCAGTAGTTATTTAATTAAGGTTTCTATTGTAATTTCCTTACACTTTCTTTTTATATGTTTTACATTATTTGCTATTGGAATTGCAATTTCGAGTTCATTATATATATATATATATATATATATATATATATATATATATATGTATATAAAATTACTGTTAATTTATATATAAAATTACTGTTAATTTATATATATATAATTACTGTTAATTTATATATATAATTTATATATATTTATATATATATAAATTAACAGTAATTATAATAGTAGAAAAGGATAAAACACTAAGAAAAAGTCACACTTGAGATCGCTATATTTCCAACAAGTGACCACTTGTCTTCTTGCCATAGAAGGGACTCCACGAGTTCGAAATATAGCGATCTCAAGTGTGACTTTTTCTTAGTGTTTTATCCTTTTCTACCATTATAATTACTGTTAATTTGTTACATTGTTAATAGTGTTACTTTATTTTTCTTTTATATACATGTGTGTGTGTTTTTTATTTATTAATTTATTCCGAATATTGCCTTCTATTGTGGGCACAAAGTCTCAGATGCCATCCCCGTCTTGTGTGCGATGCCTTAATATCGCTCGTGCCAAAGGGGTGCGAAGCTTATTCAGGGAACAAACTGAAATAAAACATTATCCAAATAATCTACTTAACCTTACTTAACAAATACAGGAAGGAAGTAATACAGTATGTTCAACAGTTTAAAAAATAACGGCTGATATTAGGGGATCTACGAGAAACCAAAAATAATTCCGAGGGGTTAAGATTACCCAGGACCTCTTTGCGTCAATTAGGAGAGCGAATCTACACCTGTTGAAATATTAAATCACGGCCCCGAAACGCTTAAAAGATAAATCCGGTGGCTAAATCACAAGTCAGATGTTTTGGATTTGTGCAATCGCAATCGGTTGCAATTTGCATAGTACAATACAGATGCAGTACGTATTTAATGTAACGCTGTAATGTAAGCTAGTAATACAATTATATTTTTCGCTTGCTTTCTTTAATCGAATTTCGATTGTAGATATACGATAGTGAAAAATATTAACCTTGAATAATAAAACAATAATTTAAAACATGATATATTAATGCTTGCTGGTTTTAGCAGCTGCTAGTGGAAGTGTCTGATATTGTCGGCAGATGGCATGATGCATTGCGTTGGAGTAAAGTTCAAGTTCCATACTTTTTCACTACTGGAACATTTTAAAAGCACTGAAAAGTGTTCTACCGAATAATAAATTCATACTAAGACTAAAATAAATATCTCGATCCTTTCTGCATCATCATCATCATCATCATCATCATCATCATCATCATCATTTCTGGTTACGTTCGGCTGTTCATATGTTGTAAAATGCTGCCAGTATCGAGTAAGGTATTTGGTAAAGTTGCTGTAAAGTGTGGAAAACAATATACGCTTTTCAGAGATGTGTCATTTACCGTAATTATAAATCAATGCTACGCTCCCCAGCTACTTAGCCTAACTTTTTATATATCACAAACAATATAATTAAAATATTTTGTTATGCTTTTTCAGTTAAATATTATGTAGGCATTTAGGAGAAAAAGAAATAATTGCAATGCTTATAAATGCTTAACCGTCATTCAAAAACCACCCATTCGAAACCGAATTAAAAAAAAACAAAAACAAAAAAACAAAGATTACCCACCTTGATTACTTTGATACTCTACATAATTGTCTTTTATATAAAAATCAAGGGGAATTTCATAAATATTTCGAAAAATAAATACATTTTCATTACCGTTAAAGTTTTAATTAACAAATCCTAACGGTTGATTTCAGTTGATTACTAAACACAGTTCATCGAGATTCATTGAGAACTACAGCCAACTCAGAGCCGGATTTTAGGAGCAAGAACATCAAAGGTGCCGACACAAGCTCTCCCAACTGTAAATAGTGGCGGTCGTCGCCCTACTACTGGCATTGCAAACTTAACATTTTAAGGCAATATTATATTTACAAGATGACACTTTTTATCATTAGAAAATATTTCGATGATTTTTAAGAGTCTAAAATTGTTTACAAACAATATTTCTCATATATAAACGAAATACAAAACAATATGAATTTGGCTTATACAGTGAAACATGATCAAAGCGGAACGCGTATATTTCGGAAAGCTGACTAAAGAGTACAAATATTTCGGTCCCGACTCATTCAATACATTTTTATGTGTCAACATGTTGTAAGAAACGAAACGTGCTTAACTCCGAAACGAAACGTGCTTAACTCCGAAACGAAATGTAAAATTTAAGTTTTAATTACTATTTCTTTCTTTAATGCGGAACAACAGCATTATACGAGGTCTGTTCAAAAAGTATCGCGAATTTTGTGTTTTTTCAAAAAGTATTTATTTATTCATAAATAAATAATTTTGTTCCCTTCTAAGTAATCCCCACCACATATTATACACTTATGCCAACGTTTTTTCCAATCCTCAAAGCACTTTAAAACATCGTTTTTTGTGATCTTGTTCAGCTCCTCCTTCGATGCCGTCTTTATCTCCTCAATCGTGGCGTAGTGTCGTCCTTTCATGGGCCTCTTCAGTTTTGGGAACAAAAAAAAGTCATAGGGGGCCAGGTCTGGGGAGTACGATGGCTGAGGCACCATAAGTGTGTTGTTTTTGCCCAAAAATTCGCGCACAAGCAACGATGTGTGATCAGGGGCGTTATCATGGTACAAAAGCCAATTTTTGTTCTTCCACAAATCCGGGCATTTCTGGCAGATTGCTTCGCGCAAATTGCGCATAACTTGCAGGTAATATTCCTTATTGACCGTTCTATCCTGTGGCAAGAACTCATGATGCACCACGCCCCTGCAATCGAAGAAAACTGTAAGCAAAACTTTCACATTCGACCGAACTTGGCGCGCTTTTTTCGGTCTTGGCTCGTGGCAGCATCCATTGGGATGATTGAGCTTTAGTTTCCACGTCATAACCATAAACCCATGATTTGTCACCAGTTATGACCCTCTGGAGCAAATTTGGATCGTCGCGGACAGAGTTCAACAGCTCCTTAGCAACGTTAATGCGACGGTGTTTTTGGTCGAAATTGAGCAACTTTGGTACGAATTTTGCGGCGACCCGTCTCATGCCCAAATCATTGGTAAAAATCGAATTGCACGAGCCAATCGATATGTTTAGGTCCTCAGCAACTTCTCTAACGGTGATTCGACGATTGGCCAATACTATTTTCTTCACTGCTTCAATGTTTTCGTCTGTTGTTGACGAGCTCGGGCGTCCGGGACGCTCTTCGTCGTTCACATCTTCTCGACCCTCTGAGAACATTTTGTACCACCGATAAACGTTGCTTCGGTCCAAGGTAGCTTCACCATATGCCACAGTCAACATTCGGAATGCATCCGCGCACTTAATTTTGTTTTTCACACAAAATTTGATACAGATTGTTTGTTCCATTTTTTGGAATAGGCAAAAATCGAAGACGAGCTAAAACACGTCCAAGCAAAATAGCTGTCAACAATTAACTGAACATTCAAAATGGCCGAGCTTGTCAACATAAGTGAGGGACATGAGTACCAACATAAGGCCACAAAACAATCGAAAATCGAATATACGTAGCCCGCGGAAATTCAAAATTCGCGATACTTTTTGAAAAGACCTCGTATATGCTACTGTGACACAGTTCTCCTTTGTTATTTACTTTTAGCATGAAAAGCTCTAAACATACCGTTAGGGTGTGAAAGGGGGTGACTTTTGTTCAGTTTAGCAATGGAATTTACCCGGAAGGTCAAGTACCCCCAAGAAATGTGCCATTATTGTTCTATATATCAGGCGCCCTTTCCAATATCATGTCGAACAAAAAGTTCGTGTTGCTAGCATTTAACGAAAAGATGAAGGTCAGGCGAGTGAACAAAATAAACTTTATTTGCGCAAAATAATGTTACATTTTTTTTTTTTGATTGATTTATTTATGGACGCTCTTTAATATCTCAGGTCATCAGCGTCCCATTCAACCCAGGGCGTGAAACGGCCGACAAATTTTGCTCAGAGGCCTCTTTTTCAGGCTTGAGGTTCCTTTTGTGCCGTAAATGTACGACACGGGACCCACGGTTTTACTTCCCTTCCGAAGGAAGCCATACTTAGGATTTTTACGCCCGAAAAAATCCATCGGTCCTGGCCGGGTTCGAACCCGCGTTCTTGGTTGTAGGATGTTACATTTCAAATGTGATAAAACGCAAATTTACGAAACGCTAAAGAATAAATATCAGATATGGGAAAAGTGGATGAAAGGGATTGGCAAATGAAAAGAAAGGCAAAGAAGACGAGAAATGATGAAATTAGCGAGATAGTGTGGAGATAGTTCGTAAGTGCGCAGACAAAAAACTTACCTTTTCTGGACCATGTTACAGAGTGAGGTTCTGAAAGTCACTAAAGAGTTAGGAAATACGGATTTTAAAGCATCTACAGAATGGCTGGAAAGCTTCAAAGCGTGTGTGGGAAAGCTAAGGATGAGAAGTAAATAATAGCAATAGCGACATAATGAAAAACAAAACAGCACGTAATTGCGGATTATGACTCTGAAGACGTCAATGCCGATGATACGGGACTGTTTGCACTACCTTCAAATTCCAGGTGAAAATTACATCAGCGGAAAAAAGTCCAAGGAAAGACTCGCTGTACTATGTGCGGTAACATGGTAGGTGAAACCACCGGTTATTGAAAAGCCGACAAAACCCCTAGTTTCAAAAACATAGACGCCAGCAAGCTCCCAGTCCATGGCAAAACAATAAAAAGGCGTGAATGGTGCGTGGTCTTATGGAAGAGTGGCTGGGCTTTTGCAATGCCTAAATGAAAAAAGAAAATCGCCAGTGCTTGCTCCTTTTCACACAACCCATGGACCAGGGGCTTATTTGCCATTCGAGTCCCTTATAGGCGGTTATTGCTAGAGTCTCTTATTCTCAGTGTTGAAGAAGCTGAAGGTACGTTTGCTCTTGCACGGTCAGTTTCTGCGCTGAATTAGATTGGTCTGGCAATAAAAGAAATAAAGTCCGAAACTGTCACCAAAGTGCTTCAACAAAGCGGGGTTTGGAGATGACGAACAAGATGCTCCTGTATTCATCGAAGCTGAAGAAAATAAGCAGCAATTGCTGAATTAATCAAAATGCGGAACATTTCATGCAGTCCAGATGACTACATTGGATGTGACGAGCTCCTGTCAAATCACTCCACCTTTACAGTCTAATAGAAATATGCTGGAGATGAGGAGGAAACAAATGAGAGGAAGAGGAACAAAATGAAGATTTTTCCAGGAAAATTAATATGCATGAAGAAGCAATCGCATACATAAATCATGCTAGGCAATTTACAGTACACTTATATTTTCCCAAGTTTTGAAACTATTGTATAGTGCAAAAAATTGCATAGAAAAAACAATTGTCAATAGAATATTCAAATAGGTCTCCCTCCCTAATAATTGGCGAAAAAAGTGATGGATAAAAACTTATGGATAATATTCAAGAAAACAAAGTTACAGAAAATTGCAATAAATACCTTACAGCATACATTATGTTAGTGTTAATTAGTGTATTGATGCAGTGTTCTATTGTACAATATACAGTAAGTGAAGAACATCTACTGTACATAAATATGTGCATAATTACAAATTCATATTTATGATGCAAGTTAATTTGTAAAATTTATGTAGGCAAGTGTATTTTGTGTAATCTGGAAACTTGCCTAATTGGAAAATTATTTTGGTCTCATGGGATGCCGCTTTGAGCAGGTTTTATTTTATAAAATGATCTATGTACAACAAATAGTTAATAAACTACTACCTATTATCGTTTACCACAATGCAATAAATAATGAAATAACATTAAGAAAAATAATTATAACATCAACAAAAGCATAAATAAGAATAACTTAATCACATACTTTTCATTACTGTAACATGCATAAAAATTTTAAGCAAATTTACTGAAATGAAAAATTAAAGAATCACTTAAAATCTATATGCAGATTTGATTTTCAGCTTTTGTAAAGCCATACATACAAATATAAAATGATTAGCCATTCATATCTAATTACCATGCTCTCTACAAGTAGAATAAATAATGTTAATCAAATTACTAGAAAATAAAATGTAATGCAAAATTCAAGTTTATTTATAAAACTGGAAAATTTAAATTCTTTGCATTTCTGGACTTTAATTGCAAGTTCATCTCAAGCATTTCTTTTTGCTTTTTAATTTCCACATTCTTAGCTACATTGTTATCATTTAACACCTTTGTATTGTTCATTTATTAATAATATGTTGGCTAATACTTTTATACATTTCCTTACATTATATTAAAGGCATACATGTACTGGATTCATAATCCATATTACTCACATGGTTTTCAATAAGCTGAACACACAAAGTTATGACAGTATCTTTATGATTTATCAGATTAAAAAATTCAGTCTCATAACTACTACTAATTATCACATGCATAAGTTGATAAATTTCACAACACGAGAACATATTATGAAGCTAGAAGGGCATTTCCATCTACCCCCTATTTAATCCCCTAAAGTAAGAAATAAGTTTCTCTCTGTCAGAATCAAACTTTTTTCAGTTTGTAACATTTTCTTACACTCTATGCGCTTTTTAATATTACCTAACTTTTCTAAAAAATTTTAACTAGCAATGCATATCATAATTTTTGAGTCTCAAGAGGTACTAATATAAATTACGTTTCTTCCAGTACAGATTGTAAATTGTCTAAATGTTCTACAAATTTTTCTTGATTGAATAACTGCCAGATATTTCAGAGTAAATGTTCATAATTTAGCAGATTTAAATTGCAGGAAACTTAAGATCCCTCCCCCCCCCCCTTTAGATTCAAGTATTTTGCACAGAGAAAATGTACTTTCTAACCACAAATATTGATTCTAAATGTTTCATACACAATACAGATTGATCATTAACTTCAAAATTTGCACAATGTATACTCTATCCTCTCTAAATGATACTCTTTAAGAAATTTAAATATGGTAGTATGTGGTGCACTGCATTATTAGATGTGCAACCGGGCAACAATAGTGGCCGATTTTGTACAGAACATTTTCTATTACACAAGTTCCTGTATAATTTCATTAAATCAATATTAACTTAATAATAACAAAAAGGACCTAACTTACTACTGCTGTTGATTTACTTCCAATTATAAACCACTGTAATAAACCACATAACTGCAAGCATATTAACAAACCCATGTGCTTAATAAACAGCAACATGGTTGTACCTCGATCGTGGCGAGTTGAGTACTATGGATTATCGCATTATGGTTTGAGGATTGGAGTTGGTCTTGCTGTGATGTTAGAGCATGCATAAGAAACGATACTATCAAATGAAAATCGCTGTTCTCGTAACTAGCGCAGCAATTTTTATATTAAAATATATAAGTAAATACAATGCATAGGTTATTTTAATATTTGTTTCACTAGATTTTCAATAGCGAAGAAGGGCTACACATTTCCTACATTTTTAACTCGTCTTTTTTTCTGCAGTATATAAGCGCATAAAGAAACATTTGGCTTGTAGATCATGTTACACACACACAAAGAAAATAATGGCAATAAGCATAAGACGCGCTGCCATTCATCATCTTTTCTTTCATTCTTTATATTACAGCCTCGACAAAAATAACACTTTATTGTGCTGCAAAGTCGATGCCAGACACATGATGCATTCGTGAAGCACATGGGATGCCGTGTGTTGTAGTCGTTCGAAGCGTGCTAAAGGGCCATATCTTTTATGAAGAATGTTTTATTTCTTAATTAAACTAGCCTGCAGAAGATTCGAACGCTAAGTTAAAAAACAATAGCTGCAGCTACTAGCTATCTAATAAATGTTGTTGCTATTTTTTTAAGTTAAATACTTTTTACATACCCTTCACTTTCCTTTCAGGTTTTTATTCCAAGAATAATGTACATACGTGGAAAAAAAATCCAGCATATGCAAATCATTTAAAGCAATGAAGACGAAAATCGTGTTATAAATTATAGATAAATTTAAATTCTTGTTTAATACCCCCCCCCCCCCGGTTTTCAGTGTTGGCTATATGATTTTCAATGCAGACAGGATTTACAATTTTTATAAATTAATTTTTAAACACATCTAGGGCTTTTGTCATGTATTATTATTATTATTATTATTATTATTATTATTATTATTATTATTATTATTATTATTATAAAATGCTCGGGCATATCATTTTTATTAATTTTTAACGAGAAAAGAACATTTATAGACATATTATGACAATTATATGTTGTAAAACCGAATTTTCAAATTACAGCATAAACTTTTTTTATTTCCTGAAAGACAATATCTTGTTTTAACACTTAGAGGCCATTTGTTTCATAGAAACGTGCATTAGTGTGGCAACAAAACAATTTGTTGATAGTTTAACCACTGCTTGTAATATGGTGATTGTTTTATGGTTAAAAACAACAGAAAATAATGTTTTAAGAGGAAATGAGAGAACCGAGATTCTGTTGGTAGAATTTACCATTACAATATATAATAGATGTGAGCATAAATTTCGGCAGTAATTGAAAATGCATGAGGTAGTTACTAGACTTTTAATCCAAAAATATTTCCAACATCTAGTTGTAATTTAATTATTTGAACGCAGAGAAAGTAGTTCATCCATTTAAATATTTGTTTTGTTTGAATATTTATCATAATTTCTACCCATTTATAATTGCAATTTTACAATATTTCCCTGATCCTTCAGCGTTTGTTAATTCAAGATCCTATACAACTAACACCCCTGTTGTTGTGTACATGGATCCTACATCAATCTAACTATTCATATCACCAAGTGTACTTTACAAATACTTCCCTGAACGTGATCATATTCTCTCATTGTGACCTTATTACCTTCTTCCTTTGCCTTGATCACTTTCCTCCACCACTTTTCTGTTACTTTCCCTACACAATTTCCAAAGCGATTCAAAATTATTTTCTGCTAATTCCAAAATATCAAACAACTTTCCATATGAAATAGTTGCAGCCCATATCAAGAACTCTGCTAAATGAGGTATTTGATTTGCACATGAACGTTTTAATAATGCAAAATTTATTTTACCAGCCTTCTCTATACCTAAATCATGATCTAGTTTGCAATGTTTATAATGAAGCCCCTTTTTCAATGAGAAAGTTATCATCATCATCATCATCATCATCATCATCATAGAAAGGTAAACCACCAAATTATCCCATTTTTTTCCATCTGTCACTTTTTATCTCCTTGCTTCAACTGCACTCCAAGATCGAGCTGAACTTCTCCACAGGTAGGCACTAGGTACAAATCTTGAAACAGTACACAACTTCCAAATTACTGGGTACCTTAAAAACAGTCGACATAGGGGCGACAGCATCATGTTTATAATCATCTATTTTAATGAAAACGACACAGTCTTCCTTAGTAATAGTTATAAACGGGTTTATCCATATTTTCTTAAACCCACTTGCAAAGGAGGCGAAACATATTATAACTCCCTGCTTCCGGATCTTTCCTTCATTGCTACCTCACGTCACGTATGATGGTTGATTAGGAAAAATTGTGGGACAAGCACCATTAGTACATTTTGGAATTTTTCTAGGAAAATTGGTTCACCAGTATGCACAGGGAAAATGTCCTCCCTATCCAGAAATGTTTATTACACACTACAAATTCATCAATAACTTCAAAATTTGCACGATATACTCTTTATCCACTTCTCCTTTAACAACAACCAGACTTGTGAGGACGTGGCACAACAATTCAACGTCAGTGCAGAAATCATATGCCTCTATGTCCATCAACAAGGAAAAATGTATAAACTTGGTTGCCGGATTCCACACGAGCTGTTTTGCATTGTTGTTACGTCAGTAGAAAGATACCTTTCGTTATAGTCTGCTGACAAGCAGGAGAGATGGATCTTTCACGGACGTTCAAGATGCAGTCATCAATAGCTAGCAGCCCATGAATCTATTCCCGAAAAACCGAAACCACCAATGCACCAAAAGAAAGCTATGCTCTGTGTTTGGTATACTAGTCCATCTAACAAGCAACGGTATTGTGTATTCTGACCAGATGGTATGTGTCCAGGAAAAATTGAACACTAAGGAGCCCACACCCATGATAGAAAAGATTTTATTATTTTGTATGATAATGCAAAACCAAATACAGCTAAGGTTAATTGGGAGACTCTAGTGCACTTAACTTATCCTGTAGCTAGACATTGCACCATGAATTCTGGCGACATGTTTCCCGCACTAATGAGTTCTATCGCAATTGAATTCATAGTATTTCATCACGTTGACAGAACGTTCTTGATAGCAATGGTGAGTATATTTAATACTAAAGATGTTTTGTTTAGAATATGATGCATGGAAATATTTGGTCTGAAACAGTTTTTGGATCACCTTACATTTCTACATACATTGTCTTACACGATCCGAAGATGGAGCATTCTCTAGCTGCCCCATTGAGATCAGCAACTTTTGGATTGTTGGCAATGCATTTTATCGTTACGGAATATCGCCGAGTAAATATGGCCGAAAAAATAGACAGTAGACATCTGAAATGAACGAGTGCACAAATGCTGCACAAAAAATTACACGTTAAAAACTGTGTGAGCAATGGATGCCACAATTGTTGATTGTGAACTAAAAACCAGACGATAGGACATTTCATGCAGCGTCTGGTGATGTTTAATCGCAAACTGCTGGATTTTACGCAATAATTTGCAACTATGGACGAACTGTGGATCCACCATTACACCTCTGAGTCAGAATGGTTGTCAAGGTAGGGTCAGCAATAGGTCTAAGAGCGTCGGAGAAGGCTAAAGTAATGGGATTTCCCAAGGAATGCTTCTAATAGACTACTTGAAAAACAGAAATAATACATCATTGTTGGTCCTACGAAAGAGAAATTGAGCGAAAATCTTCCAAAATTGGCGCACAACGAAGCGCTCTTTCACGAGGATAACTTGCAGTCTCACCCGTGCAAAACAGCACCAATATGCGATAGAATTGATTTTTCATACTCCCTATAGCATTCTGTTACTTTTCTTGCTATTTCTATACTTAAAATTTTGCCCCAGTGGGGAGAAATTTTCTTCAAATGAGGACATGGTCGATTTGCATATTTAACAGAATTATTTACCCGACTGGATGAAACAACTAGAAAATAACTATACAAAGTGTCTTAGTGCTCATTGGATACTGTGTTCAGAAATTAAATTAATATTTTTAAAAAAGTGGCCTAATTGGCTATTTACTAAACTTTTCAGAAGACCCATGCAGTACTCCTTCAGTAACACATGAAATGCGATAAGTTTTTACAAAAGTTGAAAGATGCTGTAAAACGACAATAGATGAACTTACGGTTACCAAAGTCACTACTGCACAGGACAGAACTGAGCAATTAAGCAGCGCTGAAAAGAACTCGGTGATCTCACTCAGTGTCGTAATTATACAAGGAAGACAAAGGAGAGCTGTACGATGGCGATATATTTATTCCAGCGATACTCCTATGTCGTTATCCCAACTCAGAAGAGATTTCCCGGAATGTCCGCAAAAATACTCCTGTGCAGCTGCATCGCCACTCTATATGATGAAAAAAGTAGGCCAGCAACGAATTTGAGCTTTGGGAACAGGGGGAATCTATCTGAAGAACAGTGTGCATGTTCCAACAACTCAATATCTCCATTTTTTCCATCCCTGAAACACTTTTGTGTGCATTGCTTTAATAAAACAACATTTATTCTGCTGCAAAAAGGGCCGTTTCTCAGTAATTGGTTTAAAAGATTGGAATTGTATTCATCGGGTATAGTTATATCCTTATGAAGAAAATGATCAGTTAGAAAAATGCCTTAAGACTGATGCCATAAGCTTTCCTGCATATGGAGTTGACTTTTGTCTTCTTTAGCGCCAAACACCGACTTTCTTGCTGTTTCTGGTATGTTAAGGTGGATCCAATTCTCATACAGTTAAAGAGTCTATGCGTAAAATCATTTTTGTTGCTATTAAAACGTTCCAAACATTGTTACTTGAAAGCTTTTTTGATCTGCTATTAAATTTCGGCATTCCTGTTGCATAAAACTTTTTATGTACTTTTTATATAAATGTAAAACATAACCTACAAAATATTATGAAATGCCTATATGCTCAGCAAATTCAGGCACTTTAACTCGTCGGTCATCTAATATCATAAAAAGATAAAGAGAGCCTATTATGTCCCTTAAGGGCAAAGACCTCCTAACTAGTAAGGTAAGCTCGATTTTTCCTAACGTAGTGAGCTATTCCACGCTAGTTGTTCGTATTCTGTTTAAGACATTGACTGATTTGTTCTTCGGTTACCCCATTTCTCACTGCACTAGTTGCTTCTCGAGAGATTTCCATTTTTCTCTTCCTTTTGCTACTTTTGACCAATCTGGACCTGCATGTTTCTTGAAGAGATCTATCCATCTTCTTCTGGGTCTTCCTTGTGTCCTTTTTCCTACCCGGGGGTCCCACATGGAGATATAGGTCCATCTATTGTCCTGCATTCTTGCGATGTGACCGCCCCATTGCCATTTGCTTCTAGTAGCTATTTGTGCGATGTCTGTTGTCTGAGATAACTGATTTATTAATACTATAGATGGTCCTTCAAAGTTATTCCCAGAATCTTGCGTTGCATTTTTATTTGAATTTTGTTCTTTTGTTTTTCTGTTAGTGACTATGGCTGGCACCCGTATAGTAGTAATACAGGGTACACACAGGTTTCGAGCGTCTGGAATCTGATTTTCTTAGTTAGTGTTTGGCCTAACAATATAAACTTAAGGGCCCAAAAGGCTCTCCAGGTTAATGAGATTCTTCTTTGTACTTCCTTTTCCATTTTATCATAGAAGGAAATCTTTTGTCCTAGGTATGTACGAGGGTTGGAACTTAAATAGTGGCAGCTATTTATTTACAACCGACACAAAAGAGTTACATGTTAGCAACGTTTACTGTTCTTCAATGTAGTCACCAGCGTTGTGTATAACCCGTTGCCAACGATGTGGAAGTTTAGCAGAGCCTGTTCTCTTGATGGTGCAGATGGAGCGGTCTACTGCCTGTCGAATCTCTGGAACACTTCTGAAGCAAATGCCACGCAGTGGTTCCTTCATCTTCGGAATCAAATCAAAGTCACAAGGACTTAAATCCGGGGAGTATGGTGGATGGTACCGTGCTTCCCAGCCCCATCGATCGAACAAATCAGCTACAGCTTGCGCTTTATGCGCCCGAGCATTGTCGTGCAAAAGAAAGGGTGGATTCTGCAGAAAGTGTCGCCGCTTCTTTCTCAAAGCTGGTCGCAGGTGGTGCTCCAAAAACGAACGGTAATACTCAACACTGACGGTCTGCCATGGAGGAATGTAATGCGTTAGGATAACACCACCACAGTCGTACACGAGAATCACCATAACTTTCACCGTATTGGGGCTCTGACGAACTTTCGACTTTCGTGGTGACTCATACTGACGCCATTCATTCGATTGGCGTTTCAGTTTTGGTTCATACGATTTGGCCCATGTCTCATCCAGGGTTATGATACGACGTAAGATAGTCTCTCCTTCGCGCTCATAGCGCTTCAAGTGCGTCTTAGCAGCGTCGTAACGTAACCAATTCTCCATTTCCGTCAATCATGTGAAACCCATCGTGATGCAATTTTTCGCATGCCCAGGCATTCTTTCAGGATGTGAAGCACAGTCTTATGCGCTAATCCGGTTTCTTGGGCGAGCTCACGAATCATCTGGCGTCGATCACTGTCCAGTAACGCGGCAAGAGCATGCATTTCTTCTTCACTGACGCTCGTAAGATGGCCTGCCCGATGAACGTCTGCCACAGTTTGCCGACCATCTTTGAAGGCTTTTACCCAACGTGCCACTGTTCTGTAAGGAAATGCAGATTCCCCGCAAGCCTCTTGAAGACCTTTATGACACTGTCGTGCTGTACGACCTCTGTCACATTCAATCTTGATCCAACTCCGTTGTTCCTGTTTCGAAAACATAGTGACAACAGTACGTTAGACCGCTAGCTCACAAGTGACTGTGTTTCTCTCAATTGTGCGCACACAGGTGATGTGGGAAGGGAGAGTCCATTTGCTCTGAGAAAAGATAGGTATGTAAACAGGTATGTATGTGTGCTATCAGCGACAATATTAGATTCCGTTGCATAGCGTCTCCACAGCAGTGTTGCCACTATTTAAGTTCCAACCCTCGTACATTCGCTCACATATGTGAGAACTGTTCCATTTATTTTTATCGGGGTTTGAGGTCCATTTGAAACTGTTTCTTCAGTTTGTTTAGTGAGAACCCTGCAGGTATTTTTGCTATGCTCACATAATTGTTCCGGCATAGTTTGTAGTGCTTTCAGTGTTTTGGCGAATAAGACCACGTCGTCGGCAAATCGTGGATTTGTTAGTCGACTGCCGTTTATGTTGATTCCGAAATTATTGTGCCGTTCATTTTCTCCATAAAGAGTTTGGAAGAGATTGGATCGCCTTAGCGAACTGCTTTTTCTAATCGGAATGGTTGGCATTCTTCTTCTTCTGGTTTTACCTTCGCGAAACTTTGATTGTAGATTTTATGTAGAATACGAACGTACTTTGTCTCTATTCCTCATGCTGCCAGGGCTAGTAGTATGCTTACATGATCGACTGAATCGAAGGCCTTGCAATGAAGGCATAGTAAGATAGAATTCCTCTGCTTTCTCTATCTGCTAGTTTATAGTTTGGAGAGTCTATTGTACGGAAACTTGCTTGTTCTAATGGTTGATTTACATTCACGGTTTTCGTTGTTATTCTTCTAGTTAGGTATTTCGTAAATAGTTTGTATATATTTGACATCCAGTACAACCTATAACTTGTTCTGAAATGCCTATATGCTGAAAATTTCAGGCTCTTCAACTCGTCGGCCATCAAATCATATATTAATTTGATGGCCTCTCTCTCTCTCTCTCTCTCTCTCTCTCTCTCTCTCTCTCTCTCTCTCTCTCCTGTTTTTGCACTTTTTGGAAACTCCTCAAGTGGGTTTCTTCAAGGTTGGTATGACCATGTTTAAATCGTTGAAAATAATGGGAAAAGCTTCCCATAAACTTTTATAACTTTTGTATGAATTTCCTTTTGATTTAAACCGTCAGTGCACAATATATGAAACAGTGTACTTTAGAATATATGTGTTATATAAACTATATGAATAACTGACTTGATCATTCAAACGAATTCCTACATCAAAATAATTATATTGTGAATTGCATGGCCACCAATGATCGAGGTCCAGACTTTTCAGCCCACCCTCGTATTCTACACATTCGATAGTTCCTCTCAAAATTTCTTTGTTTTGCCAGATATTTAGTTTTATCTTACTTGGGTTAAGCTGACTTTTTCAGGATTTAAGAATTTAAAGAAATCTTAAGGATTTACTTCTGAAACCATTGCACCACAGAACTAGTACCACGAAAGATAAAACATTAAAATAATTTGCCTAGCAAAAAACGAACCTATAACTTCTTAGCATGCTTTCCTCTCTGCAGGAGTCGTTTAATTTGTTCTATTATCGCCTCTTTTGTATCACAGTCAGCAACATTATTTACTCAACACTATCATTTTGTTTCCAAACCCAAATTACTCGGTTCTAAATGGAACAATACGAGGTGGTATAGATGAGGTCTTGCCTATAATATAACTTTTTTCCATTCAATAAAATCCTCCTTTAGCCCTATTCACTAGGCCTTGAAATTTCTATAACTAATCAGCGATTTGTGTTCGGGAGCACTGTCTTTCAGGAAGAGCACATCTTTGGAAACTGTACTACATCGCACTACAAACTTTTCCCGAGGCTCAGTTAATAATACAGAATAATGCGCTGTCTTAAATGTGTACTTGTTTTCAGTAGTATACCATAATTTTGTCTCAGTCGCATAAAGGGATCTGAATACCCTTCGGTCCCAGTTTTATGCCCGATATTCCTTTCCATTATATTTAGGAAAGACTAGAGGATCGTGGAATTTTTTTCAGTGATATACTTTGCAACCTTTGAATTTATAGTATAATAGTATACTAATAAGTTGACCGTATGTTAATTGGGCTTAGAACTTAAGATATTTCCAAATTTTTAGCTACCTTCTTACATCCTTATGGAATGAAATGAGGGAAAAGTATAGGATGTGCCATAAAGCTAATATATCGTATCATTTTAAAAACACTTGTATGTAATTTTATTCAGATGTTTACAACACTTTAGTTGATATTTAATATCTTAAGGAAATAACATTAGGGAAGAGGATTTGTTCAACTTGTAAGATAATCTATATTTTTTCCTACATTTTGTTAAACCAGTCTAAGTTTTTAGGATATGGGAAACACACACAAATACATATTGTACATATACACACAAGCTAACTAGCATACACAGTGGGAAGATATATGCATGTTAGTCTAAACATTATGCTTGCAGGCTTCATTAAAAGACAGTATTGTCACTTTTATTTAATTCACTTAAGACATGTATTTTGAATAGTTTTTTTTTCTTTTTTTTTAAATCAAATCTGGAGTCATTGCAATTTTGCACTGCACATAAAGTGTTCATTAAAATGCCACAGTATATGAAGCTCTTGATTAATATAAAACCCTATTAATTACTTTTTTTCTTTGGAAGAGCATCAGTTTAATTAGCAAATTTTCAACTATAATTTCGTTGGAAGTTATATTTTTACGCCTATGGCAAACATTTTACCTTTGCATGTTTACACATTAAATACAATTATAAACCATAAAAAATTAATTTAAAATTTAATGATTTTTTCGTTAAATTACCTTCTAAGAATCTCGTGAATTTTAAAATATAGTCCTCCTGTTCAATATGAATGATCTATTATACTTTTCTAAATGTCCAGTAATTACATGTAGTTCATTATATATGATAAAATATTATTATTTCATAGGTTTGCAACATATAATTTAATAATATATAAATATAATATCCTTATTACTGGGGGTTCACGAAACTCCGACCCGAACACGGCGAGCCATATAATGAAGGAATATTGAAGGATAAGGGAAAGGAAAATAAAGGAGGTTGTGTTATCGCAATCGACAGGTGATAGCTATTTCAACGTCTGCGTCAGTAAGAGAAAACGCTTTATGCCGCGAGGAAATATTTACAGTCGTGCCGTGCGTGATCTATATATTTCGCGCAATAACTAATTGAAATTGTGGAGGTTTATGTGCGTACTTCGAAGACGTGGGAGAATTTTGCAGTCAAATTTCCTAATGTCGGTTTCATTGTAAAGAGCAGAATGCAAGATTGGTTGAGATCGGGATATTTAGAAGCCCCACTAGGTCGAATGTAAATATGTGCAACAGATACGAGGGTATGTCCGTAAGCTTCCCGCCTAACCATTTTCTAGATATGATAAAGACAAAAACTATATTTAATTTTTCAATATAGTTACCCTTTAATGCAATACACTTACCACATCTTTCAATTAACATTTCAACCCCCACCCAAATAGTCAGAAGTCTTGTCTGCAAAATAGGCATAAACAGATTCCATCACTTCTTCGTCACATTTAAATTTCCTTCCTGGAAGGTCCTTCTTGAATTTTGAGAAGAGGAAATAATCACTGGCAGCTAGATCTGGGCTGTAGAGTGGATGGTCGATCTCCTTGAAACCACATTTCTTCACAGTTTCCTTTGCAACAAGAATTGTGTGCACAGGCGCGTTGTCGTGAAGAAGGCGTACATCACCACTCTGCTTTCCTCGCCTTTTCTCTTTGATGGAAGCACGTAGTCTGTTTGGTAGGCCAGCATAGTACTCCCCTTTTACTGTGGTGTTCCTCTCTTTGAAGTCGATGAAGAGTATTCCTTCATAGTCCCAAAAGATTGTGGCCATGATCTTCTTGGTTGAATCAGTGACCTTGGCCTTTAGAGGCGGTGCTTCGCCAGGTTTACACCACTCCATTGATTCTCTTTTGAACATGGGATCATAGTAGAGGACTACAGTTTCATCTCCTGTAACAATAGTTTGCAGAACTTCTCTGTCGTTGCCACGGCAGAGCTCCAAAAATGCCTGACAGCAGATGACTCGTTGCTGCTTTTGGACTGAGGAAAGAAGTCTATACACCGATCTTGCACTAACCATATTCATATTTAAATATTTAGGAATAATTGGAAGGACTGTTGTTTTAGAAAGGCCCAACCTTGCTGCTATTTCTGTAGCTATAAGCCGGCAGTCTTCCATCATTTCTCCTTCCACAAGAGCGATGTTTTCAGGAGCGAGCACCTCCAAGGGCCGACCTGCTCGCTCTTCATCTTCAATGCTTTCTTGGTCCATTCGAAAATGTTTGATTAGCCCATTCTTTTAACGTAGAATATGAGGGGGATGCTTCTCCATATACAAGTGCAATTGCTGTTTAATTTCATTTGGAGCAAACCCTTCTTTTGGGAAGAACTTAATAACAGCCCGATACACCATTCTGAACATGTCACAATCTTCTACACATAACCTTCTTTATGCAACTATATCTGAACAACTGTACACAGCGAAGAGGAAGCTACAGGAGCAATCATTTACTTAACAGATTAAAGTATGACAGCAGATAAGGATTTTGTGAACGCGATAATTCTTATCGGCGAGGCCGGAAACTTATGGACCTACACTCGTGCAATATCAACTTTAATTTAAGACGGGGGGGGGGGTAGGTTTTTCATGTAGTTAGCGTCCTTCGAGTGAAAAAATTAATGCTAACGAATGTAATGCGTTTAATAGCACAAATAAGTAGCTTTTCAGTTTGAGAATAAACTGCAATTTGCTTCTCCTGTAAAAGCATTGTAATTATCAAATTTTCTAATTGAGACTGACGATATGCTGCATAATTTTTCTGATTCTGACTTGTGCGAACAAGGAAGTGTAGCACTATAAGAAATAGTAACGTATACATTCTAGCTATGTCGCCATAAACCGGATATAAGCACAGAAACTGATCTATAAATTATTCATTATAAAAAGGAACGTCTTTCTCCATTCTAACTTGTAGCACATTTGTTTAGTTGTTATTCACAACGTATATTTTATAATCATTATTAAAATTACTAAAATAATTATACAGTCTTTTAAACGTTTAATTCCTCTAAAATGATTGGGATCAAGATAGCTTTATATCTATTTCAGGTTTAGAATTATTAGCAACTCATGCTAATTTTAGGTCTTTTTCTAAACATTTTAATTTTCCTAGTCTGGGGATCAATGCTATTGCTTCAGTCACTTTATTTAAGCCTTCTCCTCCTTTCTGTTTCCCATTTTCTGCTAGTATCCATGCTCTCCTTTTCCTTTCTGTCTTTTCTGAATTCACACACTATGTTTGCAGATTCTGAAACTTACGGCCTTCTCCGACTTGGAGAAAGTTTGCGTGCTGAGCTTCCGTAACGAATAATTGGTAGAAGAACGAGTTTAAATAGTGAATTTGCGAAATTGTTGAACATGTACTCGTTCTGTGCTTTGTAATTCATTATAACCTCATAGGTCTCGAAGGCCAGCAGTTGCTGAAGGGAATCTGGGAGCGCTTGCAGGTGAAACCCTATTACGTTGTGGCATGAGATCATTCATGAAGGTAGTCTGGTCGTTGTTGCTGCAATTCCTGAGTCATTCACGGTCACTGGCGGAGTATTCCGTGTTGTAACACATACTTTCACTGCGTGCGATGTGTAATAGTGGAACTGGACCCACATCTTTGTATAGATCTCGAGGTTGCTCATTGATTCCTAGAATCTACAAAGTATATCGCCACGTGCAACATTCCGGTTTTTCTCGACTATTTACTGCTTATAAACAAGACAGAAAAGAAAATAATGAGAGAAAATTAAAAAAAAAAAAAAAAAAAAAAAAAAAAAAAACTTCTTTTGCTCAAAGACTTCGGGAGCATTATCAAGTATGGTTAAAATAAATAAAAAAGTATACATTACTATTAGTAACACTTGAAATATATTTCAATTTTTTATGTATTGTAGTATCATAGATATGTTTTCCACAACGAATTCATTTGGTTTAAATTTGAAAATGATTCCGTTTAATTTTTCAGTATGTTAGTTATCCGGAGCAGAGTATATTTCTCATAATATTGTAGTTAGTTTGAGGACGAATTGATCAGCGAGTTGTTGTGTGCTCATGTATAAATCGCTCTTTTATTTTGTATAAAATGTGTGCTAATTGTTCTTTGTTAGTTATTTCACTACGTAAATATACTTTTAAAGGACTTCTTATACACCATAAGAGAAGTAGTAAGGCGTTTGCAAAAAATGCCCTATCAATTGTGTTCCAGGTAGAGAAACTGTTTGCCAACTTGTAAAAAACGTTACGAGAGAGAGAGATACACGATCTCTCAATGGCAAAAACTGTTCCGAAACACCGTTTTTTTATTTGTTTATTTACGGACGCTCTTTAACATCTCCGGTCATAAGCGCCCCATTCAATTCAGGGAGTGAAACGACCGACAAATTTTGCTCAGAGGCCTCTTCTTTCAGGCTTGAGGTTCTTTATCGTGCCGTAAATGTACGACACGGGACCCACGGTTTTACTTCCCTTCCGAAGGAAGCCATCCTTACGATTTTTATGCCCGAAAAAATCCATCGATCCTGGCCGGGTTTGGACCCGCGATCTTGGGTTTAAAAGGCAAGTATGGTAACCACTACACCACCAGGACCGACCCGAACCACCGTGATTTTCCGAAAGAAAGATTTGATGAAATACAGCAATTTTTATGCAGATGCCGGCAATGTATTGCCACTGAGGGGCATTATTTTCACTTCTTATTACGTAAGATTGTGTTTATTGTCCCTTTTAAATACCACGTAAAAACTAAAATAAAATACTAACGCCTTCAGTCGGCCTGAAACTCAAAAAAAAAAAAAAAAATAAATAAATAAATAACTTTCGGTTCACACCTATGAGAGGTGGGCAAGTTGAAACATGTTCTGTACCGTCTACAGCAAAATGAACACGACACGCGACGAACTATATGCTATTGTGAAATTCTGCCTTCTCTCAACAAATCCTGAGTTGATCCCTAAGTAATGCTACAGGAAGCCTATGGAGAGTTTGTTCTTCCCTATAGACAGCTCTAATATCGTTTAAAATGTTTAAATAGGGGAGGCGATCAGTTTCAAAAGGAAGATCGCTCCAATTTGTGCTTTGATGGATGAAAACACTAACACCACTGTTGCCATTGTGAGAGGATCGTTGAATAACATTAAGAACGGTTTCAGAAAGAAATTCTGAAAATTTCACTCCGTGCCATCCGCACATTGGTAACTGAAATGTTACATATGAGACGTGTTTGTGCCCGGTGGGTTCTAAGACATGCATTTGAAGATAATGTTACAGGTAGATCAGGAGTTTCATTCAAAGGTAATCACTGCTGATGAAACCTGGCTACGTCGTTTCGTTTCTGAAGGCAAACAGCAAAGTTTTTGTGAAAATCTATACCATCACCAACGTTTTCTGCTGGGAAAGTTACGGTCATCTCATTTTCCGATATTCAAGAAATGGTTTACCAGCATGTCATACCTGCACACACAACTGTCACTGGGCAATGCTACAGAGATGTCCTGAAAACTCTGCAAGGCCATAAGACGCGCAAAAGCCACATTTTCGTGAAACAGATGCATAATGTTGTTGCTGAATATCTCACAAAAATCAAAAGGAATTCTCTCTCTCATAGTCCATTTGACCTTTTACTTTTCCCCCAAATTGAAGAAACACCTTCGTGGGAGGTATTTTTCATAATCAGAAGCAGTGATGAAGGCTGCGGACCTGTAAAAAGTTGTTTCGAGCATGTTTTTGAAGACTGGCAGGATTTCTGGGATGCCAGATTTCTATGCCAGAAGGCAGTGCATCCACTGGGGACTACTTTGAGAAAGATCGTCGAAATTATGAGGATGATGTCAAAAATTCTTTATTAAATAATACTCATATATCGTGATTTATGAGCAAATATTCTCAATATTTAAAAACTAATGTTCGAAAACTAATCACAGTACTGTAATGACATTTTGCATTTAGCAACAAACGTCTTTAATATGAATGTAACATTTCAGAAAGTTCCGCTTTGAATTGAAAGAGGCTACTGAACGATAAGAAGTTTACAAACAGCTTTGTTCTGGTCTAACGTAAACAACAAACATTGCATAAATAGCTACCAGAAGCAAATGACAACGGGGCGGTCACTTTGCAAGAATGTAGGACAATAGATGGACCTACAAGATCTCCATGTGGGACCCCGGGATAGGAAAAAGGATACAAGGCAGACCCAGAAAATGATGGACAGACCTCTTCAAGGAACATGCAGGTCCAGATTGGTCAAGAGTAGCAAGAGGAAGAGAAAAAATGGAAATCTCTCGAGAAGCAACTAGTGCAGTGAGAAATGGAGTAACCAAAAGAACAATTCAGTCAGTGCCTTAAACAGCATACGAACAACTTGCGTGCAATAGCTCACCACGTTAGGAAAAAGCGAACTTTCCCTATTTATTAGGAAGCCTTTGCCCTTAAGGGACACAATAGTCTATCTTTAATTATTAGCTAACTAGACATATTTTCTTCTTGGTTTTACTTAGATACGAAAGTACGTGGTGTTTAGTCACCACAAATAAAAAAAACTGTAAAAGCAATAAAAATTAAATTAATAACACTATAAGCTGACTGTACAGCTATGCCCATCTACCGGCAAGCTATGAAAGTATAACGTACAGAAAAGCAACTCCACAACGCTAACTTAGTATAATAATCTAAACATTGCTTTAGTTTTCAGGTGTCAGTAGCCAGTAGCCATTAGTTGAGGCGATAATACCGATGAAATCAAAGAGACAGCAAGTAACTATAAAGAAAAACACAATTAAAAACTTTGAAATCTGTCATAAATATCCGAAGAGTGTCGAAATTCCATGTTGCAATACTTTCAACTCATTCAATGTTGTTAGCCTTAGGTCACTTTTAAAGTTGCATTTAAATGCATTTAGCTGTCATTACTAAATCACTACTGTTGAATTCAGATCCAAACTGAGCGAGGTCTTGTACAAAAGTGTTTTTTTTTTGTAAGAAAAAGTAAAAAACGAGGTAACTTTAAATGCCAACGTACTCTAAAGAAGCTTTACCCATTAATAATATAGACCATTTGTTCTCCAACTGTGGTCCATAGACTCCCTGGGGTTTGAGAGTTCCTCCCAGAGTACTATTAACAGCATTTATTCTAGGATGTGTAGAAACAAGCAATGAATTGCGAGAAAACGACATATGATACAGATTTACGACATTTTCTATTGAAGTAAGTTAAATTAGAATGAAACGAAATCAACTGTTCCCCGGAAGGAGCTTTCTAAGGAGAAGGCAGAACTCTCACGTGAATCGCCATAGTTTCCCTAGGAACAGCCTTGAAAGAATTGATGCCTTTTACTTGTATGGAAAATTATTCTCTTCGCCTGTTTATATATATATATATATATATTAATGAAACATAAAAATAAAGAAACACTATTAACAATGTAACAAATTAACACTAAAATAAAAGTAGATAAAGATAAAACACAGAGAAAGAGTCACACTAGAAACTGCTATATTTCGAACTACTGCGAGTTCTTCAATGGCAAGAAGCTAGACCTTTATAAGATGTAATATATAATAAAGTATTTTAGAAAACACAGAAATAAAATTAAAAGAAAAATAGATAAATAGTAAAGAAGTCAAAAGCAAAACACGCAAAAGCAAAACACACAAAAGCAAATAAAGCCTAATAAGCAAAGTTAAAAGCAGCACCAGAGGTGCAAACAATATTAATGAAACATAAAAATAAAGAAACACTATTAACAATGTAACAAATTAACACTAAAATAAAAGTAGATAAAGATAAAACACAGAGAAAGAGTCACACTAGAAACTGCTATATTTCGAACTACTGCGAGTTCTTCAATGGCAAGAAGTTTCTAGTGTTTTATCTACTTTTATTTTAGTGTTAATTTATATATATAAGAGGATAATTGGGGAGCTGCCTGATGGAGAGGTAGCGTGCTTCAATCTAGAACGCCTAGTGATAGTGTGCCGGCATCCTGATCATATGCTTCCCTGCAATACTGTCCTCTATCAATGAGGTCACAAGTCGGAGGTAGAGAAAGTAGAGGTCGCTGCCGCAGACCATGGACAGATCTCGGGTTGTAACGCCATACACTACAATAAAAAGACAAAAATTGAAAAAAGTATCTTTAATTTTATAAACAAGATGAACAACTTTTAAAAGTATGTACTAATTTGAGATTTTAAATTTTGTTTAAAACTTGCTAGAAATCATTAAAGAGAGTTCGGGGTCAAGAAAAAATTGATAGACATTGTTGTTCATTAATAATAATACAAACGTTAAGAGTAAATGTTTAAATTTTGGCATGCATTATAAACGATACTTATTTCAAAATATAGAAATATACCACAAACCTTTACACAACATTAAGAATGGATTCTGTGTAAATAAAAATTAATTTAACTATAGTCGAGATATCCTTAGCACAGATACTGTGGCAAATCTGTCAGAGTGAATTAGTAACTAGGTTTTAGAAGTTTCATTTCTTGCTCGCCTTAAGATAGCTGGGTGACCTTCTAATATCTCACAGTCTAAAGGTAGAAGTACAAAAAAAAACTATGAAGGCTTCACCTTCAGAGCCTGGCATCACGCCCATTTCTCCAGAAGCTCTCTAAGCTTTCCGGACGATATGCAAGAGAGAAGATATTTTTATTTAATTCTGTAGATGTTCTTTGATAATATCTAATACTTCTAAACTTAGGTATATTTGGAAAAGCTACACAAAATTCAGTGCAAATTATTTTTGCATTCCCAAAATATCACGGATAAAGCACGACTTATCGTTGGTTATTGTTGAAGTACTCTACGGTGAAAGTCTCGTCTGCACTATTTTGGGTCAGGTAAATGTCTCAGACTCGGCACCTACCGAAATAAGTTGCCTTCTTTCCTCTGCCCAGATTTCTGCTATAATGCAACTTCTCTGCTCCAGTTACTAATATTCTCTACAATTACATTCCTTTGTGTTTTTATTTCATCTGTCATCTTATCAATTTCCTCATTACTTGTAGTATCATTTTCAAAAATTTAAGGCCAACCTCTCGTTTGTCACTACCAATATGTCCAAATCAAATTAACTGTCAATGTTGCACATTCTTTATTACAATTTCTTCACGTACACTTCCTATGACATTTTTGTTTCTTACTTTGTTCTTTGCGTAGTGCGCTTCTAAAAATGCATCTCAATACACATTAACTTCTATTTGATATTATATTTATGTATTTTTAACTCTTTTATTACATGATACTGCATTTAAGTACCAGCGTTGTATTCCATCCTTCTTTACTCTGTTCAAAACCTGTTTTTTTAAATTTCATTTCCTTGCACATTCAATTTGAGATTGTCAGTTTCTACAGGATGTACTCTTTTTAAAAGTTATTAAATTTTTGTACAGGTTTCGTGTATAAATATAACCGTAATATTGTAAATATTATGCATAATTTTTATCATTATTTGGTCATAAGCAGAGAGTGTACAAAAATTCTCTTCGTCTTCAATGATGGTTTAGAATCTTAAAATTGGAAGGGGGCGGATTGAAACAAAACTTAGATAGAGTTCAAAAGAAAAATGACCCTAGTTATGAAAATATAGGGGACTGCATTAGCATACCCATTTTTATGGAAATAAGTTCAAACACACATATATGGTACTGTATTTTTTAAGAACATTTAAAGCATATGGCCTGTGAATCAGGTTAGTTACCGCAGTGCAAAGGTCAGACCACAACAGCACAACAATGATGTAATATTAATAATTATATATGCAGTACGAAGTAAAATTCAGTAGCAATATTGTCTACACAGCAAACAATTTTTGATCCATAACACACCAAAGTACTAAAACAGAGGATAGAAGAATACATGAAGTCAAAATTCAAACAAAAATGTGATCTTTAGTGCTGAAATATTCATTTTTTACTTCCTCATTAGTAGATACATGACATAAAATTAGAATTATTAAAACCGCCAAGGAAAACATAGCCCGTTTCCAACACTAATTAAGGATTTGTGGCCCCATCGGCCCTCCGACCTAACCACTTGCGATTTTTATCTCTGGAGTAAATTTAAAAAATACCATGCACAAGATATGTACACATACCCTGGAAGAATTTAAACAGAAAGTAGCCAGCATTATTCAACGTAAACTACAGATGTTTAAAGAGGCGGACGACGGTGGTGATCAGTTTCAGCACCTCCTTTCATAGAATTGAGAACTGTGTTCGCGTCACTATGCGATACCTCTATAGGCAAAACACAGCAAGTTGGCAGGGACCACCTCACTTGCACTTATATCAGACGGAAGTCCGTCTATATCAGAACTCACATTTAAGTATTAAGAGTTGAGGAGATCGTTTGAGACATTGCGGTTCACTAACTTAATCTCACTTTCATTTTGATGTTCTTTAACTTCGCTAGTGTTGTTTATCGACTTTATCGAATCTATTAATTCGCTTCTACTTAACTGCCAAGGGAGGACGAGGTCGTTAAGGCGTGGACTCTTGAGCGGGAGGTCTGGGTTTCGAATTCCACCAGGACCGTCCTCCCTGACTTAGATTTTTTTTTCCCCAGGTTTTCCTCAGTCCTCATAAATGGCAAGTGCCGGGGAGGTACCTTAAACTTAGGCCTGGAATGTTTCCTCCCTTAAAAAAATATTTTACTCACGTATCCCACCGCCTGTGGTGCCTCAGTAGTAATTAAAAAAAACTTCTACTTCCACTGATACTATTAGTATCACTCTTTCATCACTAAAAAAAAATTAAAAGAACATTTTAGAGTTTCGCTTCCGGGATTCCGCAATTTGGGTAAAAGAACGCTTCTGGCAAGAGAACAATCATTTGCAAAACGTTGTTAGAATAACCAACACTACCAGATAGTTTGAATGCAGACGGCATTGCTGTTTGTATCTAACGATCTGAAAATGTTTATTTTAGTGTGCACGTACTGGATGTGAGATTAATTAAGTTTAGTCAATTAATTAGCTTATTTGTTTAAATTAGCAATTTACTTAATACTAATTAGGAATTTTTACTAACTACCAGACCTTGGGGTAGAACTGCATTCCCATATTTTTACTTGCTTGTACTACTTTTGAATGTTAGTTAATACAGAGTGTTAATGAATTACGCCGCGATACTTTCTGAGATTGTAGAGGAGTTTTAGACAAGCAAATTGAGATAGAGGATTTTTTTAATTTTATATTTTATGTATGATGCTGTGCTGTATCATAAAACAATAAAAATAAATAACCTATATTGCTTGACCTATATAATTACGATCTTGGAAGCCACAGTCTGTAGTCTTATGCATTAGGTCACACAGACAGGTGGTCAGTTCCCTCCAGGCTAAGCTGCAAAGTTATGAAATATTAAGGGTTGGCATACAGAAATGTTATTTTATTACACCTCATGATCGAACTTCAATATAAACCATGGGAATTTGAGACAGCTGGTCTGCCTCTAAGGTACTTCCTATGAGAGGAAGGGGCGTTATTTCTGCGAAAATCCATTTTTCTATTCGCGCTAATATCATAAATATCAAGGTAATGGAATCACTTATAAAAGATTTCCGTATATCATAAACAAGTTGCTTTCATATTTAACTTCGTCCGGTGATAAAGAGGGCTAGCTAAAATACCATCTTTTTCATAAGGGATTTGAAACGAACACGGACATGTTAATGAATAAACCGTAGTTTCTTTCCAATTATATTAGTTCGCGGAAGCGCCAAAATGTTATGCAATATGTTTTCTACACTTTTCCTTTCAGCATCCGTTTGAACTCTCAAATACTGCAATGCAATGCATGCTCAATCCAGCCTTACGTCACGAGAAAGTGCGAATATTTCTGCCTTCTTCCGGGTTACAGTACACTGTGCTTTTAAACTGCAATATAAACAAAAGAAAGAAGGTTTTCAGATTCCAACAAAGTAGTCAGAAGAGCATAACGTTCTTTTGTTTTATTTCGATAAGTATAATAATACATTATTCTGGTTAACATTCGATTTATAAATGTCCTACAAATAAGTGGTTTCATTCTAATTTTCTAACAACAGGTTCTCCCCAATAATAATCAATCCTCTTAATTTTAATAACTTATTAAAATATTATAATTAGCTACAAACGAACGCCTCCCCCAAACAAGTTGTAACCGACAGTTTTCGTCAGGGTAGAAAAAATGTGGAACAATGTTGTACTTGAACCAATGGATGTGTTAGTGAAATTTTCGGTTTCAGTCTCGTGTTTTGGTAGCACCGATTTAATATTGAAAATGGTGTTTGCAAGAACAATGTAATAATTGCAAGATAAAATGGTGAATAAGTTAGAACTAATTCTTTCCTCGTCTAACCTATAATAAATAAATAAAAAAGATAAAAATAAAAAACACTCCTAATGCTGCAAGCAGAACAACATTGTAAACTATGTGTACAGGTACGGAACATTAAATGAAGATCAACGTACAAATAAGGGTTCATTCAAGATAACAGAATATTTCTTGTTCCAAATCACTCGTGATGATCTTACAACTATTTGTGGGAGAACAAGTCTCCATAATATTCTCCAGCTCTGGATTAGTTGCATCATTGCAAGAAAGATTACAAAAATTTATCTTCAGTCAATGTCTGCCGCTTTCCAAATGCACATTCAGAACTTCTGCCTTACAGCTGCAAAGAAGAGGAACCTAATGGATATCTGTAGTTACGAGGATAGGTCCACGAGTTTCCCGCCTAACCATTTTCTAGATATGATAAAGACAAAACTATATTTCACTTTTCAATACAGTTTTCCTTTATTGCAATACATTTCTCACATCTTTGAATTAACATTTAACACCTCTCCCAAAAATAGTCAGAAATCTTTTCTGCAAAATGGACATAAACAGCATCCATCACTTCTTCGTCACACTTAAATTTCCTTCCTCGAAGGAAAGCTCCTTCTTGAGCTTTGAGAAGAGGAAATAATCACTGGGAGCTAGATCTGGGCTGTAGGGTGGATGGTCGATCTCCTTGAAGCCACGTTTCTTCACAGCTTCCTTTAAAACCAGAACTGTGTGCACAGGCGCGTTGTCGCGAAGAAGGCGCATACCATCACTCAGCTTTCCTCGCCTTTTCTCTTTGATGGAAGCACGTAGGCCAGCATAGTACTTCCCATTTACTGTGATGTTCCTCTCCTTGAAGCCAATAAGGAGTATTCCTAAACATTCCCAAAAAATTGTGGTTATGATCTTCTTGGTTGACTGAGTGAGACCTTGGCCTTAAGAGGCGGTTTTTCTCCAGGTTTACGCCACTCCATTGATTCTCTTTTGGACAAGTGATCACAGTGGAGGACCACAGTTTCTTCTGTAACAAGGGTTAATAGAACTTCTCTCTCGTTGCAGGGCTCCAAAAATGCCTGACAACGGATGACTCGTTGCTGTTTTTGAACTGAGGAAAGAAGTCTAGGCACTAACCTTATTTATGTTTAAATGTTTAGGAATAATTGGAAGGACTGTTGTTTTAGAAAGGCCCAACCTTGCTGCTACTTCTGTAGCTTTGAGTAGCCGGTCTTCCATAATTTCTCTTTCCACAAGAGCGACGTTTTCAGCTTTAAGTACCACCAAGGGCCGACCTGCACGCTCTTCGTCTTCAATGCTTTCTCGACCGATTCGAAAAAATTTGGCCCATTTTTTTACAGTATAATATGAAGTGGATGCTTCCCCATATACCCCGTTCATTCACTGTTTATTTACATTTTGGAGAATTCCTTCTTTTGAGAAGTACTTAATAACAAACAACTCGATAGTGCATTTAGAACATGTCATAATCTTCTACACATAGCTTTCTTTATGCAACTATATCTGAACGACTGAACACAGTGGAGCGGGAGTTATAGCTGCAATTATTTACTTAACAGATAAAGTACGATAGCAGATAAATATTTTGTGAAGGCGATAATCCTTATCGGTGAGTCCGGAAACTTATAGACCTACCCTCTTATGTCCCTGTTGAGTACAGAAAATTCTGAGGATTCGGCAAGTCAATAAACAGAAATATGCTATCTCAGCTTTGTTAGAATAGTTTTCTTTAATAGAGTTTGGGTTCCTAACTTTTATGTTTTTAGTTAATTGCTATGAAATGTAATATTTTGCTAAATGTAATATTTTGCTAAACTTTGATTGATTATCTTTTATCACTGCAAATAAATTGTTAAAATAACTGGTTTAACAATGCAGTAGGTAGTAAAATAATGTAACAATTTGTCAGTTAATGTTGTTCCTTTATTTGTTTTTCTAATCAGTTATTGTGTATGTGCTAATGTTGCATAAGAGTAGTAATTTTTCTGATAAAAAGTATTTCTATACTTTTTCAATCATAAAAGGCTTTAAAACCTTTTTTTAAATCCTCTGTACACTTTAGTTTTTGTTGGATAGTAACGTTATTCGGGCGAACCATTCAAATAAAGAAAAATTATAATGTAACATGCTTTTATAGTATTTGTAAAACTTGCTAATTGTGCCTGAAGATTATAAAAGCGACCAGAAAGCTAGTTAGTGGTGTGAATGTTCTTCTAATCTTGACGCAGACAGCAAAGTTTCACAAAAATCTACAAGAGTCTTACTAACAAACATCACACTCAGAGATGCGAAATGTTGTATGGATGCCTTAATGAACTTTTCCCTTTTGCCATCCTAAATGTACCTAAGACTTCAACCCTGCATACTTTACAACCGACATTATTAAGATTTGAAATTTCTAACCGTGTATACTTTGGAACGGCCCATCCCCATTGAAACATAAATCTACTAGAAGCAGTGTCCCTGCTTTGTTAGAGACAATATATGGGGCAGTAGTACTATCTACAATGACTTACGGGGCGGAAATTTGGGGTTGGAAACATACCGAGACATTTCATCAGGCGAGGACGTTTTTTCTGAAAGATATGTTAACAGTGGAGAGCAGTAGGACAATTTGCGGAATCTTTAGGGAATTTGGTACCCACCTACAGCAGAATCCGAGCACGAAGTACTGGCTAATAATTGTTCACGGAGTTCCGATACATCTACTTTGTTATGACTTATCTCATCTTACTAACGAAAGTGACATGCGAAGTATAAATATTATAATCATTTTAATAATCTTCAAAAATTACAATGAAATCCATCTTCAAAATTATGCTAAATTAATAATTACATAATAAATAAAATTTATTCAACTTAACCATTACTAGACCTTGAATTGAATTCTTATATAATCATATATTAAGGAAATATTCTCTGGACAGCGATATACAAAAACAAAAACTATGTAAGCTTCAACGTGGATTATCGATCACGTAACAGATTCCTCTAACTAGACTTTAATACCGCCAAACTCTTTGAGTTTCAAGATCTTAACTCCTAATACTAAAATTCAATTAATTTACACAAAAAATAATAAGGTTTCTAATATTAGTTTAAAAATTTAATTTCACAATATTTAACATAATTCACACCAATTATAAATTTATCATTAATATTACAATAAATTTCACCATACAACACTAAAATAAACTTATTATTCATATACATTCATACGAGAGTAGATCCATAAGTTTCCGGCCTAATAATTTTCTAGATATGATAAAGACAAAAACTATGTTTCTCTTTTCAGTATAGTTAACCTTTATTGCAATACACTTCTCACCTCTTGAATTAACGTTTCAATTTTCCACCCCAAAATAGTCAGAAGTTTTGTTTGCAAAACGGGCATAAAGAGCTTCCATCACTTCTTCGTCAACCAAACAAATCTTGGTTGACTAAGTGATCTTGGCCTTTAGAGGCGGTGCTTAGCCAGGTTTACGCCACTCCATTGATTCTCTTTTGGACAGGGGATCATAGCAGAGGACCATAGTTTCATCTCCTGTAACAAGGATTTGCAGAACTTCTCTCTCATTGCCACGGCAGAGCTGCAAAAATGCCTCACAACAGTTTATTCTTTGCTGCTTTTGGATTGAGTAAAGGAGTCTAAGCCCCCATCTTGCACTAACCTTAGTCGTGTTTAAATGTTCAGGAATAATTCGAAGGACTGTTGTTTTGGGTAGGAGGCTTAAAATTAATCTCGATGACAATGGGTTAGCCTACTGTATGTTTCGAAATTAAGTCAATTTCTCGCCTCGTATTTTCTTTCAGTTCTTCTAATGAGAAGGGGACCATACACTTTATATCTCTATAATATTCTCAAAGAAATTACGCTGTATGCACTTACTGCAAACCATCATCGTTTTTCTCGCCATATAAGGTAATCGGGTTTTTTGTACTCCAATACTTGTTACCTCGTAAATTGAACTATGCTTCACCGTAAAGAATATTAAGTGCGGGCCATCATTGATTCTACTGTAACATCTAATTCTAAGAAATTTACTCGAATATCAAAATCATCTGCCTGTAACTTGTGAACGTAAACTTAAAGTGATTAAATTTAGGAAGTTTTACTGATGCATTTGAATGATTATATTCTTAAAATATGCTAGAAATTTGTCGACATAGCAGGACTACAGGCATGTGTTTACATTCGATTCGCTCTGACTGCTAACCAGTCAGATACCGTGACAGAACCATGAAAGACTCGGTATAAATTGACAATGCCTCTTACATTTGAAGGGTATAGAGGAAAAAACCTGATAAGTTCAAAAAGAACGATTTTTTGTTTTTTGTTGTTTTCGTAATCATTCGTGCTCAGGTAGTACAGTCGTATATGGTTTAACTGCGCAGAATAAAACAAACCTGATTACTCCAAAGAAATTTGAAGGTTTTAAAACGACCTTCATGGGAAAAATTCGTATTGACCCTAAAAATAGAGTATATCATTGCTAGCCTTAAGGCAGTCTGTGTAGTTTCATGAATCATTCTGTTCTTGTTACACTTCACAGTTTTAAAGCAAAAGAAAATTGGTAACAAAATAAAGTAAAATTGAATTTTGAACATTTACTCCTACTCTCCTGTAAAGTTAGTAAAATATGACTTATCAGGTTTTCCCTTTGTAGGTACTGATTGTTTATTCGATCAGTTGTTAATATTTTATAGTATATCATTCTATGGGTATTAATATTGTTTTTCATTTTGTATTGTATGGTATTCCATCTTATTGTAGAATATTGAATTATAATGCATTAGGTTTTATCAAATTACTCTTATAGGATAACATTGCATTAGAAGTTTAACAGAGTTGGTACTTGCGGTTTATTACACTTATCCAAGTTCCACAGTTAGAAAATAAAAATTGTTTAGTTTTATTTTACAGATTCAAGATATGCAAGCTGTTGCGGTAAATTTCTATATTCATATTTATAGCGAATTCCAAAGGAATGTAAGCTATTGCGGTTGTACCCATAGAACAATTTTTAAATTTCTCTAAATCTCCATCGATCCTACCTACAATGAGAGGTCACAATTTTTGCATTTTCTCAACAAACTCTGGGCATATGACTTTCAATTAACAAACAATTCGTCGAATTTGTTGACAGCAAAATTGGACCATTTGAGGGTAGGGTTAACCTAAAGCGAAACTTTTTTAAAAACAGGTTAAAAAGCGCTCTAGTAGTCGTATTTTTTAATTCTCAATGTTACTCAGTAAGTTCCCTTAAATAAATTGATAAAGTAGTTCCGGGGCAATCGGGCCGTTAGAATTGGGGGTATACCTGTAAAAGCGAAATTAAAAAATCCAAATAACGGCCGCAATCTTAACTTTTTTTCAAAGGGACTCGGTATATGCCATTGAAATAAAATAAGAAAAATAGTTTCTGAAAATCAGCGAAATCCAACTATCAGGAGGTTAACCTGAAACCCAAAATTTAAAATTGCTCTAGTGGCATTAATGTGTGTTTTTTCGCAACGAAAACCCCTATATACTATTTAGAATAAGAAAAGCAGTTTCTGAAAATCAGAGAAATCGGGTTATTAGGAGGTGGGTTTACCTGAAACCCAAAAATTTAAAAATCGCTCTAGCAGAACCAATATTTATTTTTCACAAAAAAACGATATGTTTATAATTTACATAAAATAATAAAATATTTTCTGAAAATCAGATTATTAGGAGTGGGTGTTTACCTGAAACCCAAATTTTCAAAATTGCTCTAGCCGCACCAATATTTGCTTTTTCGCAATGAAATTCCGTAAATAGCATTTAAATAAAATAAGAAAACACTTCCTGAAAATCAGGGAAATCGAGTCATTAGAAATGGGGGGTTTACCTGAAAATCAAAATCTAAAAATCCCTTTCATATAAATATTTGTTTCTTCACAACAAAATTCGGTATATACCATTTAAATAAAATTAGAAAATTTAGTTTCTGAAAATTAGTGAAATTTGACCATTAGGAGTAGGGGTATACCTGAAATCCGAAATTTAAAAAGCGTTCTTACTTTTACTTTTCTCTATATTATTTTAAAATAAAAGGACAAATTAATTCAGCATATAAACTGTATTTATAACGGTGCATATATTTCATATTTAACAAAAGCATCGTCGTAAGGATAGAAAATGTGAAACATTAATCTAAAATGTAGTATTTGAGAATTTTATTTGTGTGTAAGATCGTTCTGTAATAACCTTCAGAAAACGTTTTTACTAGAACAACATTTAATTTAAATTTCAAAGCCAATGAAAATCGAAGAAACTTTCGATTATTTATTGTTGATTGTGTGTATTTGTACGGTACATTGTAACTGTTTTAGTAACATGTTTTTGTTTATTGAAACATATGAACATTTTAAATACATAATGTAACTCGAAATGTTCTGTTATTTCTCTCTATTTTAGTGAAGTAAAGATAATATTAAGGGCTCGATTCATAAAGATGGTTACATTTAAAACCGTTTAAAAATATCAACACAGTATATCTTTGTCTATCAGTGGTCATTTAATTCCTTTAATTAATATTATTACAATAAATTTTTGTGAATTAATTTTAATAATAATTATTATTATAAAATGTAGTTTCTCTTTTGTATTACTTACAGTTTGCAAGAATTCTAATTTTGTTCTCCTAATATAACACAGTAATGCCATACTTTATTTCATTTCATTAATTAATAAGGTCATAATTTGGATTTCATATATTTTTAAAGTTACTCTACTAGGTGAGGAGATCGGCTTTTCATTAATGAAGTTATGTGGATGTGAAACCTTTCAAATAAAACTCATGTTAAATAATCGAAAATATGGTCCAGCATTGAGACAATCAGACAAAAAAACTGGTCACGGAGGATAGGACGCGATGAGCGGTGTTATTAAACACTTAAATTCTCTGCTTAATTCAGATAGAGAGAGAATTAATTAAGGCTGTTATTTTGATTAAAGTAAAATCTAAGTTATTATTAATAATAGAATATAACTATGTTTTATAGACAAATTTTAAGTAGTTTAATTCAAATTGGATTGCTTTGCTAAAAACCTTTCATGTTGAAGGATAAGAAACGCATTCAAAATTAAATATGCTTTAGTGGGTACATAAAAATGCTATTGTTGTTTAGCTTGGTTTGTTGTAAATTATGTTTTTTCATATAACCGTTGCAAAATTTAAATGTAAATATTTACAATTATGAAAATACGATCATTATCATCACCTTCGCAAATGTCATATTAGATCAACAAAAAGTCTGGTATAAGGTTTTTGGTCCCTGAAATTGGCATAAATATAAGTCATAGAGCTAGAGCATGCAAGTCGCTTACAAACTGGTGGGAGTGCGCACGTCATCCTGCCGAGTAGGTAACCCGCTGAAGCTGAGTCAAGCGGCATCAGTCGTTGTGCGGTCGCGGAGGGGAAAGGTTGTAGAATGCTTGCTTGCTGCATGCGGACTTGTTAAGAGTGTCATTTGTTTTCAAGGATTAGCTCTCGTGTGTGCGAAAAGAAACTTACTGTGCACTTTGAAGATGGTATCTATGAAGTTGCTACTGTTAGGGGGCTGTGTCCTCTTTAATGTTGTTATTGGTGAGTGATTTTCTTTATATTACATAATTTATGTCACTTTTGTGAAATATTGCACATCCGAGATGCGAAAATTGATACACCGACTGAGTTTAAATGTTATAAAAATGCAGGTAATCATTGACAAAATCATTTTAAACATTGATCATAATTTTCTTATGTCTCCTCCCGGATTTTATACATAATAATATATATACATGTATTTAAATAAAATACTTTCGATATAATTTCTTTAAATTAAAATGTTATAGCTGTTTTTACTATTTTATTTAATATTACTCAGAAAATTAAGCAAATAATAAGTGTGCACGAGTGGTTAGCGTTATTATGTACACAGTTGCGATAAAAGGAATGTGACAGCAGTGTCCAAATGTCATATGTAAAAAGAAAATAATGCAATTAGATAAGATAGTGCTGACAAAATGGGTGAAAAAACCAGTTTTGCATTACAATCGCAGTTACATAATGTGTACATTAGTTCTGTCAGAAAGGGGAAATAATAGTAAAGAATAGAGGCGATTATCGGTATTTAAGGATGAAATATGCGTGTAAAATATTTATCTAAGTATCATTTAACTATTTTTAGATAAATGATGCGTGATTTTGTTTAAGATCAGCTGTAGTAAGATAGAAAAAAGTCTAAGTCACGACCGGGACTCAAACCATGAGTGAGAAAAAAAAACGCTTCTTATAATTCAACACTACCTATTTACCTAACATAGCAAGCAATTACAAACAACCTTTCTTCTAGCACTTCTTCTAGTGATAAGTGGAAGGTAGCACCTTGTGAACTAAAACCCACGTTTCGCCCAATATGTGAGCTGGTTCTGGATTATTATGGAAGCTCAGTACACCAATGATACGGCCATGGTAGCCTAAACATCTACTAAAATGATATATTTTTGTATTTAATTATTATTCTGAGAATAGTAAAAGAAGGGTGTTCAAAACTGGGGAACGTTTAAGAATAGATCGCCTTATTCAATTTTTTAATCCAGAAGACATGGGGGTTGCACGAGAGTTTGTACAAGATCGACTCCACTATCCAGAACACAATGTAGAAAAAATGGCGGCAGTAGTTGTCCAAATACTGCTAATAGCATGAAACGAAAAAAAATCCCACTATTATGTTTACAAGATGACATTGTTTATCATTAGAAAATATTTCGATGCTTCTACAATTATTTACAAACTGTAATAAAATGTATAACATGTTATAAATTAATCAAATACTGCCCCCATTACCGTTTATTTCAGTGCAAATAATGAAATAACAATAAAACAATAATTATATCACCAACAAAATGCATAAATAAGAATAACTAATTAGCATTTTTACTGTAACAAGCATAAAGCTTATTTTAAGCGAATTTACTGCAGTGCAAAATTAATGGATATTGAAACACATACATACAGATTTGGTTTTGTAAAGCCATACAAATATAAAGTGTTTAGAAACTTAAATCTTCAATGCTCTCATATAAGTAGAACAAATAATTTTAACAAAATTACTGGAAAAGAAAATGTAATGCAAAATGCAATTTACCTTATATGTGTGTAACAAAAAGTTGCAGCCCATGTCAAGAGCCCTGCTGAAAACTTCAATTGCTCTAATGCAACATTTATTTTATCAGCTTTTTTTTATATCCAAATCATGATGTCGTGATAAACTTTCCTTTAAACATTTGCTAATGAAGCCCCTCTTACAAAGAGGGAGATATCATTTTCATTATTATTATTTCAATTATCAAGGTTACTCACTAAATTAACCAATTTCCTCCATATGTCACGTTTTATCGCCTGCACTACAAGATCGAACTGAACTTCTCCAGAGGCCAGTTCAGATCTTTAAAAAGTATACCAACTTCCAAATTACTGGACAGTTTAAAACAATCGTCATAGGTGGGGCAGTATCATCGTCTATTTTAATGAAAAGGTCACAGTTTTCCTTAGCAATTGTTATAAACGGGCATATCGTCTGTAATTGATTAACCTCGCTTGCAAAAGAATCGAAATATATTATAACATCCTGCTCATGCCATTCATTAAAACTCTCTTCATTTCAAAACCCACTTCATACGTTCTTTCGGATCTTTCCTTTCATTGTTAAGCCTCGCTGTCACAAAAAATTAGGAATAATTGCATAGGGAAATTTTCCTTTCTAACCATAAATTTTGATTCGAAATGTTTAATACACACATTTTATCATTAATTTCAAAATTTGCACGTTGTATACTCTTTAATACCACCTTCTTTGATGACTGCTCTTTAGGAAAATTAAATATGGTAGTATGGGGTTCATTGTCATAATTGAAGGTACAAATGGGGACATAACAAGAGCGACTCACGTTGTTCTAAACACTTCCTATCAACACGTTCTTGGAGTAATTTCAACACATCAATATTAACTTAATAAAAAAAAAAACGAAAAACAAAATGACTAACTCGCTGTTGTTGGTTTACTTCCAACTATAACCCACTCTACAACGAACGAAAATCATGTGCTTAGCAGCAACAAACTTGAACCTCGATCGCCGTCTTTTGTGTACTATCGATACTCGCATTATGGTCTGAAGATCAGAGATGGTCTTGGTTTATAGGAATGAAACTGCTGGAGCCAAATCAGAATTTATATTTATATAAAGAAGTATTCAAAAGAGGCGCAAAATGGCTGTTGCTGGATAGAATACCCGAACATAATAATATTGATAACTTTCACGCAACTAAATGAGCCAGCTATATTACCCATGATTCTACAGAATTAACTGTTCATGGCGTCTTACGATAATTTGCATTATTCCGCATTACTCTCTGTTAGGCGTGGACGCGAAAGAAACAAGCATTTTATCTCACAGGTATTAACTTTTGTATTGAACGTAATTAATTTGGGGAAATGCATTCATGCATACCAATTTATATTTACGACATGTATTTCCAGTGTCTACAAAGTCAACTAAATTCTTGTCTCGATAAAACACGTTCTAAATTCCCTTTTGGTTTGAAAGAAATTAAGAAGTTACGGCCACCATTCCATACACTCTAACAATCTACCATCATAAAGGGCACGAAATATATCACAATAGCCCGTCACGCAGGAGCTGCGTAAACCTCAGTGAATTGAATAACTTTTAATAAAAATTAATATAAAATCAAAATTAGGCCTTAGTAATTAATGAAGTGAAATAAGTTATGGCATTGCTGTGTGTTATTATGAGAACAAAATTAGAACTGTTCCAACCTATAAGTATTAAAAAAGAGAAACAACATTTTTAGAATTAACATGATTATTATTATTATTATTGTTGTTGTTATATTATTATTATTATTATTATTATTATTGAGATTAAACCGCAAAGGTTAATGATATATTATTAATTACATGAAAAGTATCATCACGGATTACCACAGCTATTTTTAAACATTTTTAAATGTAACCATGTTTATGACCTGAGCCCTTGATATCATCTTTACATTCACTAAAACAGAGAGAAATAACAGAAATTTTCAAGATATATTGTGTATTTAAGATGATGTTCATATGTTTCAATAAAACAAAAACATGTCACTATTTAAAAACAGTTGAAATGTACAAAGCAATTACAAACAATCGAAAGTTATATCGATTTTCATTGAATTTGAGGATTTACTTTACATATTTGAAACTTACTTTACATGTTATTGCAGTAAAATATGTAACGAAAACGTTTTCTGAAGGTTATTATAGAGCGCTCTTACATAAAATTTATTTTCCTCACACATATTAATTCTAATTTGACCTTTTATTTTAAACCATATAGAGAACATTAAATGCAAGAGCGCTTTTTAAATTTCAATTTTCAAGTATATCCCTATTCCAATGTTCCAATTTCCCTAATTTTCGAACAATATTTTTCTTATTTTATTTAAATGGCACATTTCCAATTTTGTTGTGAAGAAACCAAATTGGTGCCACTAGAGCGACTTTAAATTTTTGAGTTTCGATAAACCCTCACTCCTAATGACCATTTTCCTAAATTTCAGAGACTATATTCTTTACTTTGTTGAAATACAGGGTTTCATTGTGAAAAAAAGCGATTTTTAAATTTTGGGTTTCACATAACCTCCCCTCTTTCCCCGTTTTTTTTTTTTTTTTTTGGTCGGTCCTGGTGGTGTAGTGGTTACCATACTTGCCTCCTACATCGAAAACGCGGGTTCGAACCCGGCCAGGATCGATGGATTTTTTCGGGCGTAAAAATCCTAAGTATGGCTTCCTTCGGAAGGGAAGTAAAGCCGTGGATCCCGTGTCGTACATTTACGGCACGAAAAAGAACCTCAAGCCTGAAAGAAGAGGCCTCTGAGCAAAATTTGTCGGCCGTTTCACGCCCTGAGTTGAATGGGATGCTGATGACCTGAGATGTTAAAGAGCGTTCATAAACAAATCAATAAAAAAAAAAATTCCCTGGTTTTCAGAAATATATTTTTCTCATTTTATTTCAATGGCATATACCGAATTTCCTTAACTTTTATCAATTGATTTGAAAGAAACCTATTTGTTTCGTTGAGATAAAGCAAAAACTGGGGCCGCTAGAGCGATTTTTAAAATTTTTAAAAAGTTTGCCCTAGGTTAACTTCCACCCCTCGATATTCTACTTTTGCTGGTTAAGCGAACTCGACTAACGTTTGTTAATCGATGTTGTTTATATGCCAAAATTCGTTGAGAAACAACAAAAATTACGACCGCTAGAGTGTTAACCGACACACACATATAAATATATATGCATTATTTTTCTAAAAATAAAATAGATATTTCTTCGGAATTCGTTAAAAAGAACGCAGTTCCACAATTTATCCATCACCAGTGCTCGAGTTTTTTTTACGGGTTTGCAGCTGTCTACGCATTAATGGTTATGTGTTTTACGCCATGGTTCTCGCTTGGTATTCTAACTTCCTTTATATTATGAAAGCCACTTACGAATATAATGACAATAACTTTTGTTTCGATTCTGGTCGTTCTCTATATGCAATGCGCGTTCCTTTAGTGGTAGCTCTAGGGAAAACTAAAAAGGTTGAAACATCACAGAAAACTGTTTAAAATAACCTGTGTAGCTCTTCTGCCCGCGGCCCTGCTGAAATGAATTTTCATTGCGATATTGCAACACAAACGCTTGTTACAAAGTATTCTGCTACATGCATTAAAATGAAAGGCCAAAGTACAGCAAATTCCGATCGTTCAATATACTGAACTTTCTTATGCGATTATATTTACGCGTGGCCAAGAAAGTTATCTGATATTCACTATCTCCTGATTAAAAAAAGCTCTTCAAAGCAAACAGATTGGAACAGCTTTCAAAAAGGACGGCTAATCCAAACCTCTAGACCTGGACATGAATTATATTCATAATAATAAATGATTTGCCTTTCCCTCTTATCTTAATGTCAAATTCTGACTCGGGATATCTTAATTTATAAAAAACTTTGCCCATTTTCGGTTTAAAATCACATTTTCAGTAAAGGCAGTTTTTAACGGACTCCAGCTATAATGTATTTACAATTACCCAAAGTAAACCTAAAGGACTTCAATTGGTAAAAGTAAACAATATACAAGATGTACTTGGAGGTGAGAAGTTGGCCTGTGAAATTCAACACAATTACTAGCTACATAATAAGTACTCATTTGCCTAATTTGGTGATCCCATAATTATATTTAGAGCTAAGAGCGATCCTCTGCAACAATGCAACGTGTACATTATAAATAGTTACCGGAAATTCAGGCATTAAAAATGTGCAGAAAGGCAGGAAAAAAAAAAAAACAAAAAAAAAAACCCACACTTAAAATAATTTTATTTAATTTAATATAGGCAGTAAAATAGACATTGCACACTATTAATGGTAACTAAAAATTACTTTAAACGCAAAAATCATTATTGATGTACATTGTAATTATATGTAATTCGTTTTTGTACAACAAGAATTTTAAATCAGGAATTTTATATTTATTACAGACAAAGATAAATCTCAAAACTACATACTAAACAATTTATATTTCTCCTTAATATTTTGTATAAACAATGTGCAAAATGCATGAAGTCCAACAAAGGGTGCCATTGGTAATTCTAAGGCAATAATATTGTAAGTCTATCTTTCAGGGAAAAGTTACGATGGAGGGCGATTTTTTTTTTTTTTAATGATTTATTTGTGGACGCTCTTTAACATCTCAGGTCATCAGCGCCCCATTCAACTCAGGGCGTGAAACGGCCAACAAATTTTAGAGGCCTCTCTTTCAGACTTGAGGTTCTTTTTCGTGCCGTAAATGTACGACACGGGACCCACGGCTTTACTTCTCTTCCGAAGGAAGCCATGCTTAGGATTTTTACGCCCCGATAAAATCCATCGGTTCTGGCAGGGTTCGAACCCGCGATCTTGGGTTTAGGAGGCAAGTATGGTAACCACTACACCACCAGCACCGACATGGAGAGCGAGATAGAGTATAATAATCCCTCAATAGACGAGCGGCACTTAAAAGGTTTTCCTTACCGCGTCACTGTCGCTTTGTCTTGGAACCGTGCTGCGGTGATTATTGCTACAAGTCAGTAATGCAAACTGACATCGACAAGCAAATGAATTCCGCTCGCACACAGTAAAAACGGCATATCTATAGCGTCCCACTTACCACGAAGAATGAACACCTTGTTATCATAGAACATAGTTTTATAAAAAGAAACATTCTTTTACAACAATTGCGTTAAAACAAATAACGACTCCCTATTCCCGCCTATAAAGCATGAAACAGTTTCTCCGATCCAACCCCACTGAAATATAGCTATAATGTAAGCTCAATCATCATATTTTGTAATTAGTAATATAAATATTATATTTGTGTCATAAGCTTTAACTTCAATGTAAAAAGTGTACCAAAGAGAAAGCCTTTGGTGTTTTTCCGTTGCGGCAGCTTGAATAGACAGGAGGGCCATAAAAAAAGAAGAAAAGGGACAAGTGTTATGCTGCTTTTTAAAAGGACTGTCTTTGGAGGGTTAATAAACTCAAGGACTTTTAAATCCGTTTGAGGCTTTGACCCCGACAGGCGTCATACTGTTAGCCTTTAAACTACCAATGCCAGCAAATCAATGGCACGTGTAGAGGTGAAAATGAGCCAATGGAAAATATATGTTTGAACTTTTAAAGATAGGGGCGAAGATTGCGCGTGCCTTTGTGACGCCGTAGTAGTCATTAAAACAAAGATTTGTTGATTTAAATTTAATTTATAAGGAATCGTGTGCTCTGTTAGGAACTCATTCCTCATAAAGCAGTCCGCAGAGGCAGAAATAAGTTCGACGTTGCTGAGGTACGGAGCTATAAGATCTAGAGACAAGCAATTCCTCTGTTCTTAGTACCTATTACATAGTTTGAAGTTTTACGCGCGGTGAGACACAACTCAGTTCTCAGACGCAGATAACAAGCCCTACTTCGGACGCGATCACGCAGTTCTGATACATCCGTTCAGCAGTTTTCAGTTACACGCGCCGCAGCACTCATCTGTAAGGTTCACAAGCGGCAACCAAGGTTATATCGGTGTAGCTAAGTCTATCGTACTCAAAACACCAGAGGAAGCGAAAGATTTTAGATAATAAAATACCAATAAACATATATTATGTCGCATCGCGTGTTTATTAATACTATTGAAATCCTCTCCCAATCCCGTTGAGTACAAGTCAACAAAAAAGCAGAATTTACCCTGAGAAATTGTTGTCATTGGAGCGTGGGCAACAACACGAAGCGACCATTCTTGAAAACCACTTCAAAATTGGCATCACAAAGTGAGGTCGTTAGAGTCGACAATAAATAATTTCAAAATTGGTGCCCAACGTGGGGCATATAGCGGGAGCCTAATAAATAGCTTCATAATTTGGCGCCAACGTGGGGAGTCATAAACAAACAGTCTCATAATTAGGCTCTAACTGTGAGGAGCCGACTAAACTGCAATAACACACACACTCACACAAAAACAGAATACGAAATAGGCAGAAAAGCATAACAAATGCAAAAATAAAGCATTTGTATGTTGGATAGTTGTATACACTTCGTGCTTTTCTGTCACCAACTTAAAAAAGACACTTTACCTTAAGCCTGAAGCCTGGTTATTAATTTGAAAGCGCAAGTGACTTAACGTAAAATAAAATGCTGTTAATTTTTAAGTAATATGAAGTTCGAATCCCTATAGCACACAACTATGGAATCTTTAGTTGTATCTGCGTAACTACGTATTAATGAATGCTAATTAGTGAAGTTCCTTAAAGCACATACCTGATGATGTATGGATCACACACAGTTGCTCTTTGAAAGTTACTTGTTGCATTCAAGAGTGCATCTTATTTTGAGCAATATATATATTACATAAAACTTAAGAAGTATTAAGTTGGTGCCAAATAATACGATACGATCCAGTTGATTAGCCAAAATTAAACAAGCACATGCTAGACCAGAAACACAGCACAGATCTTTGAACTATTGTGTCTACCTCGTCACATGATGTCCCATGCAACGATTTTCGCGCGCCAGGTAAGCAAATCTATTCTTCTGAGAATTCCATTCACCCAATTGGGTTATATTAACTCTGACAGGTAGTTATACAGCGTGTTGATGCATTTTATATCGCACTGAGCGTCCATATACCCAATTAAGTATGTGTCTAAAGTAGTTACAGTAAATCTTAGGTACTAATGGGCATTATTAATATCAGCTAGAGCTAAAAGGTAACTTTAATAAACAAATTAAAAGCGAAAATTATTTAATTAACTGATGTATTATAGATATTGAAATATTATCCTCACGTACTCATCGACTTGACAGAAAGCATGACATAAGTAACAACAAGAAAGACGGCCACTGCTTGAAAGAATGCATAGTGAGGAGGAGGGCATAATTTTTTTAGTAGTGTGGGAAAAAATCAGCACAGGTTCAACGGAATATGAAAACTCATGAATATATGTCACTTTCAAAACAGGAGGTCAATGTTAACTAGTGCAATTCGTTCCGGCCCGCCTCATATTTTAGTACGCCTGACGCCATCACTGCAGTAGAATAAGTTCTATAGTAAAAGCGGCAGACAACAATTGACCATAGCAGGCGAGAAAATAATTTGTGATGACGTGTATACTGCCACGTCAGTACGTTATTGCCACATCTCGTCACTCGCTATCAGTCTTCAGCGGCTGCACTCCAAGATCATTACCTTCTTCCTGCTCCTCTTTGGTTTAAAACACATTTTACACTCCATATTTACCATTGATATAGTGCATATTTTTACATGTATGACACAAACTCACAGGTCCTTACATAATTTTCCGCGGTTATGGTTTCAAAACTATTGTAATGGTGGAAATTTTGCTTTAACTACAGCATAACCTACATAATGTCATCTAGCGGCAGAAATCGTAAGCTGGATTTGGATGCATTGACTCGAAGGAGCAGCGTATATGAAAACGACGGGTAAGCGTGCACTTTTGATCAAAAAATCCTACAGAATCCTTTTGTTTTATGAATGATACAAAGCACACAATACCCTTAATAATATACTTGCTTAAAAATAATAGATCAGTGCACGCACTTTAAAATTACTAGTAGCAATGCGTTTTCAACTTTCTAACTCCGTAAATGTTGCAACGTCGATGATGTCATGCCTCAGACGTTATTGTTTTTGTTACCTCTCGCCAGCTGAATCGCCGGCATAAACGCGGCCCAAGTATCAATCACAAACTAATTTCTCGCCTTCTATAGATGCCTGGACGCATCACATCATCCATAAAGTGCTGCTATAACGCGAAGTCTTCGCAACATAGATACCCAAACAGCTCTTTCCCAAAAGAAGGAACGTTGTAGGATGTTTGTGCACCAAGGAGCAAAGTTCTGTGAAACTCAGTCCTTCGGCTAATGAAGGGCTTTTTTTTTTTGGGACTTTAAATGACTAATGCTGAAACACCACAAGCCTAGCGGTCTATCAACAACACGCTCTGATCCTCTTGTAACTTGCGATCACGAGTAAAATGCCTCAGTTTGCCGTTGTTGCAATGCAGAGTGCTTTCAGATGTTGCACAAGGTAATTAACATGTGCTTTTATCCTTCAAGGAGAAACACTATGACAATAAGTTCGATATGGATAATCAGAGAAAAGGTTAATAGGTGAATACGCACAGTCAGAGAACGTTTTCCTCAAGAAATCCATGACCAGTGAAGCGTCGTACATTTATGGGTATTAAATTGGGAAGTGACGAAGGTTTTTTAATTCTGTATGAATGTGCTGTGTTAATAAATAAAAAATGTTACTTCATAACTATGCCTTTCAAAAAATGTGCATTGTCGGTTCTGGTGGTGTAGTGGTAACTATACTTGCCTTCTAAACCCAATATCGCGGGTTCGAACCCGGCCAAGACCGATGGATTTTTTCGGGCATAAAAATCCTAAGTATGGCTTCCTTCGGATGGGAAGTAAAGCCGTGGGTCCCGTGTCGTACATTTACGGCACGAAAAAGAACCTCAAGCCTGAAAGAGAGGCCTCTGAGCAAAATTTGTCGGCCGTTTCACGCCCTGAGTTGAATGGGACGCTGATGACCTGAGATGTTAAAGAGCGTCTGTAAATAAATCAATCAAAAAAAAAATGTGCACTCTTAAGAAAATTTCTTTCACTCTATCAGGATATAAAATTGGAATTTTTTGTGGACATACAAAGATATTTTTCTGTAGAGAGCTTCCTGTGTTCTCAGTTAAAATCAATAATAATATTCTGCCAAGAATGGGCAATAAAGTAGCTAACTGTAGTGTATAAAACGAACCCGGAAGAATAAATTAAGAAAGTCAAATCAATTAAAATGGTCCTATGGTCATATTAATAGGAATATCTAGTAAACTAAATAAATAAAAAGTCTCTATGATGAGATGGCTAAGTTATTAAACAAGGACATTATCTTAAAAATAAAGAGAGGGAAAATGCACTGAAAAGCAAGAATATGAATTCTTTTTTAATCACATATGTAAGAGTCAACAAAGAAAATCAAGGAATATTTGCAGTTTTAATGGAGTGTGGCCCATTATGTAACGTTGTAAAACAAGAAAAGAACAGACATAGTTAAAGCGTACCGCTTTTTGCAATATAATTCAAAATTACCCCTGGGCAAAATAAAAAAAGAACCATCTTCGCGTCTTACATTATTATACAGATATGGGAACTGTTGCACTCTTGATGCTTTCGTCCCGAGTTTTCCATATCCCCCCTCAAAAAATAAAGAATGTGGCACTAATCTTGATTATTCCCAATTCATGACATTTAAGTATATACGTAGTTATTATGCATCATACACTTTATTTTGGTAGACTATTTTGCCATCAAATCATTCAAAAGTCTCCTTGCAATGATTTTCTGGTTATTGATATATTAATTCTATTTTATTGTTGGAAACGAGTATATAGATAAACAAACAAATACTGACACCTTTTCGTTTGCGGCGAACGCGTCGCTAATTGGGAGAACACTGTGGCAGTTTCTTATTGCAAACCACCACAGGTTGGGAAACCCTTTTGGAGCGGTTCAGCAATGGTGAGTAGAGGGATGCTGAAGTAGGGATGATGTGTTGGATTAACCAAGAATTCGGTTAATCTTAATGGATGACGCGTAGATTTTCTTCTCCGCCCACACACGACTCCTTTGATGGTGTCTTAATGCTGGGGTTTCCTCAATGCTCCTGCTAATGTTAAGCTGGTATTTTGGAAAAGGAGATGGAAAGGTGGCTGTGGATACAACACACTTGTTTTCACGATAACAACCTTGATTTATTCAATTGCTCTGTGGCTCAGGATTTCCAATCAGAACTTTTGAGAAAGTCTTAGAAGTTCTTCGAAGTGCAGGAACTAAGCTCACATGCACTTTTGTTTCTCACCACTCCAACAGGAAAGTTCTCCGCACCAGATGTTCGTTCTTTCTACTAATAAATGATTATCGATGAACATAACCTAATAACCGAGCACAGATGGATAGTACTTAATTATTCCCTAAAATTCTTCCCGTAGGTTACTTTTCCTGCTAGCTCGCTATCAGTCTCGCGGCCAACTGTTTTTCTCTATTTTCGTTCATGCCTACTCCGTTTTATCGCGCCAAACTGTTTTCCTGTATTGTCGTCTATGGCTGCTCTGTTCTCACCTCTATTGTCGTATACCGTCCCTCTAACAAGCAATGCTACTTTCCAATGCAACCTTCAAAACTTAGGATATAATGGCTGGTTCGCTCCTTTAAAAGAATTCTTAAGACTTCTCACCGCAACAAAATAAAACAATAAATAATATGCATACACTTAATTCAGACGGCAACGAATGTCGATAATACAACCAACAATGAACAGTTGGTCCTCATGGTCTAGTGATAACCTCGTACACTCAAGATGGCGGTTTCAATTCTGGATTTTTTTTCGGGCGTAAAAATCCTAAGTGTAATTTCCTTCGGAAGTAAAACCGTGTGTTCCGTGTCGTAGATTTACGGCAGGTAAAAGAAACCTGGAGCCTGAAAGAAGAGGCCTCTGAGCAAATTTATTGGCCATTTCACTCCCTGAATTGAATCGCTGATGACCTGAGATTTTAAAGAACGTCCGTAAATAAAACAAGTCAACAAAGCTTTTTCACAAATTTGTGAAATAAAAAGAAGTGCCTATAAATATTATGACGAGCGGTTCATAAGTTTCCTACCTGACATAGAAGGCCATAATTCACTGTTGCGGTGTTCGTGCTTTCTGATGCATTGTTCAGGAGTGTAAAAACTTTCATTTCCTTTTCGACCACGCCATTCATTTATCTGAAGAATATCATTTACGTCAGGCATGTTATTCAAAGGCACGGCGTTAACAGCGATTAAACTCTTCACTAAAGAACTTTCACACAGTGCCTTGATTATGTGTATCAGGAAACTCCATCTTAATATCTTACTGTAAATAAGTGGTCAAAATTATTTTGTTTGGATAGAGAGAGCATTGAAGATGACCCACATGAGGTGAATGCTTTGACACTAGAATACATCTGCTTTGTCGAGGAGGAAGTTTTAAGTGATAGGCTTCTGAAGACAAAAGAAATAGCTTCAAGATTCGGGCTTTCAGAAACAATTATGCTTTGCATCTTTCAACAACATTTGTATATGCATAAGTTTGGCGCTGCTTGGGTGCCCTGAATGCAAGTGCCCGTGGAATGTTGTCAGAATAATGTGAACATTTATAGTAACGAGATGGCAGTATTCGAATCTAACATCACAAGAGACGAAACTACCGTCTTCTGTTAAGACATTCTTTCAAAAAGAGAATCATTAGAGTGGCGGAAGGGTGAAGCACGCCCTAGAAAGACCAATGTTATACAGTCACGAAGAACATCATGGCGACAATTTTTGGGGGGCTACAGAGGGACTCCAATGTTAAGATTTCAAAGAAAATTTGCACGACAATGCACCAATCTACACAGCTGCTCTTGTCATGAGCCCACCAACCATTCCATGTTTTAAAATCTAAAACCTGTTCTTCGAGGGCAGAGATTCACGATCGTTTTCCAGCACTTCGCAGACAAAGCTTCAGATTATTTTTAGGGAGATTAAACTTTAATTCCAGAGACGTGAGTAACGCATTGAAGTAAAGGAAGGTTATATTTGTTTCTTCATAAAAAATCGGTATAGCATTTAAATAAAATAAGAAAAATAGTTTCCGAAAATTAGGGAAATTTGACCATTAGGAGTAGGGATATATTTGAAAACCGAAATTTAAAAAGCGCCCTTGCAATTACTTTTCTCCCTAATGTTATAAAATAAAAGGATAAATTAATTTAGTATATAAACTGTATTTAATGATGCATATGTTTTATATTTAACAAAAGCATCGTCGTGAAGATAGCAAATGTGAAATATTAATCAAATATGTGTAAGAATTATATTTGTATGTAAGAGCGCTCTGTAATAAGTTTCAGAAAACGTTTGTATTATATGTTTTTACTACAATAATATTTAAATTAAATTTCAAAGCCAATTAACGTCTATTAACTTTGGAATATTTTTATTTACTTTTTACATTGTAATTGTTTCTGAAAAGTAGCATGCTTTTGTTTTATTGAAACATATGAATATCATCTTAAATACACAATGTAACTCTAAAATTTCTGTTGTTTCTCTCTATTTTAGTGAATGTAAAGATATCAAGGGTTCAGTTCATAAACATGGTTACATTTAAAAATAGCTACAAAGTTTTTGTGGTTTAATCTCAACACTTCTGATGATAATTCTAAAAAAGTGATTTCTCTTATAGGTTGCAAGAGTTCTACTTTTGTTCTCCTAACACCACACAGTAATGCCATAACTTATTTCATTTTATTAGATTAATAAGGCCTAATTTGAATTTTATATTAATTTTTATTAAAAGTTATTCAACTCGGTGAGGAATTCACTTAATTTAAGCACCTCCAGAGTGACAAACTTTTTTTCCACTTTATAAAATAAAAAATTACCATACGTGTAACTGTAACGCATATAGATCAAAATAAAACAGCCGGGGTGGATCAGACTATTGCTACCTTGCTGCAGTGTTTAGTGCCCCAATAAGAAGAAAGCGTTTTTATTTCCTTGTGCACTTGTTTTGGTTAACGAAGATTCTGCAATTCATGTATATAGCAGCTGGACGCAGAGTTTACTTAAACCCATCTCGTTGCACGGACGGGAGTCCCGGAACCGTGTGACCTGTCGTATTGATCATGATGAACCTTGATATTCAGGAATGTTTAGCGTCGCCTTGCCGATCTGTTTAGCAAGCTATGAACTAAGTATTATGCTGTGTTTACATGGCTAATATAAATTTACTGCGCAGCCAAGCATTTCTTTATCTTATAAAGCTGTTCTTATGGAAGCAGAACTGTATCCTAGTAATGCGCCTCATTCAACTGTCAACAGTGGCATCTATCGCTTGAAACAAATGCAGGTATAAGCATGAAGTTGGAAAAGCATCTTTCTTTCAGAAAATCCAGGTAAGTGCGTTATTTGGGAGCATCGTTGTCAGAAGGTGAAGTGAGGATATCTGGGTCGATTCTGGAAGTTGTAAATTTTCTGAACTGTTAAAAGTTTAGTGTTTAAACTTTTTGTATTTGTAGTCAGTTTCGCAAAACCAGATGTATTCATCACCTTTATTTCCATGTTGAACAACTGAGAAATAATTTTTACTAAAATAATGTACAAATTGAAATTCCACACCCATACTTTTTTATTTTGTCCGAAAAATATATCCTCATAAACTGATAAGCGTAAAAATATATGATTTGTTGAAATAAAACAAAATAGCTATTCTCTCTGAAACAGATTTTTATTTTATTCCTGAGTGTATTGTCAAATACTTAGATGATTTAATTATGTATGTTACACGAACTAATACAGAGAGAAATAGAAAAAAAAAATTACGGGTATACATTAACTAAGACATTATGAAATATACCATTAGTATTCTGTGTTTATGGGAGCAGAAACTTCAGCGTTTAATTTCCAGCCGAGCATGAATGTTGTTCTTTAATGCCATTGACCGCATTACCATGAAGAAGTGTCCATTTGCTAGATAAATTAGCCCCAAGCAACCCGAAACTTACCCAGGGAACGCTTTCCCAAGTTTAATTATATGTTTAATCGGACCGTAACACATACGAGGGTTGATTCATAAGTTTCCGCCCTCGCCGATAAGGTTTACCGCCTTCACAAAATCCTTATTGGTTAAGTATATAATTGTACCTGTAACTTCCGCTCCGCTGTGTTAAGTTGTTCAGATATAGTTGCATAAAGAAGGCAATGTGTAGAAGATTGTGACATGTTCAAAATGGAGTTTCAAGAAGATGTTATTAAGTTCTTCACAAAAGAAAGAGTTACTCCAAATGAAATTAAACAGCAGTTGCACGATATATAGGGAAGCATCCCCCTCATGTTCTACAGTAAAAGAATGGGTCAAACTTTTCGGTTGGGTGGAGAAAGCATTGAAGACGAAGAGCATGCACGTCGGCCCTTGGAGGTGCTCACTCCTGAAAACATCATCTTGTGGAGGAGAAATTATGGAAGACCGGCGGCTCATAGTTACAGAAATAGCAGCAAGATTTGGCCTTTCCAAAACACAGTCCTTCGAATTATTCGTGAACATTTAAACATGAATAAGGTTAGTGCCTAAACTTCTTTCCTCAGTCCAAAAGCAGCAACGAATCATCTGTTGTCAGGCATTTTTAGAGCTCTGCCCTGGCAACGAGAGAGAAGTTCTGCAAACAATTGTTACAGGAGATGAAACTATGGTCCTCTACTATGATCTCATGTTCAAAAGAGAATGAATGGAGTGGCATAAACATGGCGAAGCGCTGCCTCTAAAGGCCAAGGTCACCCGTCAACCGAGAAGATTGGATACAGTCTTTTGGGACTATGAAGGAATACCCTTCATTGACTTCAAGGAGAGTAACACCACATACGTGGAGTACTATGCTGACCTACTGCACAGACTACGTGCTTCCATCATAAAGAAAAGGCGAGTAAAGTTGAATGGTGGTGTGCGCCTTTTTCATGACAGCGCGCCTGTGCATACAGCTCTTGTTGCAAAGGAAGCTGTGAAGAAACGTGGCTTCAAGGAGATCGGCCATCCACCCTACAGCTCAGATCTAGCTGCCAGTGACTATTTCCTCTTCTCAAAACTCAAGAAGGACCTTCGAGGAAGGAAATTTAAGTGTGACGAAGAAATGATGCATGCGTTTATGCCCATTTTGCAGGCAAGACTTCTGACTATTTTGGGGGGCGGGGATTGAAATAATTCAAAGATGTGAAAAGTGTATTACAATAAAGGATAAATATATTGAAAAGTGATATATAGCTACTGTCTGTATCATATGTAGAAAATGGTTAGGCCGGAAATGTATGGAACTACCGTCGTAGGCTTACAAAAAAATAAAGTAGTTACTGTTAAGCCTATTCCCCAAAAGAGTTAAGCAGCTGAATATTAGCTAATATTTGCCTGTTAGGGATTTTATTAGTACCAGCAAGATAGTAAAATAATAGCATTGATATTTTGTAACAGTTCTTATTTTTTGGATGCAATAATATATGAAGGGTTCTTGATATGATGAACGTTGTTTGACTTCTTGTATGCGAACAATTCTCCGACTTAAACTATACTAATATTTTTACAAGAGTGCTGGGCTTTATACATAGCACCAACTGAGCTACGTGTTCTCTCCTGTATCTTTATACGTTGGAAACCTTGAAGGTTAGCTTAGTGAAAAAAGTTATGGTTGAACGAGGCATTTCTAACTATCGAATAATTTTAATTCAGCTAATTGACTACTTGAATGTTCAATTACCTTCCTAGATGCATAATCTCTTTAACAGCAGCAGGACCTGATAATATGACTAACGACGTTCTCAAGGAGTCGCTGCCCTCGAGATCTGGACAGCTCTGTGCAACGAATGTATCAAACAAGGAAATATTCCTGAAAAGTGGAGAAAACCCATCATTCAGGAAAAAGACCGAAAGACATCCCAAATACTTAACATGGAATTGTGCTTGAATGTGTTCTTTTCAAATTCCTGTCATAGATTATATTAACCTGTGTCTTGCCAGGGCAAATGTGCCGGTTTTATAGCTGGTAAATACACACTCCATACCATTGAGAAAGTACTTGCCATCATAAGGAACACAACTAGCATATCTATTTGCCGCCTTCATCGACTTCACTTGCCTTCGATGGTGTAAATCGGAACAACCTGGTAAGAAAATCCTTGCGGTTCTAGGACAAAGAGCGTTCAACCTGCTGTCAGTTACTGACAGAGTAAGTCAATCTAGGCCCATAGTTCAAACAAACGGGTCTTTCAAGGAGACCCTCTCAGCCCGATACTATTCAACTTACTGAACCACAATGTAGTCAAAGAAGTACTGTCAGAGGAAATCACAATGGTTGTCTATGCAGGTGACACGATTCCTCTCTCAAAAAGCAGAAGGAACTGAACAAGCCTTATAAGTGGTCTCAAAGAAATGAAACATATAAATACCAACAAAACAAAAACCATAAAATTCGGAGAGAAGGAAACATCTCCAAGACAGACATACGGAAATGTTCAATTAGATTTGGTAAATTCTTATAAATATTTGGGATTATCATCAAGCATGTAGAAGAAAGATGTACAACAGCCATTAAAGCTACAGTTGACATTAAAAACATGGACAGCCACAGCCTTGAGCCTATTTCACATCAAGATTGCCCGGCTGTGTGCTATGCAGTCACTAAAATTTGGAACCACTTCACCCGCCAATCTAAGTAGATTGGAGGCAGTGAAAGTAGAGCCCTTGACCAGGACTACTCCTTTATCAGTTGGCAACCACAGACTTATTCATCAGTGAAATAGCAATAAAGTACAATCTGATGCATACATCGGCATATGAAACCCGCACAATAGAAAGGGAGGAAAAGGCAAAAGCAATAGATCAAGGCTTTTATCCACGTCAGCAATAATAACAATGGATGGTGTTTATCGCCCGTTTTTGCTACAGAGACACCACAGGCGATGAACACTGGTGAGAAATAAGATGAAATGATATATTAGAAAGGTTTTTTTGGAAGAAAACGTTCCAGGTCTAAGTTTAGGGTACCTCCCCTGCATTGGCCATTTATGAGGACTGAGTAAAAGCTGTAAAACATGTCAGGGAGGACGGTCCTGGCGGGATTCAAACCACAGAACTCCCGTTCACAAGTCCGCGCCTTAACGACCTCGGCCACCCGTGGCGGTGGGTCAGCAACGAATGCAGAAGAACGGAAATAACTAAATTTCCCTTTGTGTGTATACAAGAATGGCAGCACATGGCCTTTCATTTCAGAATCTGCAACCAAAGAGGATTTCACCTGGTGCCACTTCAGTATTCCCGCACCCTATGTGGATAACACTGTGAACAGTATTACCTACTTTATTGCAAAGCAAGGACAAACTTCCTTGCGTTTTACGCAAGACAAAAACGTTGTGTAATTATACAATTTTCATGTACACAGTGTGTTTAATAAATATCTAATAATACTGTCTTTCACTAAGATATGTACAGAGGTTGGACAAATAATATGAATATCCCCTACTATGTGCAGGACCTTTCACTTTGATAATTCAATCCTTCCGGAAAATGATGCATATCCTGAATGTGGATCAGTGGGATTCTCTACCTTTCCTCAAAAAGAAACGACTTCCTTTTTCCTTGAGATTTGCTGGAAGAAAGTAACGGGAGCTTATTTTCTTTTCCAATACAGGTTATAATGGATCAACAACAACAGCAATAATAATAATAATAATAATAATAATAATAATAATAATAATAATAATAATAATAATAATAAGGCGATTGTCCAAGCCTGGTCATTGTTCTTTATAATAGGCGTATCCTACAGCTGTTTTTCCCCCTTCTTAATTTTATTCCTAATATATTCTGATAAGGAATGTATTTAATCTTCAAAGTTAATTCTATAATCTTGAGCCACCATGGTGCCATTTAGATATTATAGGAATGAGACCATTGAAAAAGCCACGCAAACATGTATTTCAGCCAGAATGGGAAGAGAAACGTTTTGTTTCTGCCATGCAAGATAATGTTATATTCGATAATTGTAAAATACGCAGATGCAAAATAAGACCTAATCTAGAAGAGGAAGTAGCATATTTCATGAACAACACACGACCTTTTTTTGAAAATTCAATGTAAAGATTTGGAAGGTGCTGATATTTTCAAATTGCTAGACAAATAAAAATAAGCTAATCTTAGGACTTTTGCAGCCAAAATCACTGTATATGTTGTTCTATATTTTATGTGAACAAATTTTTACAAATATACATATTAAAAAACAAAACAAAAAAACGAAAATATGTATTAGATGATCATCGTTTATCACAGTTAAGTCGAATCGAAGTAAACATACCCGCCTCGTAAACCCAAGATCGCGGGTTCAATCCCGGCCAGAGTCGATGGATTTTTTTGGGGCATAAAAATCCTAGGGAAGTAAAGTCATGGGTCCGGTATCGTACATTTACGGCACGAAAAAGAATCTCAAACCTGAAAAAAGAGACCTCTAAGCAAAATTTGTCGGTCGTTTCACGCCCTGAATCCAATGCGACGCTGATGATCTGAGATGTAAAAGAGCGTCCGTAAATAAACCGAATAAAAATAAATAAATAAATAAATTATCCACTTGTAGTTTTACTCCTGAATTTATAAGCGGTGACAAAGAAAATAAAGTGAAGCAATATATCACTAATATTTACGGAATTCAACATTGCACATTATAATATAGGAAAGGCCGTGTATTGAGCTGGTTGCGACGTATGCTCTAGAGCAATGCCTTTTTTGATCAGTTCATCATGTGCGCAATTTATTCAGAATGCATTATCAACCGCCTGTTTCCAAAAATGAGAAAGAAACACAAGCACCAGGTATGTTAAGTGAAAAATTGCATTAACTCCTTCAGTCTGCTGGGAACAAAGCTCAATACCCATTTAGAACTCAAAGTGAATGATGCACTCTAACTTCATTTTTAACAAAAGCCCAAGCTGCTAATAGAGATTGAGCCACTGTTTTGGGGTGACAGGGTTGTGGTGAAATACCAGCTTTTCACCACATGTGACAATTCGTTTGATATATCCATCATCGATTGGATAAGTGATAGTTTGATAACATGTCCACTCTGCAAAGGGTAGGTTCTATAAATTGATGAAATACAAATCTATAATTTCTGTGTTTATTTCTAACTGTCTGGTTAATTATTCTGTCTTTTGATATACCAAGGTCTTTTGACAGAAGCAAGTGCTTTTAATGAACCTTCTTCGAAAACATACCGCATACATTAGGCCTTCAATTTTGCATTCATTAAATTAACACTGTTATATAAGTGTAGCGGCCTCTGTAGCCCAGGAGTAATGCACTCTCCTCTAATCAAACCTGCTCTAGACGTAAAACTCTCGAACGCAAGTCCTCTGGAAGGTTCCGGTTCGTAGATTTCCGGCATGTTAAAGAAATGCATACCTAAAAAAAAGAGATCCATAAATAAAATGATCAGCTATTTTATGTCCAAGTAATACCTTAGCATCATACTAGCACTTGAAGCGATTAGCTGACCACCTATCCTTCTGACATTTGTAGGTGCTTAGTGTAACTAAATTTTAAAAAATGATCAGAACCCGGTACAGGTTTTAGGTCTAAACCTTGTAAGTTGATGATGATTTGTTTTATTTACGGACACTGTTTAACATCTCAGGTCATCAGCGTACTATTCAATTCAGGGCGTGAAACTGCAGACAAATTTTGCTCAGAGGTCTCTTCTTTCAGGCTTGAGGTTCTTTAATGTGCCATAAATCTACGACACCAGACACACGGCTTTACTTCCCGTTTGAATGAAGTCATACTTAGGAATTTTATGCCCGAAAATATCCATCGACCCTGGCCGGGATTGAACCCATGATCTTGGGTCCATGAGGCATGTATGGTTACCACATGATGTATTCGTCTTGAAAGGAATGCGTCCTGGGGATTACTAAATTGATTAAATGTTAAGAGCCACAAACTTTTAAATATGTTCACATGTGAGTGTTCATATCTAGCAGGAAACGTAAAAATAACCAGCTGATTTATTGTATGAATGCTTCACGGTACCACTGAAATCCCTTTGCATATTCCTGGATGAACGCCAGTTGGAAACCACTGCTCTTTTAAAGAAGAGACACGCTTTAACGTGTCGTTGATGATATTGTTGCTTCTCCAAGTAAAATTCTTTGATTAAAACCATAGCCTTCTTTTACGTTGCCGAGTTTCTTCTCAAAGGTCGTGACGTCATTCAGATTTCCATCAAGGCCAGCTGGTGTCAGCTCTGAAGGAATTGACAGAGAACAAGATTTTCTGATCGAAGAAAGCATTATTGGAATAACAGAAAACAGGAAGCTTTGAACACGTTTCATGGACGGAAGTGATAGCAAGGTAGATCACAAAGTTGCATTTTTTATACCCTTGAGTTTTCCTTACCTTCCCAAACATTTTCACGTCTTTCCTACAGCCTATATTTCAGGCAAATTCGGGCATGACTCTGTATTTGTGACCCTTCTGTTAATAAGTCATCATTCATACTTTTGACAGAAAAAATATGGGAATTAATTCGCTAAAACAACAAAATGTATCTAAAGTTTATATATAAACTAGTGCTTAACATTTTTTGGTTCTAAACATAATTCACAACTGTCGATTACAGCTGTAAACAAAGTACAAACTGTAAGGTTTGCTACAGCATCTTTCTAAAAGATGCAAAAATTAGCAGAATGCATGTTTTAACTTTTTGAATATCTGATCTCTATAAATTAGCTACAAAAGTTTTTATTTAATTATTCAAACAAGTGGGAAGGCATATCTAGCACTTAACTTCAGATTTGTTTTTCTTTTTAAATGAAATAATAAGACGGGAAAGATATTTTTCTGTAAAGGAAGAGTTGCAGGACTAGAGTACCTCCCTGGTATTTGTTATTAGTGAGAACTGAGGAAAACCTAGAAAAATTTCAGTCAAGGAAACGTATTGTCCAGGGGCAAAATTCCCTTGAAAAAAATTCGGGAATGAAGTTCTTTAGCGTACCGTAAATGTACGACATGAAACCTTGCGGAGGACTTGCATTGGAAATGCTTACGTCCAGAAAAATCCATCGATCTCGGCCGTAGTTGAACCCGCGGTCCTGAGAGTGCGTTAACCCCTAGACCACCTAGAAGCTTATTATACATAGTTCACCACAATTAATGCATATTTGTCACTTGAATAATTTCTGATATGCTCTCAAGCATTTCAGCAGATACTTTTATCAGACACAAATCTTAAAGTTGTAATCCTTATATCCGCTTAAGTCTCCTTGTCAAAGACATTTCTAATTGCTTTAATCACCGGTTAATGGCCAACGTTATCAAAATTAATTTTTTTGGTCATTGTTTCTTTCAAAACTGACAAAATAGAATGCTCTTTCTTTTATTATCGTAATAAATAATTTAACAAGTTACCCTTGTTTATTTACAAAAGACCTAGGCCAGTACTACCTCATTTATTATATACCGTAATTTTATTCTCTAAAATTAGAGCAACACATTTCATTTTTTTAAAAAAATCATAATTAAAAATGTCTCCAAACGACCGACCCTTAGGTCACGTATGCTCACTTAGATACTGAGTCTCCAATAAAGTTAATGCCTTTTAATTTTTACAGCGTATAATTTATAAATTGAAGAATCATTTATTATAAGGCTATTGTTATAAAGTTATATTTATGTGGCGAAAAAATAAACATGTAAACTTTTACGTTAAACTGAATTATATTTTACAGCAAAATATTTTAATCTGACAAAGACCTTAAGGGCGTAACATAAATCCTATCTTACCACTTTTCTTTATCAGTGATGTTATGTTTGCTGCTGGTACAAGTGCAAACACAAAGTTGTATTCTAAAATATTGTTTCATCATACTTAAGTCTATTTATTCCATTGTTTGTTTTCCTTCAATGTAATATAACAATTTTTCTTTGCTGAACTAACAACTCTGTAAAAATAAGATGGTGCAATTCCATTCAGATTTAGAAAGTCGCTAAATTTCTTTATAGAATATTGGTATCACTGAGCTGTGACTTGCAAACTGTTACAAGAACAAATTGAGTTTATTTGATATTAAGACAGATTTACATTTTTCTTATGTGAAGTACATTTTTGAACAAATGTTTGGTTCCATTTCGATGTGTGATTCTTTACATTTTTCCCTCGCAAAAGACCAAAGGAAGTTGATGTTGAAAATCATGAATAAAGTTGCCAAAGACATTTCGTCCAAAGCACTCCAATTCCCCTCACCGCTCAACAAGATCTTATCAACCAATCACCAAAAATAATACACGTTTAAAGTCAAAATTAGCTGAACCACTCTAGGATTAGCCCTCCCCCTCAGACTAGGCTTATCAGCCGTGTGTCATCTGATGACACTATGAAACAAACGTACCAAGGAACTCACGTTAAAGAGAAGAAAGAAAAACATTACAACCCCTTCATCCTACTAAACACCAAATAAATAAGTGCTAAATTTCAAGCAGCAGTCAAAAAACTTGTGGATTTTGCCTTTTGGGCTATAACTGCAAGAAATCCGCGATATTGCACTGCCAACAGTGTACGGGAGAGAAAAGGAATTTCCTTTTATAAGTGGAAAATGAGACCCTCCAATCTGTATATGCCATGATAAAATAAATAATCACCTCTACTTCTTGTAACTTCCACAGAATTTTCTGTAACTGACGTGTACGAATAAATTAAGATTGGAATTTCTGTGTAAAAAAAAAAAAAAAAGATTCATAAGCTAACAATTCGCCAATTGCAGGATTATTAACATTTAATGAACTATGTACATTAAAATAACCAACCTTACTGATTTAATTATAAAAAATGTTTTCCGCGTTTTAGAATGCATTTTTAGACTCCAAAGAAAATTTCCTTTTGTTTCCTATTCAAATAACAAACATTTAATATTAACCCCCCCCCCCAAATAATGCATTAAACATTTCAGCAACCTGCAGAAATGAATTTTCCACTATTATAAAAAATTGCTCTGGGTGTCTGAGTATCAAAGCTCTTGATTTCCCCCTCCAAGCTTTGTAATAACCATCTGAATTTGAAAGACTATGATTTAAAAAATTGAACGAAGCTACTTAAGGAACTAAATTACGTCCTTTGAATACATTTGTGCAGGAGGAGGTCTGCACTCTGAACGGCGAGCGTGCCAGCAAAGAAAGAAAATTCTTCCGGGTCGATGCCCCCATATTCCTTCATCTGTATGCAGCATCCTGGAGCGATGAGTCTGTGCATTTGTTTCGCATGGCTTAATTCAACAGACGTAGAGAAGAGCTCATAGTTAAGTTTTGTGGCCATTATAGTTTTCGCACAGGAACGTTTTAGGTTTGTTTCCAGAGGTTAAACTCAAGGACCAACAGTTAAAGTTGAGTACAGCGTTTCTATTTGAAAGGCAGAAGAATTCCGCTGTATCGATTCTACTTTAAATGCGTGAATGAATTGTGTTTAACGCCCGTTTTCATTACTGAGGCACCATAGGCTGTGAACACTGGTGACACATGAAATGAGTTGATATATTGGGAAAGGATTTTTAAGGAAAGACACTTTTCAGGCCTAAGTTTAGGGTACCTCTCCGGCATTTGCCATTTATGAGGACCGAGCAAAACCTGTAAAAAACCTCAGTCAAGAAGGATTCGAACCCCAGACCTCCCTCTCACGAGTTCGCGCCTTAACGACCTCAGCCACCCGTGGCGGTCTTTAAATAAATAAGTTTTATTTCGGTTCAAAATCAATGTATCTAACGAAGTTTATCACCTGCAAATCAAAACGAACGTTAAGAAATAGGTAATTAGTAGACATGCATTTGTATATTTAGTTTGTTTTTTCTTTTGATATGGAATTAAGTTCAGCAATGCCTCATGACTTTATGTGCTTGTATGTACAGTTTTTATTGCATATAATTCCATATTTCGGATTTTGTTGCATATTTCACCATTTTTCCTCGCATCGAGCATATAATACAGGCATTTTTAATTTTTAAAATTTAAATTATTATTTAAAGACACTAGTGACAAAATAATGAACTATTACTACGGAGACGCCCATGAGGAGCCTCTCCAGTGCGGTTGAGACAAAATCTCGTGATGTTACTGGGGAATTCCTCATTCCATTCCATTCCATATTGTGTCAACATGCCCGCTGATCTGATGCTGTTCAGTGTTACGTAAGGTTAACTTCGTGTTATATGCCGAAAGAAAAAACCGTGTAGAAATTAGCTTTTAAAACAGTAGTTTAAAAATGTGAAAAATCGCACTTCACCCTAGACAATAAAGTTGTGTACAATAAACATTTCAGTTAACTCAGCATATATCTACCGACCATCACATTGTAAACAGAGAGAAACAAACACTACTGACAACTTTGCAGTGATTTGTGTGAAGCTCTTAAGGCCAGAAACAAACAATGGAGCTCATTAAGTAACCACAAGTTCTGCAGTTTTTTTGAAAAAAAAAATATTATAATAATGCCATCCCTGACGAAATCTACCCTGAGGAAAAAAAATATTATAATAATGCCATGCCTGACGAAATCTACCCTGAGGAAAAAAAATCAATACAGCTGTTACCGCGTAGCAATTTTAGAAATTCGGCTTCATTTAAAGGACTCTCTCGTGTATGGAGTAGCAGATGAAACTACAGATGCCAGTGGCAATTTTCTTATAGGGAAACCATGTGAAGATGAGCCAGGGAAACAGTAGGGTTTTAGAAAAAATGAATCATCGTGCTATCGCTCGCTTAGTGAATGACACTCTAAAATTACTTTGGCCAGAAGTGAATACAAATTTGGGGTTTTTCTTTCAGGTGCTGCAACTTACATGTTAAAAGCCGCTTCAGCATTAAAAGTAGCTTGTATTGTACATCACTTCACAGAGCAGCGAAAGCTACAAGGGCAAGGTTTCCTGACGTGAACACTTTAATATCCAGCAACAAGAAGATATTTGTTAAAGCCCCATCCAGAGTTAATGCTTACAAAGAAAAATTTCCAGACCTCCCATTACACCCAGAGCCAATACTTGTCCTTGGGGTATGTGGATTGAAGCTTCTATACACATAATCTCAATGCTGTTTAAGAATTCGTTCGTACACTGAATCCCACTTACACTTTGTCAATTCAACGTTCTCAGAATATTTTAATAGTGAGTATTTGCAAAGGGGCTTGACTGTATCAAGGCACATATCAAAGTTATAGCTGAAGACACACAAAAAATTCAAAATATCTGATTTGTCTTTACATCAATTCTCAATGAGGTTCAGAGAAAACATGGAGAGTGCTACTTTAAGTATGCAAGAAAATAAAGTGGTAAATTGTGCATGTTGTAGAGAGAAATACTGACACTAAAGCGTTGTGTTCTGTGGATAAATATCTTCAAAGTGAAAGCGTAGTGCTTCATGAAGAAATTTTTCCATAGTTAGTTAAGGGCTTTCAAATTTTGCCCAATAACATCTGTAGATCCTTCTCAACATACAAGCTTGTGTTAAAAGATAAATGTCACAATCTTATACCTGAACATTTGGAGAAAATGATCAAACTACAACGACCGGAATGATATCTATCTACAAAAAGTATCAGCTTAAAGTTAACAATTTTAATGCATGCTTAGTGCATATTTTCGAAAATATAGGACATATTTTAAAAAAATTGGACAGCATAATATCATGCATATTTTAGATATTGTTGTGCATACAAATTCGATATCTAGTAATTAGGCTTAAGAATTCTTTTTAGCAAAATACTTAATTTCTATATTCTTTTGTATAAATATTATTTCGTTGTGTATGCATTTCCTATAAATACACACTTTTAAATGTGCTCGGTTTGAATAGAAAAAAATTGACACTTAAATTTCTAATAGTTGTCAATTGTTATCATATATTTGATTTGTTTTGTTTGCCTCATGAACTGAACTACTCTTATTGTTGTATGAATTTGGATAGAATAACGCTATAGAAACTACCGAGATTTTAAATAGTTGCGTTTTAGCAATAAATTGTTGCAAAATTGTGCATATTCTGCAAGGAACGTAAGTGGATTTTACAGAAATTTCAAAGCCGACTGTTATATTGTAATATAAATAATTGCAATTTCAACCAAAAATAGAATTGTTTTTCATTCTATAAGTAACTGACTTATTTTTTCTTCTGTCTAAATCCAAACAATAATTAAATAATGGCCTGAAATTTAACACCAAATTTCAGTAAATTTTAAGTTTCATTCGCTCACCCCAGGCACCTTCAATTTGAAATTTCAATGGCACTTAAATTTCAAAGAGGATTCAATTGTTGACAAATTGAAACATTCCTTTTATTGTTTGAATTTTGACAAAATAAAAAACAAGCCAGATAGTTGTAAGATCAAAGAATTATTTTGGGTAAAATTACAATAATACAGCTTATTTCGAAATTCCTGACTAATTCCATTACATTCCGTTCTTTTGTGAGGTTTTTGAAGCAATTTATAACCAAAACACGATTATTGAATTTTTTTAATGATTTATTTATGGACGCTCTTTAACAGCTCAGGTCATCAGCGTCCCATTCAACTCAGGGCGTGAAACGGCCGACAAATTTTGCTCAGAGGCCACTCTTTCAGGCTTGAGGTTCTTTTTCGTGCCGTAAATGTACGACACGGGACTCACGGCTCCGAAGGAAGCCATACTTAGGATTTTTACCCCGATAAAATCCATCGGTCCTGGCCGGGTTCGAACCCGCGGTCTTGGTTTAGGAGGCAAGTATGGTAACCACTACACCACCAGGACCGACGATTATTGAATTAAATACTTATAGTTTTTATACAGGATTTTAATTAACTATAACCAAATAATTTCAGAGAGTGTAGGGATGTCATATTTAAGCAATTTGAGATAGGCAATGTATGGTCCACAACTAAACATAACGATGTTTTATGGTGTTAAACATTTTTGCATCAGATGCTGATAAGCCGGTGTTAAAGCCGAGCTAGGAGAAAAAAATGGTTTTAGAATGTCTTTAAAGCTGCCTGCGAGCATAGAAATATCTTTTTTTTTTTTTTTTTTTTTTTTTTTTTTTTTTTTTGCATCAGCGTTTAAGATTTAGTGTCATAAAATCCCTCAAATCTGGAATTAATCATTTGACAGTGCGACACTGAGCATCTATTAACTGCCTCCTTGCATTATGTAGCCTACTCTAGTGGGAGCTTGTAATAGATAACGCAAAATCTGGTGTTCCGCAGGCCGCGGTTCAGTTCTTGGCATCACGTAGAATGTTTTTTGTTATTTCATATGAAGTGCGGTACACACTATAGAATTATGAGTGAAATTTACCTAATGTTTTCAAGTTGTATTCACTCTTTCAACTATGAATGTATTACCAATATACATTGTATAATAAGCTTACTACTAACACCCTTACACATACTTAATGCATTCTGTAGTCTACTCTAGAGAGAGCTCTTTAACTGCTTGTGACGTAATGCTTAGCGCAAAAACTGATGTTCCGCATGCCGTGGGTTCAATTCTTGTAGTGTCGTTCATTCATTTTTTATTCAATATGAAGTGCATGCTAAAGAATTAAGAAATAAATTTTGGTAATTTTGTAACATTTAACACCCAACTCATTAAGATTACCCATAATTCTATCTTTGGTAAGAAAGGGATATAATTACGAGGTCTCTTCAAAAAGTATCGCGAATTTTGAATTTCCACGGGTTACGCATATTCGATTTTCGATTGTTTTGTGGCGTTATATTGGTACTCATGTTTCTCACTTATGTTGACAATCTCGGCCATTTTGAATGTTCAGTTAATTGTTGACAGCTATTTTGCATGGACGTGTTTTGGCTCGTCTTCGATTTTTGCCTATTCCAAAAAATGGAACAAAGAATCCGTATCAAATTTTGTGTGAAAAACAAAATTAAGTGCGCGGATACATTCCGAATGTTGACTGTGGCATATGGTGAAGCTACCTAGGAGACCAAAGCAACGTTTATTCGTGGTACAAAATGTTCTCAGAGGGTCGAGAAGATGTGAACGACGAAGAGCGTCCCGGACGCCCGAGCTCGTCAACAACAGACGAAAACATTGAAGAAGTGAAGAAAATAGTATTGGCCAATCGTCGAATCACCGTTAGAGAAGTTGTTGAGGGCTTAAACATATCGATTGACTCGTGCCATTCGATTTTTACCAATGATTTGGGTATGAGACGGGTCGCCGCAAAATTCGTACCAAAGTTGCTCAATTTCGACCAAAAACACCATCGCATTAACGTGCTAAGGAGCTGTTGAACTCTGTCCGCGACGACCCAAATTTGCTCCAGAGAGTCATAACTGGTGACGAATCATGGGTTTATGGTTATGACATGGAAACTAAAGTTCAATCATCCCCATGGATGCTGCCACACGAGCCAAGACCGAAAAAAGCGCGCCAAGTTCGGTCGAATGTGAAGGTTTTGCTTACAGTTTTCTTCGATTGCAAGGGCGTGGTGCATCATGAGTTCTTGCCACAGGGTAGAACGGTCATTAAGGAATATTACCTGCAAGTTATGCGCAATTTGCGCAAAGCAATCCGCCAGAAACGCCCAGATTTGTGGAAGAACAAAAATTGGCTTTTGCACCATGATAATGCCCCTGCTCATACATCGTTGCTTGTGCGCGAATTTTTGGGCAAAAACAACATACTTATGATGCCGCAGCCACCGTACTCCCCAGATCTGGCCCCCTGTAACTTTTTTTTATTCCCAAAACTGAAGAGGCACATGAAAGGACGACGCTACGCCACGATTGAGGAGATAAAGACGACATCGAAGGAGGAACTGAACAAGTTCACAAAAAACGATTTTTTAAAGTGCTTCGAGGATTGGAAAAAAGGTTGGCACAAGTGTATAATATCTTGTGGGGATTACTTTGAAGGGGACAAAATAAATATTCATGAATAAATTAATACTTTTTGAAAAAAACACAACATTCGCGATACTTTTTGAACAGACCTCGTATATAGATTGATATGTTAAGATTTAAGTGTATAAATTGAAACACCAACTTAAAACGTAGACTAAAAGCTGTTATTAGTCGTTAATCAGAAAACGACATAAAAAAGCGATGAACGGTACTCGAACTCGAAAAAATGGCATAACCATGGTGTTAGAGTGATCCGTTCAGAAACCTCTCTTCGTGTGTTACGCTTTCGAGGGGCATCTTCATTAGCCAATGGCGTACTGGCGCTTTAGAAACCTATAACCATAGCTTCAAAACATGAACTCCGTCTCAAATTGCTTATATACATCTCTACACTCTCTGAAATTATTTCGGTGTAGTTCATTAACACCCTGTATGAGTGGAAATTCAAACCACAATAGCAAAAGAAAAAAAAAAATGTAATAATAATTGCATCCTCTTTAACTTTAAGCATAAAAATTTAGGGATAACACTCAAAATGTCTCGGTTGGAGTGGCTGGGGATGAAGAGCTGAAACCTAAAATACTATTTATATCCGCCCCATTATCTAAATTGACGTGTTTAAATTAAAGTGATAGTTATTTAGGCTGGAGAGTTTGAAATGAAAGCCATATGTATAAAATCTTTGACGTAGTTAATATTACTTTCAATTAAATTTTAAATAAATGATGACGAAACAAATCTTGAAACCACTTTAACATTAAATATGTGTGACGTAATTGAAGAATCCGTAAACGTAATGGACTAAAGTGGCGTAATAAACCCGCTGGAAACTTTAAGATATCGTTGCCCATTTTAAAGCGTAAGCCATTTTATGCACGTGTTCCTTTTTTCAGCGTTCTACAAACCCCCCCCCCCCCCCATTATCTTTATATATATTTTTCTTTTTTTCTTTTTTCCAGTTTCGTTCAGCAATGAACGAGTAACACATGACGTTACGATATTACCCATGTGTTTGTACACGATTGCTTTATTTTAGAAATTATGAATTGCGATATTTCCAAGCCTCCGGCATAGTACTCTGGAAATTAAAGAGTACCCGACTCTAATTTCTTGACGGAAAGTAAAATTATTAATTTGAGACGGAAATGCTTCCATACATTTTATTTTTATATTTTACGAGCAATTTCTGCTAATTTCTTGCGTTATTTTTGCTTTCCTCCTTCTCTCCGCAGTTCCGCGCACACTTTTAATGAGAGAACACACCGAGCAAAGGATTGGTTCTGTTCCGTTAAAACTTTGAAGTTAATGCGAAGCACTCGGCTACCTAGGCGAGAAAACATTACAACGTTCCCTTTGGCGGATCGAATAGAACAGGCCTTGTGTCTTGTTTGAGACTCGTAACAGAAAGACACACCTAGTAACGAATCGTAATGAATTCTGGTAATTTCGGAAATTTTTATGGTTGTCAAGATTTTGAATTTATGCTGCGTAACTAGAAAGCGGAGCACACATTTTCCAGAATTGTTTTCTGTCAAGAAAAACTGGTAATATTTAATTTACTTCTATTTAATTAAGTTATTCAATACCATTATAATACACGTCGGTCCTGGTGGTGTAGTGTTAACTATACTTGCCTCCTGAACTCCAGATCGTGCGTTCAATCCTGGCCAGAATCGATGCATTTTTTCGGGCGTAAAAATCGTAAGTATGGCTTCCTTTTGAAACGAAGTAAAACCGTGGATCCCGTGTTATAGATTTAACAGCACGTTTAACGTTTAAATCTATAACACGGGAACCTCAAGCCTGAAAGAAGAGGCCTCTGAGCAAAATTCATCTGTCGTTTCACGCCTTGAATTGAATGAGACGCTGATGATCTGAGATGTTAAAGAGAGTTCGTAAATAAAAGAAATTAAAATTAATTTCATCTCAGCACAATTTTATGGGTAGCTTATAACAAAGCACTTTCTTTATTACTTGAAATTGCACGGCCAAACATTAACCATATGTTTGTCAACTCGCGTTTCTGGTTGGTACAAACTGCCCGAGTGTATTTTCTCCCTTATACTGAAACGGCAAACGCAGGTAACTTTAGACGCCGAAGGATTACTGCCATGAATTTATCACTAGGATTATTTCACGAATAAAATAAGAGTTTAAATATAATTCCTCTAAACTTGCCTTACAAAACTGTAATAATTTATATTTGTGCTTAACCTTTTCAAGCAACCTCGCGACAGAAGAATGTCGATCGTCACTAATACCAATAGAGAAAAAAATGCAAGTTTAGGACTATTTCATTAATAGAATAAGAATAAAATATTTGAAGTTCACGCACAGGATATTAACACGTATAAAAACTCATATTTTATGAATATCTATTCTATCAGAAACCTGAGAGTGAAATCGACTATTACGGTTGCTACCTTTAGCTTTTCTAATACTAACTGAGGGGGAGAAGAAGGAGAAGAAGGAGAAGAAGAAGAAGAAGAAGACGGAAGAAGAAGAAGAAAAAGGAAACCCCCCCCCACACACACACACACACACACACCAGTGTCTCTATTTTTCTTTGAATTCTGTGGTTTGAAATTACTAATCCATTTTGCGTTATGATTGTCAATCATTTTGTTGCTATCAATAACTCCCCACCGCCTTTAGCAAAAATGGTCACTGATGCGTGTTCAGGAATTATATAGTGGAGTTATAGAATTGGCTACACTGACCACAAGAAAATGCACGTCGCGTGATAAAACTGATTTGATATTTTTTCGTTTCATTGGTCGATTTTAAAATGACGTCACATGAATGAAATAGTCATGCTAATCATCGACTTCAAGGCTTATTATGATTAGTTGAAACGTTAAATACTTATTAATAAAAAGTTTCAGCAAATCGCTCTGACTTTTGGCATAAATGTCGGTCTCAAACCAGAAGCAAAAACAGAGGGCGAGATTGCAGTTCGCTACTTGAAGGCTGTTTACTTCTCTCGAAGACGCACCTGTCAAGGAGTAACATGCAACATTAAAATAAAAACGAAATACTTTAAATGTAATAAAAAACTGTCTTTGTTTAAAATATTGCATGAAATAAACGCAATAAAATTAGTAGCATTATTAATACATATCTAATTTTACTTTACTATAAATCCTTTTACCTTTTTATTTCTTCTTCCTGATCTAAAGAGTGAGTATGTAATTATGACACATTTATTCTAAGTTTAAAAATGTTTCTTCATCAAAACTATTATTCAGAAATATTGATCTTGGCAACATGTTTATATATGAAGTATATGCTCAAAATAAACTCTGCTTCTAGACGAACCAAATTGGAAAAGCTCTTCTCCATCGTTCCTTGTCATTACAAATCGATTGCTTTAATGTTTTCGGCCCAGCATACATAATAATCATTTTAGCTCTTTTTCAACACTCAAACGACCTTCATCTGTAATTGTTTACTCAAAGTTGTAGATACGTTCTTGGCTTTCAGTTGTTTTGTTTCCTCGAAGCCCTTTAACAAACAAATGAAATGCATCGCTAATTTCACGGTCTACCTGCTACTTTTCCTTAATGTGCATGTACGTAAGAACAAAACGAGGAAATTTCAACAAAATATTTTGCACGAGTCTTGTATGTATAGCCCCGGGAAACCACATGGGGAGCGAATGACGTAATTCCGGCTGTACTGAATGTTAGTCACCGAAGGGAAATGTTGCTGCCGTTGTTAATCACACAGCCATTACTAACGAACTTTATTGTTAGCTCCACACGCCATCAATGAACCGCATCGTGCACATTCTGACATTTACCGAGAAGGTCTACAGGCTATTCATTTCACTTTTGCTTTTCTGTGTTTCTGCTTACAATGTTGCGGCGCATTTCTTGCTAATTAATGAAAGAGGCGTTAACGTGCTTAGGGTATTTCTGTGATAAGCAGTGCTAACACAATTCTCGTAAATACACCAAACGCTTTCGTGTTGGGACATTGTAATGTAAGAGTTAATAATAACGAGGGCTAATTCTAGGTCTAATGATTTTATTCTGTTTTAATACCTTTTAATATCCTACATTTGTAGGAAAGTTGTTACATACGAGGGTATGTCCATAAGTTTCCGGCCTAACCATTTTCTAGTTATTATAAAGACAAAAATTATATTTCAATGTTCAGTATAGTTACCCTTCATTGCTGTTCACTTCTCACATCTTTGAATTAACATTTCAACCCCCCCCCCCCCCATAGTAGTCAGACGTCTTGTCAGCAAAATGGGCATAAACAGCATTCATCACTTCTTCGAAGGTCCTTCTTGAGTTGTGAGAAGAGGAAATAATCACTGGAAGCCAGATATCTGCTGTAGGGTGGATGGTCGATTTCCTTGAAGCCACATTTCTTCACAGTTTCCTTTGTCATGAAATCTGTATGCACAGGCGCGTTGTGGTGAAGAAGGCGCACACAATCGCTTAACTTTCCCCGCCTTTTCTCTCTGGTGGAAGCACGTAGTCTGTGCAGTATGCCAGCATAGTACTCCCCATTTTCTGTGATATTCCTCTCCTTGAAGTCAATGAAGAGCATTCCTTCATAGTCCCAAAAGATTGTAGTCATGATCTTCTTGATTGACTGAGTGACCTTGGCCTTTAGAGGTAGTGCTTCGCCAGGTTTACGCCACTCCATTGATTCTCTTTTGGACAAGGGATCATAGTAGAGGACCACAGTTTCATCTCCTGTAACAATGGTTTGCAGAACTTCTCTCTCGTTACCACGGCAGAGTTTAAAAAATGCCTGAAAACAGACGACTCTTTGCTGCTTTTGGACTGAGGAAAGAAGTCTAGGCACCCACCTTGCACTAACCTTATTCACGTTTAAAAGTTAATGAATAATTAGAAGGACTGTTGTTTTAGAAAGGCCCAGCCTTGCTGCTATTTGTGTAACTTTGAGCCGCCGGTTTTCCATAATTCCCCCTTCCTCAAGAGCGATGTTTTCAGGAGTGAGCTCCTCCAACAGCCGACCTGCAAGCTCTTAGTCTTCAATGCTTTCTTGACCCATTTGAAAAAGTTTGGCCTATATTTTTACGGTAGAATGTAAGAGGAATGCTTCCCCAATACACCGTCCAATCGCTGTTTAATTTCATTTGGAGTAAGTCCTTCTTTTGTAAAGAACTTAATAACAGCTTTTGAACATGTCACTATTTTCTAAACATTGCCCGCTTTAAGAAACTATATCTGAACAACTGAACACAGCGGAGCGGAAGTTATAGATGAAATTATTTACTTAACAGATAATGTATGACACTAGATAAACTTATGGACCTATCCTCGTACCAAAAGGATTGAATCCAAAATGTGAATACGGTATGGAATGGGGAATTAAAAGTAGCTATTACTAAAAAAAATAACACATAAGTTACTACAATAAGACAAGTTATAAGATGAGATATAGTATAAAATATAAGTGGCAAAAGCAAAACTTAGCAGGGCAGCGAAAAGACAACAGTGGAATAGTTTGTTAATAGTTGGTGACTTGACCGGCAGCCAACGAATAGAATTTAAAGTTATTCAAACATTGGAACAGATATAGACAATTAATGTTAACTCTATCTAAATTAGTGGCTTGGTGACCATTATCGTCAAATCTAGGTTATATTAAATACTTTTGATCGATGAGATATAGAAATTGCAGAATTGAATTACAGAATATGACAGATCCAATTTCATGAAACAGGAAAAAAAAAAAAAAAAAAAAACATGGAAAATAGTCCAGGGGATATTGTTTAAACATAAATTTTCTAAAATATGGAGAAAGTTGACTAAAAACCAAATTATTACAACTGATTAATAAGACCCGAGATGAGAAAAAGATTACACTAGACTGGGACACGCGTATTGTGGTAAATATTCATAAGAAAGGAAATAGAGATTTCCATTCAAACAATTTTGACTTTTGAAAAGCTAGCCCTCTACCGGTGGTGTTTTATGGGGTGGTCTCAAGCGTGAGCTATCGCTCTGCATTGCAATTTCCATTGCAGCGAGATGCAATGTTCATTTGGCCTTCTAGAGACAGTCCATAGTTCTGCTTCTAAAGGTCCCTTTCACTGGCGACGCATCAGGCAGTAACAGCAATGTAAGCGATGGAATGTATTCCCATTTTTCTCTTTTCATATTCTCCAAAAAAAGGCAGTTTGAAGCAGATGTGTGGCTTGAAGCCTTCAGATCGCTTTTTTAGTTTCCCATAACGGTGTTTATGAGATCCCATGTTTCAATAAAATGACTGTGTTGTTGGAATCCGACTAGGGACAAGAACCTTAACCTTATCAATTATCTCAGGTATATTGCTGTGGTTGGTAGTGGATTTGCCTGTTTCTTGCCCTCTGGAATAAGTCCTGCTCTGTCCTTCCCCCCCCCCCTTTTTTTTTTGTTAAGCACGCATAAGATTCTTTCTTAGAAATGATAAATCCATGCCTGTTAAATAGCTTAATAATTTCGGATTTATAGTATTTTGCATCGGAAAGGGCAGTAATTACCCTTCTCAAAATTGTTCCCCCCCTCAGGCACCAGAGCATACTGCAATACTCTAGCTAGGTATTGCTCACGGTAACGAAGTCAGTTTCCCTTTCGTAGGTTTAAGTGCGGCACTATTGTGAAACTCTTTCTATTTTTAAAAGAAAGCTACTTCAGGGTTAATAAACTCAAGGACTTGATCGGTCGTTGTACAAATAGCCTTTTAAACTGGCTAATGTTGACAAAAGTTTTAAGCTTCAAATAACAATGAATAGTACGTACGGTAGTTGAACTTTAACCAGCCAATGATAGATATGTGTTTCAAATTTTTAAAGAAAGGCGAGTGCCTTTTGGCATCTCCTAGCCAGCGGTCACTCTACTGGGGCATTCAATTCGCAATTGCTAATTGCTCAAGGGCAGTCATAAGTTCTACACGGCGCGAGACGTATTTCCTCATTCATTCAGTCTGGCAGTTTCTCAGAAGCAGTTGTAAGTTCGATGTTGCTGAGGCAGGCAGTTATAAGATCTACAGATCGCAGTATTCATTATAACTTGGACTTTCAGTTTCACTCATTTGTAAGTTTCACAGATGCAAATAAGTTTGTATCAGTCTATCGTAAGGAAAGGACCAGAGGACGCGAAATATTTTAGACATAATAATGAACCAATATAAATATTATGTCACCTCGCATGTTCATTTACACCATTAAATTCCTCTCCCGGTCCTGTTGAGTCCCAATCAACAAAATAGCAGAATGAGAAATTGTCATTGGAGTGCGGGCAACACCGAAGCGACCAATAATCAATCTACCAAACCACTTCAAAACTGGTAATACAACGTGGGGCCAACAAACAAACTGCTTCATAATTTGAGGCCCAATGTGACTGCCATACTAAACCGCTTCAAAATCTAGTAATTTGTTCAAACTTCTTAAAACTCATAAAGAAGTTAGGCCGGGCTGTGGCCTTTCATTGTTATTTAACATCTACAATAGGAATGCTGTAAATATGCAGTAAACTGAAAGCTACGTTTAAGGAATTCGTCTTTATCCACGTTGCTATATGCAGACAAGTCCATTCCGACATTTCGAAGACAGCCTACAACGGCAGGGATAGTTTATTCAAAAATATTTCAATTTCATAAACTAAGGCAATGACTGCGAAAAGTAAAGAACCAAAATAGTTTTGAGCAGGTTAACCCTGGGCAATGTGATGTCTATAAACGGAAACGAAAATAAAGATGTTTAATTGGATTGAGTTTGAAGGGGGGGAGAGTATATTTGAATTCTATTCAGTTCAGGATGTACATAATCATCATACCACTGTAAATGGACCGAAAACCTGGATTTTAGGAACAGGTTGAAAGTCCAACCTATCATGCTCCATGTATTGTTATTTGTAATAAGTTTGACTTTGAGTATTTAGTGAGATGTTTTAGCTTTGAATAAAATTACTGAGGTTCTCTCCAGGATTTCCTCAGTCGTCATAAATACCAAATGCCTAGGATGTACTCTAAATCAGGCCTGGAATGCACTTTTCCTTAAATAAAAAACCTTTAATAATTTATAAATTCATCGCATACATCAACTATTCAACGAAGGTATTGCTTGATTATTACAAAAGTCTAGAAAACATTTCAGCCTTGAAACTGGAAGTTTTATGAATAAATTTTTAGCATTTTTACTGTGTGGAATGCTCGGAAAGATCAGCTCATTGGTCTAGTGGTTAGCGTTGCTGACTGCTGGGCGGGAGGCCCTGGTTCGATTCTTCCTGGTACTTGCTGAGGTGGAATTTATGAGCTACTGCCCCCAATTAAATTATAGTTATTATATTAAGTTTATGTAACTTCCATATTATAGTCATGTGTGTAGTATCAATTCTATCTTGTGTACAAATATTGAAATGTGTATGGTGTGATTTTCTAACCAGAAAACCCTATTTTTCTGTCCTTGACCTGAAAACGGGAACAGAAAAACTTATTCTCCATCATAAACAATATTTGTAAAGAGAACCCAAGAAAACCGCGAATCGATATTTCCTACAAAATTCTAAAGTATAGTCCAGGAAAAAGACTTTATTTTGTATACAGTTAGGGAGCTATGTTAGCTAAGGGTGAAAGCAATAAATATACGGGAGTGAAAAGACAGATCGATACCCCTGTAAGGGAAGAAGCTAGCAGCTTCAGTTGATAACTACATGCAAAAAGTCACGTAGGCCATATGACCAATAATATAGCAAATAGACCGGGTGGAACAGATTACCCAACAGAGACGGGAAGGTGGAAGAAAATATTCTATTTTTTTTAATCATATTTTCAAAGAATAAGGATAGCTTTGGGAGACTGGGAGACTGTCATATTTATTTAGGCTTGTAATTTAGCGGCTCATCATCAGTGGGGCATTAGCAGTGTGGAAGATAGGCAAAGTCAGTTCAGATCAGTTAGTTAATGGGTAGTTTCATCTCAGAGCTAGTCTAGTTCAGTTGCATCTCAGGATTAGCTGAGTTCAGGATCAGCCCTTATCAAATTGAGCATCATAGTTGCATCAAGTTACTGAACAGCTTGACCTATTTCATTGAGTTAAGTTTTAGAATTATTAAAGTGCTTTAGGACGCCATAGTTAGTTATCGCCATAGTTAGTTCTAAAGTGTCACATACTGCCCAAGAAATTCTCCAAGAAGTAACGGTGTCTCATTAAGTGGAAAAAACTTTGATAATAAATCGTGTTACATATCATAGCATTGCATATCTTGTTAACCACCTGGTTTATTCCCTCGCTCCTTCCCCTGTGGTATCAAGAAGACCATAAAAATATCCAGCAGAAGAGTCTCAGCCGAGGCAAAACTGTAAGTCAGCGGAAATCAATCACTGGAGAGGACGAAATCAACATTACCCCTGGGATTCCAATTATCAGTCAAAGCAATCAAATTAAATCCTTTTCATAAGTCCTCTCCATTTTACCACCCTTCTTTATAGTCGGTCCTGGTGGTGTAATGGTAATCATACTTGCCTTCTCCCAAGATCGCGGGTTCAAACCCGGCCAGGACCGATGGATTTTTTCCGGCGTAAAAACCCTAAGTATGGCTTCCTTCGGAAGGGAAGTAAAGCCATGGGTCCCGTGTCGTATATTTACGGCAGGATGAAGAACTTTAAGTCTGAAAGAAGAGGCCTCTGAGCAAAATTTGTCGGCCGTTTCACGCTCTGAATAGAATGGAACGCTGATGACCTGAGAAGTTAAAGAGCGTCCGTAAATAAAACAAATCAACACTCAACCCTTCTTTAGAAATTCCGCTGCACTGCTCATGGAGGTCTGGAACGGTGTTCACTAAGCCTTTACGGGCAATTGGGAAGCTGCCTGATGGAGAGGTGGCTTTCTTTAGGGAGCCGCGTGACCGGCGGGGTGCTGGTATGCTGATCACATGCCCCCTGGAATACTGCCCTAAGTTGTAAGACGGAAAATAAGGAAGAGAGGTCGCTGCGACTGTACAAGGCTCACCAATGAGAAGAATGTCCCAAAAATACAGGATAAAAGTGAGTTTCTCACATGTAGATAATAAAACCGTTTATATGAACATAGGAAGACACTCCCAATTTTCTGAAATTTAACGTATTATCTGATATCCTGCTACAATTCAATTACGGAATGTTTCCACATCATTCACAGGAGATGATCGAGCGTGGGTTAAATTAGATTAAGTGGAAGTCTCTTTGTCTCTTTGTCCATCCACCTCCCAGCGAAAGGGTCATCGTGCATCGACGAAATGATCAATGTTATGTCGGCCAAGAAACCGAGTAGGTATGTTGTGAGAATGCAGTACATGTTATTTATTACTCAAAACCTTTTAGCAATATGTCAGATATTGTGCACAGAGTGCAATTTTGCTCACGAATCACATTTGAGAACATTTTCGAACAGAAAATACTATAATCTTACTTAAAAATAACAATACGAGCGACTGTCAATTTAGTTTTGCTGTGGAAATGAATCTAAAAACATATCTCTTATTATTTTGAGTCGAATGTATCTCATAGAAGCGTCGAATAAACGGAACGAATTTAAATATCACACACGACCTTGAGTTGAGGGTGTTGAAATAGCTAAAGAAGAAATGTCAACGAACTAAATTCCCTATAAATATTCCGTGTTGGCTGCCATTACCTTGAAAGACTTTGTCTCTGTTTTCATCCTTACTCATTTCTCCTAAAACGGCCTTCGTCATTGTCACGTCATGGTAATGTAGAAAGCTTGTTCCGTTATCACAGATAATTCTTTTGCTTCCTAGGGCAACCCTGCCTTTCATGCTGTATGTACATGTTAAGTGCTGTTTTTATACGTACTCTCCACGTGTATTTCACATGCTAATTTCTTTTGATCAGAACTTTTGGTGTTGATTAACACACTTATTAGCATTGGGTTGCTATGATGCGGGCGGGGTCCTAGTTAGAATCTAGATGCTGCGAAATGGCATTTAAGTGAAAAAGTCAGGATTTTTTCAAGTTCTACCATTTCTCTGGCTTCATTCCTTCAGCCTTCTTTGTTTTCCCCTTTCCTTTTCATTGTATTTCGATCCTGGTGGTCTAGTGCTAGCCATACCCGTACACTCACAGTCGCAGGTTCAAACCAGGATAGGGTCGATGGAAGTTTTAAGGTGTAAACAAAAAAAAAACATTTATGCTTTTCTTCGGAAGGGAAGTAGATTTACCGTAGATTTACGGCATGTAAAGGAACTTCAAAACTGAAAGAAGAGGCCTCTGAGCAAAATTTATCGGCCGTTTCATGCCCTAAATTGAATGGGACGCTGATGACCTGAGATGTTAAAAAGCGTTCTTTAATAAACCAAATAAGTAACTAACTTTTCATTATATTTCATCTTAACAGATCATTCAGATGAGAGCTTGGGGACTTTGGTCTATGAATCTGGAACGCTTCTACATTCTAATCTTGAAATGGATGATAACCAGTTGCTCCTACAGGTTTATTACCTATTCACTCTTAGAGTGATCCTAAGTCAACAAACATAATGTATCTTCCGTAATTAGCGCCAAGAATACTGGTCAATTGTCAGAAACGCGCGACAAGTATAAGCGACGTAATGACAAGAGACAGGTAAATTCTGAGATTATGTTTACTACCCCCTTTATTGCGAGTGCCGGATACTATTCACAGAACTTTCAAAAGACGTTTAAAATAATTATTTTCTACCCACTCTAGTTGAAGGCTTGCCTAGTTTATGCTTTATATAATATATCTCCGTAAAAACAGCAGCACTTGGTTCGTTAGCGTCAGTCATAATAACAAGCACAAACTGTTGCGCCTTACCTGTTTAGACTACCACTGAATCAGACGAAATGCATCTTGGGAATTGGAGAGCATCAACTTGTAATTTCGAAATTCAATGTCATTAAATCAGCAGTAATTAAATTCAAGTCGTAAGTATTATTTTTTGTCTTGTAGATGCTATTTATTACTAAACCCATCCTCAAATTTATATTGCTAACAAGGAACTATTTTCTTTGCGTGCATTGCTACTGTGTTGTACACAGTCATGCGTTTTGATCGGGACTCAAAAGGGCGAATAGAGAGTAGTTTCCGAATCGTTTTGGATTCACTAGAGATGCATGTATTGCGCGGACGGCTGGCAGGTGAGGTTTGTGGCACCGTAGCTTTTATTCATCCTTATACACATGGATACAATAATCTCTGTACTCGTATAAGATGAAATTTACTACTTTGCTACGATAGCCTTGAACCTCACGCTTTTCAGTCAGAGAGTACGAGTTCTCTTGTGCTGTCGGGAGACTATTTGAGGAGAGATTTGCAGTGATCAAATTCCAAGTCGTAACACAATTCACAAATTAGTAGTATTACACACTTTAGACGAACTTAAGGATAACATCTGCCAAGAGATCTACTTAATTTCTCAAACAGAACTAAGCAGAAGCTAGAAATGTATGGAAAATGAAGTCGGGCACTTTCAACATCTACTTTTGTGACATAAGAAGTGCATGACTTTTTAGGTGTATTAGAAGATTGCCACTTTAGTCTTTCTACCATGGATTCGTATTATCCCTCCAACCACCCGCTCCGACTCCAGTGTAATTCGGCTGGCTGTAAGCGATGGCTTATTGGTCGATGCAGTCCCCGCCGCCGCATTGATCATCAGATAATTGGATGACTTATATGTGGGCTATAATATTATACATTAGAAATCTCAAGATGCACAAATTAAACTTAAACTTATACAGTTCTTTGAATAGCTTTTAGTAAAATAAGAAATAATTAAATAAAGAAACAACGATAAAACTTCATAATGTAATATAACATTATTATTACACGAGAATAACTTTTTGACATTCAAAATTAATTATATTGGTAGAGATGAAATTTGTACAAGAACTGGAAGGATATATATATATATATATATATATATATATTAGAAATTTACAAATTGCTAATGAATTACGGGTTGACATCACTGACATAACAAAATACAGAAATAACTAATGAATGTACTAAAAGGCGTGCAATTTAAGAAATAACGTCAGCAACCCAGGAGATATTTTTTTTGATTGATTTATTAATGGACGCTCTTTAACATCTCAGGTCATCAGCGTTCCATTCAACTCAGGGCGTGAAACGGTCGACAGCTTTTGCTCAGAGGCCTCTTCTTTCAGGCTTGAGGTTCTTTTTCGTTCCGTAAATGTACGACATGGGACCCACGGCTTTGCTTCCCTTCCGAAGGAAGCCATACTTAGGGTTTTTACGCCCGAAACCCTCAGGAGAGAATAACACAAAGGGAAGATATATGAAAAGAGGACTGGAGCAATACTTCGAAGGAGTCGAAACAGACCAAAATTGCCCAAACCATAAAACTGATTATAAACAAAGATTTTGACCAAGCATAATCTATTCTCAGTTCTCGGACATGAAAGCAAGATTTATTAACAGATCACTTTAACAACACTAGTTAGCAGAATTCTCACCTGTTACTTTCCAACACACTGCCGTCTACGCTCCATACGCACTGAAGAACCTTGATCCCTTCATAATAGAAGGTCTACGCTTCATGTCAAAGAAATCAATCACTTTGTCATGACGTCAACAGCAGTACCAACAAACTATTTTTTCAGTTATTGCTGGAGATGCCATAGTTAAGATTTGCCATCATTACAACGGTTTGGAAGTTGATGTAGCTTTTATAATGATACTCTTTAGTTATGGAGCGAACATTTTGAGGGAATCCACCAGTTTCTTATGATATGACAATACTTTAAACTAATACACAAGATACCGCATCACGCCCGTACCTTCCATATTCTTGTGATTTTCCTCGAGGATTGACGATAGCTATTTTACACGTCGTTATTTCACCCGCCCTGCCTTAAAGAAATAACTACAAAAATCAATAAATGAAACCATAACATTTCAAATTACTACAGAAGTGTTCGAACAACGTTTAAAACTATTTTTCCCCCTTGGCGTAATTATTTCTATGTCTGTTTATTTATTTATTTATTTATTTATTTATTTATTTATTTATTTTCGAGTTTTTCAATTATAACAGACATATTCCAGATTCTATCTTCCAATTCCCTTTCATGTTTTTTTTTTTCTTCTTTGTTCATGCAAGCGGCACTTTCCTTCATTCTCTTGTCCTGTTGGAACCCATTCATTTACGTTCTTCAGCAACTTCCAACATCATTTTACCAAGCGGTGTGGCTCAGGTGGTAATGCTGGTACTCCGCTTTCGGTAGATCTCGAGTTCAAATCCCTTGGGGCCGGTTTTTTTAATGGATTTTTAGGCGAATGCTCGGACAGATCTTTCCTTTCCTTATGAATTTTCCGCTCTCTCATTCAACTCTTTTCATTTCGTTGATTCTGTTACTGGAGGGAAGGGGCTCCGGCGTTGCGGTATTCTATCTGGAAATAATGTCAAGGACCTCATCCGGTGTCTCCCTCTCGAAGGTGCTCCCACTGCTGGCATTGACCAAAATATCCTCCTCAATCCCTAGCAATCGAACAGTCCAATCCAATCCTCCAACATCATTTTTATATCACAAAATTATCTTAATTGTGTTGATAAATACACTCAGGGAAGAAACAATATACTTTTATATTTGATTGTATTTTGTTCTTAATTATTTTAAAATGAAAGAATACCCATTTAAACAAAAGATTGTTTTATTAAGCACCTTAAATTACAGCAATGGAAATAAAACCTTAACTCTAGTGAGATAAGCTACAAAGTATGTAAAACAATAACAAGCGAGTACATTTTTCAGTGCTTGAAACATTAAAAACACATTTTAATAATGGGCGTCACCCCCTATGGCTCGAATAACTGTATTTATAAGTCTTGGCATGCTTCCGATCAGGTTAGCAATGGCTTCTTGAGGAATATGCTCCCATTCTTCAAGAAGTGCTCGCCTCAACTCCTGTAACGTTTCTGGCAGCGGCGGTCTTGTTATTTAGGAGTTACCTTTAATATGAGTGGAAAATGTAATAATCACAAGCACTTATTTGCTGTTACTTATAAAGCATGAGGTCAACTAAAGAGCTACTGTGTGTTCTGACTCGCGTTTCAGACATACCAGTAGAAACACTAGAGAGGATGTACAAGTCTGTGGTATATGAAAGTGAAATGTAGGGATGAGGAGAGCTGAACATGTAAATGAAATTCAAGTCGATTTTTGCAAATGTACGTCAAACTATGGCGTATTGAGGGAGGTGGGTTGTACTAATGCAAGGAGACCAGTCCACACTCCGCGCTAAATGCTATAGGCACTAGATGCAAAATATACACCACCTCTTAGCCTGCAGAGGTGGAAAGGAGGTTCAAAGGAATTGGCCCGGGCTCAATATGGCAACGAGGCGATGCAAATAATATAAAAGCATGGAAGAAGATTAAAACAAGGCTAGCGGTTATCTGCAGGCAGGAAATCGAGACAAAATGTAACATGAAAGTCTCCTTGAGCCCATCGAATGAAATTAAACTAACCTTGGGTAGTGTAATATACCTTTCTAGGGAGAAAGGCGAGATCAGGAATTGCCTGGTTTAGACTAGGAAGTTGGAAGGCTAAAAAAATAACGGATAGTTCTGATAGGAGAATCTGCCCGTTTTATGGAGGGAATGAGGAATGGGTATATATTCTGGTAGAATGTACCCACTGGGAACATGTGACAAAAACGCTGTTTCCTGAAAACTTTTTAAGACAATTAAAGGACGATTGGCATGCTGGGACCTGTTGAGAATCACACTAATGTTTAAATATGGGCATTTTCCTAACCAAAGTGCGCGAAGATAGAAGCTTTTTATTTTCTGGCTAGAACACGATGATGTGTAATTATAAATAGTGTAATGTGTTTCCATTCATATATCTGTTAATATCGTTCTTCCCATTTTAATGTTTATTTATTTATTATTAATATTGTTTTGTTTGTAGAATTCTCTAATTGTGCAACGGTCTACGACCCATGCTAAAATATATTTTAATGTGCATTTTTACTTTACTAAACTTAATTTGTGATTGTGGTAGCCACACCGATTATACAAATAAATGTTCATTACACTTCACATGTCACAAATTATATTTATTTTACTTTAAATCACAAAAGATAATTTACAACACAACACATGAGTAAGCATACGTGATAACCGGGAAAAGAAAAAATTAACGACGTTTTCATTTTTGCTAGATTGTGCATTGTGTTGGTCAAACCTTTTCAGAGTTGTTGAGTGAATTTTACAATCTGGTCCTGTGCATTAATACTAAAATATGATGACCGTTTAGCTCATAAATTAGTGACCAAACCAGTATAAGAATATTAGGGATTTCAACCAATTACAGCTCCCTATCACCGCAAGTTTATCGTTTCCGTTAAATCACTTTCATTTTATAGCACTTACATGCAGTTGTTTTCATACTTATTAATCAAAACAGCGCAATTAAATATCGTTGTTGTTTTCTGGCCTAAACATCAATCAGTAATCTTAAGAAAATCTGGGGCTGTATTTATTTGGACTATTTAGCGAATAAAATTATAAAAATCAAATAGATAATACATCCATAAAATGCACTTACAGTTATGAATGTCCAGTCTGACAATTTCATTTCCGCTAACAGTAAAACGTGAGAAGGTCGAAATTAAAAAGATTTAAGAGATATACTATTTTATTTTGTCATGAAAACACTTTAGAATAAATTAAAGACAACTGAAGCAGAGGAAATTAAAATGCCGAATTAGACATTCACAATTGAACCGACATAACATTGGGCAGTGGAAAATCTAAGATGGTTACGGAAAGTAGAACATCAGCGGCATGGAGCGTGATCGTTTGGTGTGGCATTTTGGGATTCCGTGCAATTGGACCATACTTCATTGAAAGTAAACTTAATGGGCATAAATACAGAACTTTTTTGGACCAAAAATTTCCAGTGTTGCTTGAAGACGTGCCCCTTGTGGTCCAGGTTGCAATATGGTATCAACACGATGGTTGTCCATCTCATTTCTCAGCTATAGCTCGAGAAATATTAAACAGAGAGTATCCTGGTTGATGGATAGGACGCAGAGGACCTATCCATTGGCCTGCCCGTTCCCCTGATCTTACCTCTCCAGACTTTTTCTTATGGGGATACATTGTGTAAGAATCAGCGAAGAAATGTTGAAACGTGTTCATCAATCTTTTGAAGCACGCTAACGAAGGCAACGGGCACATTTTCGTGCATTTACTGAATTAAAATTATTTGTAATGTGAACATGACATTGTTTTAATTATGGTTATAACTGCACTGTACGTAAATTGATGCCAGTAAAGTGAAAGTACGCGAAAAACATTTGCTGCCTAATTTGTCAATATCTCATCATCTATCACCCCTACCTGAGAGAAGCAGAACTTTTAATCTGAAAATTGAATGCTCTTTCCATTCCTGTGAAAAAAATTACACCATTCCATTTGAAATACTCAGTTTGACCTTGATATTACCTTGAGGATGGCATTTCAAGGACGAGTTAAAGTAACTATCTTATGTCCCCCTAAGACACTTCAAATTTTGTCTGAAGCATTTTTTTTTTATTTTCCTATTCGTTTTGGAATAAAATGGCAGCGACACTATAAACGATGCCTCACTCTGTGTGTGTGTATATATATATATATATATATATATATATATATATTATATAACTTTTTTTTCGGTGCCTAGTAGGTACTGTCGATGGAGGCTTGGAAAGATTGTTCAAAACAAATTCTATTAGTACAATCGCAATAGCTTACAATCCTTCGCAATTCGCTTAAAAATATTTTACAGCATGCTGCAAATTCTTTGGAATTCCTAAATCCATCTCATATTTAAATCCGATTAGAAACGAAACTCAAAAATTCAAGAAGACTGTATTAAGAAACAGAAATTAAACAAACCCGGAACTTTAAACAGTGCACTATCTCAAGTTTTGAACTATAATGCAAAAGGAACTGTGGATTTCGTGCTGCAGTGTGATGTGTACTTGAGGAAAAGAAAAAAAAAACTTTTTATGTGGAAGGTGGATGTGATAGGCGTCAGAATTCTACGACAAACTATACCATAAACGACATGTTTATACCATGTCCGTTTCAAAGAAACACGCTGAAAAAGAAAATGAAAATAATGTGTCGGATCAGTTACTATCGATATTTCAATAAAGATGCTCATAAGCTAACAAAGGATTATTTAAGTTGAGATCGAAACTGTGTCTCCTTACCTAAGCAACTGTCTTGTGTTATGTACATGCTTTTCGATACGGAACGGAACGTAACGTTGCGTGTTCACAAAAAACCGGCGCCATATATCTTAAGAGTTCCCTCCCCGACGCCCGCTTGTCTATGTCATGATCAATAATGTACGAACCTGCTGAAAGGAATGCACCTGCTCTGCTTATACGTGCCACTTACTACGTTCGATAAAGAAAAAAAAATGTTTGCCATTTAGATTATATCAGGGTGAATCAAATACAACCGATTTTTTTTAATTAACTAATTAACTAAAATTAACTAAATTAACTAAAAATGGAATACACATACTTTTTCTACAAAATTTCCAGTTTTACAAACACATCAGCGATAGGAAACTTAATCCCTTAATCGAAGAAAGTCTGGGTTTGGTTTTCCAAATAGTGTGCACTGAACATCCCTAATGTTGCTTTCAACGGTCCAATTGCAAGGCGATAATCTGAACTATAGAGAGCTGTTCCATTGGATTTCCTCGAGCTTTTCTCTTGTCAAAGCAGCAGTATGCGAACAGGCCTTTTCTTGCAGTAGTACATCTCCAATTGTTTGACATCTTTTTCGCGCAGGTAAGCAGATATTTCTTAACCGTGAAGCAGGCAATAAGATACATTGTTCGACGTTCGTGAAGAAAATCGATGACAAAGTGCCTTGGGATATCACAAAACTCTCAAGAGAACCTTGCCAGCTGACAGGTGAGTTTTGCGTGGATAGCAGCAGATTCCCGTTTTCCTTCACTCCATGCTCGCCCACCTTGACTCAAAAGTAGTAGTAGTAGTAGTAGTAGTAGTAGTAGTAGTAGTAGTAGTAGTAGTAGTAGTAGTAGTAGTAGTAGTAGTAGTAGTAATAGTAGTAGTAGTAGTAATAGTAGTAGTAATAGTAGTATTAATAGTAGTAGTATTAATAGTAGTAGTAGTATTAATAGTAGTAGTAGTATTAATAGTAGTAGTAGTAATAGTAGTACCGCCACGGGTGGCCGAGGTCGTTAAGGCACGGACTCGTGAGCGGGAGGTCTGCGGTTCGAATCCCGCCAGGACCGTCCTCCCTGACTGGGGTTTTTTCCAGGTTTTCCTCAGTCTTCATAACTGGCAAATGCCGGGGAGGTACCTAAACTTAGGCCTGGAACGCTTCCTTCCTTAAAAAAAATATCCTTTCCCAATTTATCATTTCATCTCATGTATCACCAGTGTCCACCGCCTGTGGTGCCTCAGTAGTGAAAACGGGCGTTAAACACTACTCAAAAAAAAAAGTAATAGTAGTAGTATTAATAGTAATAGTAGTAGTAGTAGTAGTAGTAGTAGTAATAATAGTAGTAGTAATAGTAGTAGTAGTAGATATAGTAATAGTAGTAGTAATAGTAGTAGTAATAGTAGTAGTAGTAGTAGTAGATATAGTAATAGTAATAGTAGATATAGTAATAGTAATAGTAGATATAGTAGTAGTAGCAGTAATAGTAGATATATTAATAGTAGTAGTAGTAATAGTAGATATAGTAATAGTAGTAGTAATAGTAGATATAGTAGTAGTAGTAGTAGTAGTAGTAGTAGATATAGTAATAGTAGTATTATTAATAGTAGTAATAGTAGTAGTATTAATAGTAATAGTAGTAGTAGTAATAGTAGTAATAGTAGTTGTAATAGTAGTAGTAATAGTAGTAATAGTGGATATAGTAATAGTAGTAGTAGTAGATATAGTAATAGTAGTAGTAATAGTAGATATAGTAATAGTAGTAGTAGTAATAGTAGATATAGTAATAGTAGTATTATTAATAGTAGTAATAGTAATAGTAGTAGTATTAATAGTAATAGTAGTAGTAATAGTAGTAGTAGTAGTGGTAGTAGTAGTAGTAATAGTAGTTGTAATAGTAGTAGTAATAGTAGTAATAGTAGTAGTAATAGTAGATATAGTAATAGTAGTAGTAGTAGTAGTAATAGTAGTAGTAATAGTAGTAGTAATAGTAGTAGTAGTAATAGTAGTAGTATTAATAGTAATAGTAGTAGTAGTAATAATAGTAGTAATAATATTAGTAGTAATAGTAGCAGTAATAGTAGTAGTAGTAATAATAGTAGTAATAGTAGTAGTGGTAGTAGTAGTAGTAATAGTAGTAGTAGTAGTAGATATAGTAATAGTAGTAGTAGTAATAGTAGATATAGTAATAGTAGTAATAGTAGATATAGTAATAGTAGTAGTAGTAATAGTAGTAGTAATTATTATTACAGTTATACATATATTGCACATCACAGTCGCATTGATCGCGGAAGTTCATGCTCTTGTAAAATACTTCATTTCTGATATTAATAAAAAAAACCCACCAACAACATTAATAAGAACGCCTAATTCTTCAATTCTTAAGATACAAAATAACACATGTACAAGAATTCTTAGAATATTGCTTATCCTAAACTAAATTCTATTTTTTAAAACCCCATTCACACACACACAATGAAACAGACATACGTACAATAATTCTGGTATTCATATAAATTTTCTAATTATTTATGTACAATGTTTCTAGAAATTTCTTGTCCCTAAAACTACATATGTATTTCATTTATGAATTTACCCGGGTTTAGCCAGTTTTGTCTATTTACAATGAAGTCCCAACATGCCAGCCTCCCCCATACTGAAAGTCAACAATGAATCAGAGCGAAATTTTATCCTGTCATCTTCTGTCTGTGCGCACTTGGCCAAAATGTGCACCGAGTGTTCCGGTTCCGAGTATAATGGGCAAATCCTCTGCCTTCCTCGTCAACTACCTAACGTGCCTTCCAGCCTCCCAGTCTAAGCCAAGCTATTCACGACCTCTGTTTATGCCTAGCTCCATGATATAGGTATCTTTACCCCGTCTAGTTTTAATTTCGCTCTGCACGTCCAGAGATGACTTCTGCACGCATCGCGCCTCTATTTCCTGCCGGACTCAAAAGCATAATAGTTAATCCGGGTTTCATGGCAGGTTACGATTCGATGCAGAAATATTTCTCTTTGTTCCCAGGGATGAGCCAAAAGCCCATAACACACTCCCTATCTGCAGCCTTTTGATCCTCAGTGAGAATAACAGAAACCTACTTTGTCGAGACTTTTCGGTAATCCAAGTCAACTGAAATTCAATTTTCGACAAGGTTTCAAACGGCCCTTTTATTTGTTTCTGTTTCGAGTTCTACGTTGGTGACTTTTATTTTCTACCGTTTCTCGTCCGTCTGTTAAACTGTGGTACGCTCATACACTTGTGTCTTAGACAGCATCTTGTTCCTAAACTGTGCCCTTAATGGTTGCGCAATGTCGGCCGGTTTTACCCCTCCCGCGTCACAAAACTTAATGATGAGTTACTTCTTGCTCGGATATGATGCTACTGGTTTCCCCTTACTCCTGAAGTCCCCATCGTAAGGTCGCAAAGGCTTGTCTCGTTTGATACCACTCACAATAGGTAAAATTAAAATTCAGGCTTACTTCATGTTTCATCAGTTGTAATAAATACATTCATAAAATTGGTTGGGTTGCTTTCTTTGCTTGCATTCTGGTTCATTTTTGATCAGGTGTCTACAATCGTGGCAATCTTTCTGCCGATACATTTTAAGGATAATACTTCCGTCAAAATCTGTATTGGTGCTTGAAATCCAAGGATAAACTTCCAAGCTCACGAGTTCGTTTGAACTCCATTGTTCATTCTGTTTACCAAGAGATCAATTACTGTACCGAGTAAATATTATTCTTTTCAACATATAAACGTTACGAAGGTCGGTTTTCTCAAAGTTCTTGGCCTAACCATGAAGGGAATAGTTGTAATATAAACATTATTTTAATTTTTTGAACATAATCTCATTTAAGGTTCTCAGTGATGTTCAATGAAATTATTCTGTCTCTGAAGTTATTTTCCGGGAGATCTGCAAAATACTTCCCTATCGCATCTTGATTTGATGAAAACCTCTGATCAGCGAGAACTAGTTTGGATGGAGGTCTGCGGCATAGAATGGATGCTGCAACAATTTATATTTCAAACATTGCTTAATTTTCCCATCGCCAAAACACTTCTGTGGACAGTTCCATCATACTTGCCTTCTAAACCCAAGATCGTGGGTTCAAACCCGGCCAGGATCAATGGATTTTTTCGGGCGTAAAAATCCTAAGTATGGCTTCCTTCGGAAGGGAAGTAAAGCCGTGGGTCCCGTGTCGTACATTACGGCACGATAAAGAACCTCAAGCCTGAAAGAAGAGACCTCTGAGCCAAATTTATCACCTTGATCTGAATGGGACGTTGATGACCTGAGATGTTAAAGAGCGTTCTTAAATAAACCAAATCAAAAACAACGACAGTTCCATTATCTTGATGAAAAACGATCTCTTTCCTCTGCAAACCGAATTTTTCCTCACGAATGTTTTTATCTAGTTGATAAAACATTGAAATAGTATGTTATGGTTTTACCGTTCTGAAGATAATCAATAGTAAAATTCCTTTAGTGTCCAAAAAGACTAAATATAATCTTTCCTGCAAATGAAACCGTTCTTCGCCTTCTTTGGCACTGAACAACTAACTCCCGTCCATTGTTTTGATTCTGGTGTCCAGATCTCATTCAATTAGAAGTTGATGCATTTTTTGATCTTCTGTTAGCAAGCCTAGCAAAACTTTGTTAAACGCAAATTTTCACGTAAAATGTAACCTAGGCATTTCTTTGAAATGGCCGCAGTATATGAACTGTAATCTGAGCAGACTTCTCTCGGAAAAATAAAATTTTTATCAGCAGCTCTAAAATTACACTTTTAAGTAAAACATCTTTAAACATTTTACAATAAAATAAGATTACTTCTATGAAATAACGAGAATATAAATCGTTAATATTTTCAAATCATTTCAGTACTGATAAGGAAAAGTTGTATACTGGATAATTTATATCAATATAAGGAATACAAAAAAAAAGTTTTTTTTTTTACAAAATAAAATAACACATATTTCCAATATTTATAATAATAAGCCTCAAAAATTAATACGATGGTTGCCTTTTAAGTTGCTACAAAACTAGGAAAGAAACAAACAAACTGTTTTATTGCTTTTAAATATAATCGCCTTTATACACTTTTGCATGCGTTCAAACCAATTCTGGAAACATTTTTCGACTCTGAAGTTGGTATCTCAAAAACATGGTTTTTAAAGGTTTCAACAGTTTCTTGGGGAGATGAAAATCGCTGTCCACGTATTTTTGTTTGACTTTTGGGAACAAAAAGAAGTCGATAGGCGATAAATCAGGTAAAAACGAGCAATGAAACAAGTTTTTATCCTTGAAATAATCAATTGTTTGACTGCTGTGTGACAGCTAGCATTGTCGTGATGAAGAATGGTGCGCCGTTTTCAATTGTTTTTCCTGGTTCCGTCGATGGTCATTAGCAAACAAATTGTTGTGTACCATTCAGCATTAACTGTTCTTCGATCCTCTAAAGGAATGGTTGCGACATGTTCAGTAGAACGGCAGAATCAAACGTTCATTTTCTGGCAAGTGCTTCGTGGACGAAAAACTTTTGTGGGAACACCCAAACAGTAAACTGTTGCTTAGTTTCCGGTTCATATGAAAGTTTGGTCACCTGTTTACGATGCTGTATACGGATTTTGTAGTTCCTCGGTGGCATTCTATGGGCATTTCATTACACTAATTAACATTTGTTTTAATGTTTTGGTCAAATTATGCGGAATCCATGGAGAACAGATCTTTTTCACAGCTAAATGTTCATGGAAAATCGAATGTACTCTAGTCTTTGATATGCCTGAGAATGCCTCTATCTCACTGTAAGTCATATGCCGATCTTCTTCAATCATCGTGCGCACAGCATGCATGCTTTTTGGAATGACAACTGATTTTGATCGACCTTCACGAAATTCATCTCTGACTAACGCACTGCCACGATGAAATTCTGCAAACCAATTGTGAACAATCTTTTCTGATGGTGCTTCTTTACCAAAAGTTGAACGAAGTTGAACGATTCTATGCATTGCTGTTGAGTTAGATCTTTACAAAATGATAAAAAAAGAAAGAAATAAAGAAAAAAGAAAAAAAAAAGAAAGAAAAACACACAGTGAAAAACCTCAGGTTTTTTTTTTTTCCCCTCTCCTCCCGCAAAATTGCTTTGTTTAAAAGCCCAGTGTAAAACAAACTACTCGGTCAATTTCTAAGTTGCAACTGTTTTCACAACAACACGTGTCAACTGTTGCGAAAATAGTAACGATGTATCTCAATAGTGCCACCTAGTGGTCGTTTATAGCAACTTTAAACGTAACCCTCGTAGCGATGACATCCAAAGCTTTTTCATGCAGCATCTCATATTGATTCTTAAGCTTTTCTTTCGTTAAAACACTTAATCTGGAATTTGCCTAATGCCCTGTGTTGTGGAGTCCACACATCTCATGAATATCTACAATTCTGAAAATCTACTTGTTACGGAAAGTTGCGATTCCGGTCTGGAAAGCCGAGATTACGAATGCTCACTATTTGAACCCCTGGCAACATACTCAGCCGTTCTTATCACTTCGAGTTGTTTTACCCCCTTTTAGTTTTAACATGCCCATTTGAAACTACAATGTTTTTGTACCAAATCCATACTCCATTTCATCTCTCCACCATCTTCAAATGATTGTTAAATTTCCAAGACGTACAAGAAAAAACTTACGTGAGATTCGGTAACAACTTTAGTCGGTTTTACTTATTTAATAAAGAATATCGTAATTTCGCATCATAGCATTTTGTTTGGCCCTGGAGGATTCAAAGGTCAGTGGGAAGTGGAAGCTGGCCACCCCCGCCAATTAGGACACGATCACTATGTAATTTTCTCTGAAATTTCAACGGCGACTAAATACAAGGCTGCCAAGAGTTATATAGCGCCATTACGTAACTGGAGAGAAAGCATGAAGGTATATATTTAGTGTTATGGCAAGAACGCCCATGAATTCCGCAGCTGGTACAATAGTTGTCTACAAGTAAGTCACCTACTTAACCAGAACCCTGCCATTGCCAAGTGAAGCCCGCGGGCAAGTCGATATGTGGGCGGAGCAGCGTTGTACAGTTCTCTGTTTGATGGTTTCTTTTTATGCTGGTCTTTCTGTTTGTCCTCTCATTTCTTTTGTTCTCTTGTTATTCTCGTTCTCTTCTCTTTATTTTGTTGTTCTTCTGTCCATTAATTCATCTCTTCTTTTTTATATTACTTTACTTTTCATTCCGTTTCTTCTGTTCCTCATTGTGCTATCCTTATACTCCCCTTCTCCTATTTTCCTTTTTAGTATTATTTTTCTGTTATTTTTCACGTTTTCGTAACTTCTGCTTTATTTTCTGCCAAATGTTCTCCGTTTCTAAATATTCTTTTCCTTCTTGTTGCGTTTACGCTTTTCAGTCCATCACGTTTATTACTAGACTGGGATAGTACGGGAACAATTAACCTGCTGTTTATTCATGTTACGTTGACATAATGGAAATTCACTCAGGAAAAACAACGTTGTCTTGTCTCTGGATCGTCTTTCAGCGCATGTTTAGTGTTAACAGAAATCGGGCGTAGAACTGAGAGTAAATAATAATTTGTGTCTATCAAAGTGTTTTATACTTTTTCTACTACTTTAGCTATTTCTATTTTAGATACATTATATATACGAGGATAGGTCCACATCGGCCTTGCCGATAAAGATTATCGCCTTCATAAATTCCTTATCTGGTGTCATTTCTTATCTATTAAGTAAATAATTGCAGTTGTAACTTACGCTCCATGGTTACATAAAGAAGGCTGTATGTAGAAGAATGTGACATGTTCAATGGAGTATCGAGCTGTTATTAAGTTCTTCACAATAGAAGGACTTACTCCAAATGAAATTTAACAGCGGTTAAACTGTGTATATGGGGAAACATCCCTTTCGTATTCTATCGTAAAATAATGGGCCAAAGTTTTTCGAATGGGTCGAGAAAGCATTGAAGACGAAGAGCGTGCAGGTCGACCCTTAGGAATGCTCACTCCCGAGAACATCGCTCTAGTGGAAGAAGAAATTATAGAAGATCGGCGGCTCAAAGTTACAGAAATAACAGAAGGTTGGGCCTTTCTAAAATAACAATCCTTCGAATTATTCACGAACATTTAAACATTAATAAGGTGAGTGCAAGATGGGTGCACAGACTTCTTTCCTCAGCCCAAAAGCAGCAATGAGTCATCTGTTGTCAGACATTTTTGGAACTCTGCCGTAGCAACGAGAGAGAATTTTTGCAAACCATTGTTACAGCAGATGAAACTATGGCCCTCTACTTTGATCTCTTGTCCAAAGGAGAATGAATGGAGTGGCGTAAACCTGGCGAAACACCGCCTCTAAAAACCAAGGTCAGTCAGTCAACCAAGAAGATCATGACCACAATCTTTTGGGACTGTGAAGGAATACTCTTCATTGACTTCAAGGAGAGGAACACCACAGTAAAAGTGGAGTACTATGCTGGGCTAATGCACATACGTGCTTCCATCAAAGAGAAAAGGCGAGAAAGCTGAGCGGTGATGTGCGGCTTCTTCATGACCACGCGTCTGTGCACACAGTTCTTGTTGTAAAGGAAGCTGTGAAGATATGCGACTTTGAGACTGACCATCCACCCTACAGCCCATATCTAGCACCCAGTGACTATTTCCTCTTCTCAAAACTTATGAAGGACCTTTGAAGAAGTGACGGATGCTGTTATGCCCATTTTTCAGATAAGAATGAATGAATGGTGTTTAACGCCCATTTTTGCTATAGAGATACCACAGGCGATGGACACTGATGAGATGAAATGATATGTTGGGCAAGAATCATTTTAAGGAAGGAATCGTTCCAGGCCTAAGTTTAGGTACCTACCCGGCATTTGTCATTTATGAGGACTGAGGAAAACCTGGAAAAAGCCTCAGTCAGGGAAGACGGCCCTGGTGGGATTCGAAACCCAGACCTCCCGCTCACGAGTTTTTGCAGATAAGAATTCAGACTATTCGTAGAGGGGATTGAAATATTAATTCAAAGAAGTGAGAAGTGTAAATGTACGAAGGGTAACTATAATAAAATAAAATATATTTTTTGTCTTTATCATACCTAGAAAATGATTAGGTCGGAAACTTATGAATCTACCCTCGTATGTATGTATATATATATATATATATATATATATATATATATATATTTCTTCTTAATTAAGGTTCCCAAGATATTCTTAATGATATGAGAGATGGAACATATTCACAATTTCTGCTCAATATTTGATATATGAAAGTAACAGAAACAACAATGGAGAATTTCCAGGTACCTCGTGTCAGTGTGCTACTGATCAGACGAAATCAATAACACTAAGCACTAAACACACGGGGAATGGGGCGAGGTTATTAAAGTTTGTTCCGCACTTCACTATAAAAAAAAAAGAGACTATCTTTAAATGTTACTATTTTCTATGTCTCATTTGTTTCCTTCTATAAGTTTGCCGGTTGCTATTATTAAAATTGATCATTACCAGACTATTTCGCAGCGGTTGTTGGTTTAAATTAAGTTTAAAACTAAAGCTTTTGCTGGCTCTGTGGTCAGCATCATCAATAAACTGAAGGTGTCTGGAGAGGCAGAGGAACGGAACCATTTTAAGTGACACGGGATAGAAGTGGGCGTAGAGTCATTGAAAGCTTTTGTTTTAAATTTAATTTAAAATAAGACGGCGGCAAAATAGTTCGTTAATTATAAATATCAATAATAATTTTGATAGTGCTCAGAGATGTGATTTCTCCAGTCAGGCGAGAGATTGAAAATTCCATTCCTCTTCAGCCAATGAAAGAGTTGCCACGCCTGTCTCATTTTGATAAATATTTCCGCTTAGCGTTCAGATCAGTGCCGATGACCCCAAAGTTAAGGAAATCAATTTTTCTGTTTGTATTTTGCTCAAGTGCTGCTGCTATTAGCCTGAAATCCTCTCTCCTGCATCCATTTCTCCCAGCTACAGATGTTCTGGAAATCTCTCTACAGTAATGAGCTATATTCTGATCCGTATTTAAAATTTGACGATGCCATAAACCTTTACACTTACGTCATGAAATGTTGCTTTTATTTTCTTTTAAATTAAATTAGGATGTGAATATTCATTTAAGAATTTTCGAGGTCCAATCCAATGAAATCTATCGGAAGGCTATAATAGCAAGGGAGAAGAACGCCAGCGAAAGCCGGGTGAAGTTTGTTGGGCCTACTCAAGAGCACAGAGCTGGCAACAACCCCAGCAGTGAACATGAAGCGTCCAAGCAAGGAAAAGAGCAATCACTCAGTTTTATGGCGGAACAGCATTCTGCGGCCGAAATTCACCGTCGAATGTGTGAGGAGAACAGTATAAGCAAGTCAGAAGTTAAGAACATCGTCTGCAGGATTCTATTCTGAACTACATTGTTGAAAGACGATCTAAGGCCTGGCCAGGCGCATCGTGTAATCACTCTAGCAGCTACCGAGATGGTGGATGATCTTGTTTCAGTCAACAGACGCATAATGGAGGACGAGATTGACCTTCTGAGAAAATCAGTCATCCACACAATACTCTATCAGCTGTGGCGAATTATAAAAGGGTGTTTTGATTTTATTCCCGCGCTGGGAAGCCAAATTAGCGGTGGATTGTTGAAAAGTGTTTTATGGGGAGGGATGATTAATTAATTTTGATCTGAATTGGAGTGAATCTGATGTTTACTCCTAATCTGGGGTATCACTGCCAAGGCTTGAAAGCTTGCATTGAACCCTCCTGCTGCCGCGATCGTAGAGGTCTTCTCTCAGGGTAGTTGAAATTACTTCAAGGCTTTTTCTGGAAAGTTTCCAGGGGAGGAAGAAGATGCGGATTAAGGCTTTACAAAGGACAATACTGTTCACACTGCACTGTTAATTTTATTGTTTACTTTCCTTTAGCAACACTTCCATACCATTAGCAAGGGGCTGTGAGAGTTTTAAATATGTCTGACGCCGTATCTCACAAATTCCCTTGTCGTTCGCATATACATGTAATCTAGGAGTGATTGATGTCCGCTACTTGCACTTTAAAGTATTATTTACAGGATGTCTTTCGACCACAGTTTCTCTATGAATACACAAAATTACACTATTGATATCTTCTAAGCAAATTGAGCTTAACTCTCCCACTTCACAAGTTATATTTCTCACTAAGTTGAACTGCCCTGTCACTTCCCGAGTTTCCTAGTTTTCCGAAGCGATCCGTCCCGAGTCGTTTCCTTAAGCGAACTGTGTTCTCTCGTCTCCCCAAATGAACTGTGCGTAAAAAAACCTTCACAATGCTTTTACTAGGCTTTCTGTGCGTCTTCTACGAGAATACAAATTTTTGAACATAGCGGACGCGTCACCAGATTTCCTTCTTGATTGGCTTAATCTCTTGTTCCTGTAAGCTTCTCGAAGAGACATTTTGAAATACGGGAACTCATTGGATAGATTTAATTCATTGCTTTAAGGGAGCGAAAATTTACCTTTTTAAGGGACGGTTGTCCAAGGTGAAAGTTGTTCATCACAGTCTTTTTCAAGGACTTATTTTAGGGAGATGAAAAGGAAGGTTCCCTATTGCTTCTTTGTGTTACATGAAAGTTTTCATCTTTACAGCAGAATTTTCTGATTCTTGAATAGTCTACACCATTCTACACAAATGCATCATAAAATATTAACCTATAGAAACACACTAGGATAACATTCAATTAATTAAACAGGATTAAATCTTGATCTGAGTTAGTTAATTGCATGGGATCAAATCTGGATGTCTCATTGCAGCACTTGCAATACCAGAAATGTGTTCACAATTTGGTATCGTGCTGTCTTACGCAGGCCCAAAAGGCAGAGTGAGTAGGGCTAGCATGAAAACATTTGGCCCGGTACCATCAGGAGGGCGATGGATTTCTGCAGAGTACTGTAACGAGTGACGAGTCGTCGTATCATCATTACGCCTAGTATGCAACGGAAACACAGCTTATCGCTTCCGCCGAAGGAGTTCCCTACAGTTATGTTGAAGTTTTCTTCAATCACCCAGGGCCAGTTCTGGCCGAGTTCACCCACCTGCGACCGGGCATCCTGTTGAACGACAATGCACTACCACAGGTCGCGAAGAACTCCATGTATATCTTAGCACGCTTCAAATGGGGGTTCTTATAGCATTCGTCTTACAGTTCCTACATCTCTACGAGATTTATTCATGTGTTTGATCGTCTGAAGAAGAGCTTAGAGAGGTGGTGCTTTGGGTCCGATGTCTGAGGTCGATAAAGTGGTGCAAATTGGCTTCGCTCTCAGCCGAAGGACTTCTGGAGCCACGGTATACGGTGGCTTGTGCCCCAGTGGTAGAAGTGTGTCGCCAGTGCCGAAGAATATTGACGGATAAGTCTGCAATCCCACTTCGGTTGTTTTTATTTTACTGCCCTCGTAGATATTTAAAAAAAAAGACAGAGTTGTCATCAGTTGTCTAAAGGAACTGATAAAGATTCAATGTAGAAGAAAGAACTTGTGGCCTTAGTTCTGTTTCGTAAGTGGCATAGTAAACACAAGCTGATGTTCCTCGGGCAACAAAACTGTCAAGAAAATGCAAATAGGTGTGGTAGATCTCACGTAGTTTAACATTTCAACTTTGATACTTTTCTTCCTTGTCGTTTTACATGTCTTTTTAAGTTGCAGAAGGCTCTAGGTTTTGCATTTATCATACAAAGGTTTATATTAACTAATACAGAACTTAACAAGCATTTCCATGGGATATACTCAAGATATAGCTTAGGAAAACAGCTGAGTTGATAACAGAAGAACAGCTAAATGACGTAATGTTATGTTACTTACTATTATGGCTCATTTTGTTCTAAGGGCCTCTTGATGGAGGAACGTTTCCCAAAAACAGATAGGGGTATATGAGTAACAAAATATAATTATAGCACTAAATATTAGAAACAAATGAAGGAAATGTATAATCTATCTCTATGATTCTATCTCTCCGACCACAATTATGTTTGATTCTTTTATATACGACCAAGGAAGATTTATCATCTAAATCCAAATCTGAATTGAATGGGTCGCTAATGACCACAGATGCCAAGGATGTCCTTAAATGATGAACAATCCCGAGTCACTCTTTGAAATATGAAGTACTTCAGTCCCGAGACTGTTTAGTAATGGTTTTGGGGAGATTGATGTGCACAAGTAGCAGTTCTAAAATACACACAAGACGTTATTAGCATGTAATAACGTCTTGTACATGCTAATAACGTCTTTGTAGCAATCAAAATAACACACATACATATATACAAACCCATGGTGTGCTTACACATCACAGCTTTTCTATTAATATTTTTATATACATATGGACAAACGTGAATAAAACACTTATTACTGAGTCCCCTCCTCCCCAACTCCCCTCTCTTATCTATAGCCGTTAACCTTCCTTGTCCGGTTTTCGCTAGAAATATTCCCGAATTGTGTATCTCTCATTCACCAACACTCCCCAGCAGATGTTCAAACTTCTATTGGAATTTAGAAATTGTGGTGATGATAAATGCTCATTTCTTAAAATCTTCGTTTCCCTGCATTCTGCCAGTATCGCTTTCCCCCCACAGTGAGCAAATCCTTTTATCGAGAGCATCAACTGTTTTATTTTCTTTCCAAGCACCTGATCTGAGTCATGCGAGACTTCTTTCTTCCTTGCCACAGACATCTAGATAATCCCCCCTCCCCCATAACTGGTCTATTTGAACCTGCAGATTAAGCGATTCTTTTTCTGCGCATTGAGTCTCAGTATTTTGTCTGTTCTATATCTTGTTAACGTCTGTTAACTATTTTTCGACTATTGCACGATGGAGTTTGATAAGTAATATTTACTAAAACCACACGCTGAAGCGGATGTGTAGTAACTACTCCGTTTACAGGTGTTTTTGCTTTATCTAGTGGGACAGGGCAGCGCCTACTCGGCCTAGTCAAGTCACTCAAGCATGCGACTGGACTAAACAGCAAGCGTGGATGCTTGAAGGTAGTAGGTTTCATGTACCTAATTTCAAAACCACTCTGTGTGGCAATTAATATTGCTTATATTATAAATACAACTATTACAGGAATAAATGGAGCAATATATGCCTAATAATGTAGTGAACGTAAGCCGAAATAAGACCACGCAGCATTTTCGACTAAGAACCTGTGTTCCACTACAAACTGGCAGGCACCAACCAGTCCGAGGCCATACTCACACAATCGTTGAACTAAAACACCAGTGATCAGACAAAACGGAATAATTCTGTTCTCAGCAAGTAAAAGAGAGAGAAAATTAACGATATCGTCGCACACCTAACTTAACTTCCATAGTTTTCCGTCGCTTAAAGAAAATCCCGTTCTTATTGTCTATTATACACAAAGTTAGTATATTTTAAAAATCACTCGTTTAAAGAAAATCGCGTTCTTATTATCTAATATACCCAAAGTTAGGCTATTTTAAAAATCACTCATTTAAAGAAAATCCCGTTCTTATTATCTAATATACACAAAGTTAGGCTATTTTAAAAATCACTCATTTAAAGAAAATCCCGTTCTTATTATCTAATATACACAAAGTTAGGCTATTTTAAAAATCACTCGTTTAAAGAAAATCCCGTTCTTATTGTATATTATACACAAAGTTAGTATATTTTAAAAATCACTCGTTTAAAGAAAATCGCGTTCTTATTATCTAATATACCCAAAGTTAGGCTATTTTAAAAATCATTCATTTAAAGAAAATCCCGTTCTTATTATCTAATATACCCAAAGTTAGGCTATTTTAAAAATCACTCGTTTAAAGAAAATCTCGTTCTTATTGTCTAATATACCCAAAGTTAGGTTATTTTAAAAATCACTCATTTAAAGAAAATCCCGTTTTTATTATCTAATATACACAAAGTTAGGCTATTTTAAAAATCACTCGTTTAAAGAAAATCCCGTTCTTATTATCTAATATACCTAAAGTTAGATTATTTTAAAAATCACTCATTTAAAGAAAATCCCGTTCTTATTATCTAATATACACAAAGTTAGGCTATTTTAAAAATCACTCGTTTAAAGAAAATCCCGTTCTTATTGTATATTATACACAAAGTTAATATATTTTAAAAATCACTCGTTTAAAGAAAATCCCGTTCTTATTATCTAATATACACAAAGTTAGGCTATTTTAAAAATCACTCATTTAAAGAAAATCCCGTTCTTATTGTATATTATACACAAAGTTAGTATATTTTAAAAATCACTCGTTTAAAGAAAATCCCGTTCTTATTATCTAATATACCCAAAGTTAGGCTATTTTAAAAATCATTCATTTAAAGAAAATCCCGTTCTTATTATCTAATATACCCAAAGTTAGGCTATTTTAAAAATCACTCGTTTAAAGAAAATCTCGTTCTTATTGTCTAATATACCCAAAGTTAGGTTATTTTAAAAATCACTCATTTAAAGAAAATCCCGTTTTTATTATCTAATATACACAAAGTTAGGCTATTTTAAAAATCACTCGTTTAAAGAAAATCCCGTTCTTATTGTCTAATATACCCAAAGTTAGATTATTTTAAAAATCAATCGTCTTAGACAAATTCATTATTTTGTTACCCTTCTAGAGCTGTGAGTTGGAGACGACGTTTCTCTTAGTTGTCCACGTCAGACTATTACAACAGCTTGTAAAACATTAAACTTTTTCTTCCCACTCAGTTCAGATGTGTCTAGCTCTGGCAGCCAAGTTTAGAACTATTTAGTCCGAACTTTGATGTAATTTAAAAAAATGGCTTTATATGTTGGTGTTGGTAGAACAGTATGGAAATAATTAATTAATTTCATATTTAATCTTGTCTTTAAAGCAAAAATTCTTGCTTCTTTGGTCAAAATTTGCGGCCATAGATCAATCTTAGCAAACATGAGTTGTCAATGTTTGGTTAGTCATCTTACGGTACTAACAGTTGACAAACGAAGAGTATGTGAGCTCTCTAGACAAACCACCTTTGTGCAATTACATTAAAAATTGCAATTATTAGGAGCATTTGGCCATAGTTTTTATATGTATGCACATAACATATCTCAAAATAACAATTCGCGATAAACAGATGATCCTTATTGGAGGGGGGGGCCAAGGATATTTACAAAGTATTGCATTGTTTCACGAGTGCATGCGACAAAGCGTACTAATTATATGCTTGTTTCATAGAGTTGAACAGATAGAAAACGTGTTATCTCTATTCGATAACATTATATATTTCTTTGTTATGATTTAAATATCATCAAATTTTAAAAGTTAACTTACGTGGAATACGGCTAGCCTTGTAGAGCAAATTATTCTGGGAAACAACTTTCTTTGTTGTGCAAGGTATTTAATTAGAGAAGGCTAATTTTCATCCTTTACATCATCTTTGTTAAAAATGGAAACCCGGTTTAGCTTTTAGACTGATTCTGGTTTATTTTCAGTTTCTGTGTCGAAAATATGGCTTAAATACTGACTTTAAGCAGTATTTAATGTGTTACACATAAAATTATCAAATAAAGCAACATGCAGCAAGACTCATATAAGAGCGGACCATTCACATGGTTTTTCATATGCGGTTTACGTCCAATATCGATAATGAGGGGGGAGGGGAACCATTTCAACAATAGATGAATTAAAACAACTAAAATATATAATTATGTATGGACACACAGAGTTACAGACCCATAATTTCGAGCGCTATGATTGGCAGAATTTCCCAAGCAACCCTCGTCACCTGATATTCTCAAAACCTTTGAAGCTTTTCGCTTCTTAGACCCATGATTTCCATTTTCCAAAATTATTACAGAATAGTTTAACGACTTTAACACCGAGGAATTTGGCGTCTCTATCAGTACGTAGCATGCACAATTTCTCACACAACACTCGCTTAATAACTGTCTCGTAACAGTCATAACCTTGCCTGCTTAAAAGCATCCTCTGTCAACCCTTGGAGCAAATGCCGCGCGAGAGGTCGATACTTGTACGGTTCATTCAGTAGTTTATTATAGTAGATCAAAAAGCTTTAGGTATAAAACTTGTGTCTCCGAAAATAAAATAATTCATAAAAATTAATACAATTTCTATAGTAACATTACTTTTTAATCTGTGTCTTATTTACAATTCGGGTAACGTCAGTGACACTCGATAAAGCTGGATTCAAAGTAGGCCGAAACAAAAATGTTAAAATACAGCATTTTGCTCTGGATTGTAACCAGCTTTTCCGAAATTCTCTGCTGGGTACATGTTACATTCATATCACAAATTAAAGGCTAAGTGCTGTCAGTGTCGTATAGTTCAGCGGTGTAAAGGTTGATCCTCGCCAGTTCTCTTTAATTTATTTAAATTCCCTTATTTACGAATATGTGGTTTTACGTTGCAGTTTATTTCCAATGTTTCGAATGATTTGTACTTTTTCGTCTATCAGATCTAGCTAGTTGTAGAGAGAAATGATGCAGCTGGTGTATTTTATGGCGTTTTTCATGTTATTATTATTATTATTATTATTATTATTATTATTAATCAAGACCAGATAAGAGATACAAAACATACATAACAACACAATGTTTTTTAATACAGCTTTACTGAGTACCACCGTAATTTTTACTCTGCATGAGTGTACATATCATTCACATCTCAAATTAAAGGCTAAAAACTTCTCGTTCAGGTATTGATTTTTCAAAATGATTTACTGAAATATTATGAGTTGTCAACGAAGTTCTTAAGCACTTAGCATCAAGTTACACTCAAGCTACTAGATCAATACGAACAAAGCAAGAACACAAGCAGGTCAACATGAACTGTAAATGACGTGTAAGGACAAAAAACGAATAGTAACTCGTGATCTATTGTGCCCCTCCCACCTGTTGTATACAGTCCAGTACCAACATAATTTTGTTTTAGTGCTTAGAAATCCCGAGATCTAATTATGGGCATTATAAGACATGTTCAATAAACAAATGCAAACTACTGATAATTTCATACAGCTAAATTAAAATCACCACAAATAAAATTATTATATCTAATGAATTTATGAACAACCTTAGTTTTAATTAGATACTAGGTTTCTCTTCTGAAAACAAGACATTAACAATATACTCATTTGGTTAATAAAACGTTTACAAATGATCAGTGGACGTTGAAATATGGCTTTGTGTGTGTGTTGTAAAAGCAGAAGGTTCTCAATACCAAGAACATTTCGCCATAACATTAGGTCATATGATATATTATGGAATAATTATTAATATAATAGCGTAAATATTGTTTATTTTAGTATCTCATAAATTTCCTGAGATAAGTTACTAGAGACATAATCAACATGATTATGCTATGTGTATTTAGAAGTTAAAATATTTAATAATTTTGTCATTGTAACCGTTTATTTTACTTACATATTTTTATATATACTGAATTAAAATTATTGTTTTATACCAGCAACATTAGTGCGCATAAGCTAATTGAGAGTAGATATGGAAAACAATAAGAATTTGAGTAATTAATGCACAAAATCTCTTGTAAAAACGGTATTTTGGATCCATATAATTCAAAATGTTCAATTAATCCTTTTCCTTCCATTCTTGTCATTGTTAAAACATTTTATTTTCCTGAATTCAGCATAACGCCCATCTTCGAAAACACCCTTCATCGCCCAATCTTTCATATCACTGAAGTTTCGTTTTGTTTTAATTTGTAACAAATCTCTCTTGATCCGAGAGTCTCTCTTCCCAGGCAACTGATTTTGCAACACAGTTATTTTTGCATGCATAATCTGATTTTTCAACAATTTGGCACTTTGATACCTTTCCACGTCAACTTCTCAATTGAGGCTTCATCTGAAGTAAAAAAAACAACGTCGTATGAAAATCTGATAGAATTAAATAAAACGTTAGAAACCAGATCAAAACCATGATAAAAACAAAGAGAATCCAGAAATGACCCTTCAGGTTCACCAAAATTAACAGCAGGTTTTTGAAAATATAATTAGCATTAATTGCCTTTCGTCTGTCAGTGAAACAGATTTTCACAAATTTATTTTTCAGAAATGCCATGATACATCTCATTGTTCAATAGAATTTCATGACCAACTCAATTGAAGATCTTACTAAGATCGCATAACACGACAGACGGCATTAAACTTTTTTCTTTAATAAAAATAAACAAGATTTTCGATTGCGTCTTATCAGGCCTACAGCTTAATTGTTTTAGTTTGTACAGATACAAATGCATATTGGTCTAAAAGCGTCAAATGCATTATATTTTCTTACACAGTGGCGCTTTTTAGAATTGTTTAACGCACGATGAATATTCTATCATGAAGATATGCATTAATACACGTAGCCATTAGTAGCATTTAAGTTCTTTACATAAAAGAAAGTTGTATACGTCTTTAGAACTACTAAGTCTATCCTTGTAATTTACCGTCTTCAGCTTCTATTTTATTAAGGACTAATAAAACTGATGCACATAATTGAAATGTGCTGAATTATTTTTACTACTATATCGTGTCTCTGAAGCAAACTATAAATTATTGTCCATTATTATCTTTTTCTATTTTCCCCCCAACATTTTATTTTTTTACGTTGCCACATTTTGTCCTAGTTCAACCATAATAAACGCACATCATTACATAACATCATGAATAAGTGTTAAAAGTTTCAAAGTGATAGCTTATACACATCCTTAAAAAATTGGAAACCTATGCAAAAAATTGTCCCCCCCCCCTTTCAATAACTGCAGCCAAAGAAATGTTTTTACAGAAAAAGTAACTTTTACAAGCTAAAACTTTCCTACAATGTAAAACAAAAGAGGGTGATGGGATGGAAACGCTTTCAACTTATGAAATACACATGTTTCTACAATTCAAAACAAATCACATCTTTCTAGAGCAAATAGTTCCCGAGATATAGAATTTTAACTGAACAAATGCTCGCGAAATAATAAAAAAAGGCTTCTCTAGTAATATAATTAAGAATATATTAAAATATTTTAACCAAATTAATGAAAACCATATAAAAATAAACATAAAATTCCAAATATTAAAATGGTACAAAAAATAAAAAAATATTATTATTGACCTCCTCCTTTCCATTAATACCTCCCTTAAATTATAAATGATTTTAATAATATCACGATTTGAAATATTGCATCATAAAAATGTATTGTTATATCAACAATATTGTATTGTTTAGCATTTTTCAATGTTGACTATGGTATATTCTGTAGTAGTATTTCAATAATTTCAATAAAGCATCAATTTTACTTTTCATCATATGCAAGCGTCCATATTTAAATTTTAAACACTGCCTCTGATTTGTTTATCGGCACTCTCTAACACTCTCAATCCATGCTGTGCAAATATCACACAATGACGTAGTACAGAACATGTCGACAATATATCACAAATGTATCGAATATATTCTTTCAGGAGAATATAGATAAGATATTGACATAATGTCTGCAAGATGAGTGGCGACACTTTGCTGTAGCAAGATCAGCTGAAAGCTGTATGAATGAATGTGATTGTTCAAATTAACAAAGATAATATCAACTTTGCAACTTTCGCCCGGACCAAATTTCATAATACAAAAAGTACATTACTTAAATAAATAAGTAAATAAATCACACCTTAATTGCTTAACGTAGTTAAAATAATAATAATAATAATATTAATAATAACAATAACAATAATAATAATAATACGAATTATAATAATTAAGATATACACACACAGAACTCACAACCCCTCTCCCTTGTCAGTGGAATAAGTGAACACAATATCATCTATATGTACATTTTTTATTCATTTCAGTTCCCATGTCCCTCATCCCGATTTTCAGCCTTTTCAGACCTGAACTGTCTCATCTTCGACATGAATTTGCCTACCTGTTTCTCGTCCTCGCCTGCCAGCAGAGCCCAGTATGTCAGTAAAAGAAGGCGGCAGTTACCTCAGTGCTGTTATAGTTCGCTAGGATGCCAAGATTCTTCCTCTCCACGTGAAGGGCAAATTCTCCGTCATTTTCACCTGAGATTCAGATCTACCGCCATGCTCCAAGCCTTAAACCGCGCGAGTTCCTGGCTGAAAGTTGTCAACATCTGCCCACAAGCTTTAACGCTTCCAAAGCATATCAAATCATGTCCCTGGAAAAAATTAATAATAATGATGACGATGAACGTCGATGCTCGCTGCAGTGGAGCAAATATGACACAAGAAGAAAGTTAACATTAAGTCCTGGCAAAGTAAGACGACAATAACAAAAGATCTATGAAATTGCCTGTTATCAGAGCAAAGATCCAGGATTTCTTATCTCGGTTATTCCGTTTACTAAATTTTATTTTCAGGTGTTTTAAGAGTCATTTAATGTTTCCTAATTTATGCTGCTATAGGACACATTTGAAACTTAAAAGATTTCCCTAATATTTGTACACGATAAAGCCGAGCTTTCTTATCGCTCCACTCTGAAGGTAAATATCGATAAGCCTTTAATTCCCGGTAATATGTGCTAGTCCATCTCAAGAACCAACATAGTTTGCAGAATTACACAAAAGCATGTTCGCGAATACTCCACATGGAGTACAGACAAGGTTGCTATGTTTTTGATTGTGGCAATTAAAGTTATTCTAAATATCTGGTAGAAGACAAGGAACTAAATGTGACAATGCTATATCACGTTAACTTTTGGCGTGGGAAAGTGACAGCGGATATCTGATGGTCAGAAGAAAATTTTCCCATTAAAACTGAGGCAAAGTGAGCCTATACTGCGTACGGTATTAGCAGACAAATGAGGTGGTACTAGAGGGTGCTCGCCTAAAGAGACTGGCCTTCATAGGCGTGCAGTGTTGCCTAATTAGGGTCCTTGGGCACAAGCTTATGCCCCAAAATTACTATTGGAAATCTGTTATTTTAATTTGCCTAGCTCTACGTGGCAAGAAATGTTGAAGTAGCATACTCAAAGGGCCTTTTCTATATCGAGAGGCATACGATATACGCTTCATAGGCGTGCAGTATTGCCTAATTAGGGTCCTCAAGTTTATGCGTCCAAAATTACTACTGGAAATCTGTTAGCGTCCAGTGTAGATGTGATATGACAGACTTCATAGGAAGAAAATGTTATTTTTAAATTAATACCTGGTTCTATACTGTTGCAGAAATTTGATACCTCATTAAAAGAAGGCATAGATCAAGTGTGAATAAGCCATGATGTACAATATTCTCTGTAACGAATTTGTAAAATAATAATGCATTGCATATGTAGTCAATCAAATAAATTTTGCAATAATTATAAACAGAGCCCTAAAGTTCAGGCATTTATTTTGGTTAAAATAGGCAGGCAAAAAGGCACTTAAATACTGAAAATAGACAGTAATATCACTCTTTATTATGAAAATAAGTGTTTAAAACACTTAATAGTTTCTTATCAACAATTAAACTTCCTTTTCTTGTTTACAAGCAACAAGGTGTTTTTTCAAGATATCAACTGGCATAGTCAGAGAGAATGTTTTTCATCTTGGAAAAAGAAGTCCTACTTCTATTTCAGTGATTGGACCATATTTAAAACAAGCTATTTCGGAAGAACTCATACCAGTTACAACAGAATATTCACCTTTCGGGACTTGGGGAAATGTTGATCAAGATAAGTAAAATAGTTTTGAAAAGTCCTGGCTAATGAACAACGCAATGGTTCCTGGTCGAGTTCATTTTCTGCTTATGCGTTTATAGGGGAATCAGAGTAACACCTCTTTTACTTCCGTACTGTGTGGACGGTTTGTTGCACAGCTGTACCGCTCTTATCTTTCTCGCTTGCAACTGTTTGTTACATTTATACAGCTGAGAAGTTACCCCACCGCAAATTGAATTGTCTCGTGCAGATCGATACGAAGTCATTCACCAGGAGTACTCAAAACTACAGTACTTCCCTCATTCTATTTGCTGGTATTCGTATGCTCGAGGTAACAGTACGTTCCTTTCACTAATGAAGATTCTGCTATTTAAAGAGCTTAAGTGAATGGGTTGAGGAGAAAGCTTTTGACGGCTTGAAAAGAAATAAATGTATAATAATAATAATAATAATAATAATAATAATAATAATAATAATAATAATAATAATAATAATCTCAATGGGTATTTTGTAAGGTGAACATGTCATTTTAATGCTTATAACTTTTTTCCTTTCGATATATTGAACTGCTTTATGTGGTCTTTAAAATGAGTAAATAATCGTAGAAAAAATCCTTAACTATCCAAAGCAGGCAAAATAAAAAAATGTCTTAAACCTTAAAATAGGTAACAGAAGCCAAAATAGGCAAAATAAAATCTGGCCCTACAGATCCCAAATGTACAGAAACATGTTCATTTCTATCTGACTCCTTAAATATATTTACCTAGATAGAAAAGTCATTTTGCTTAGCTTCCTGGCTCTGATTATAAATTAAAATAATGTTTTGCCTACACATATTCATCAACAGAATATCTGGTGTTCTCAAATACATATTATTTTAAGAGAAGTTTTGAAAGCTTTTTAGATAACTGAAGATAACATGATGTATATATTATAATGCATTCATAATATGCACTTTTGAAAGTAAGATAATATTGAAACAGGTTCGTGTAGCTTTCTTTCTTTCTTATACTGGTATTTGGAAAATGTGTGCAAAGAATTTGCGAATATAGAAAAAAATGATGATGATGATGGTGATGGTGATGATGATGATGATGATGATGATGATGATGATGATAATAATAATAATAAACGCGAATACTTCGTTGTGGGGCTGCAGATGTTAACCCCATCGGTGCAAATATATCTATTGATGGTCGAGAGGACTGAAAACACAATAGCTTATCTTAAGTAAACAACACAGAGCATTAATTGATGAATCTCATGCCGTAATTAATTGAAGTTCAAGAACAATAAAACTTTCTTGAAATGTCTTATCACTTCCACGCTGACAGTGTGTAACTTATGGATAGATTGAGATACAGCCTGCTTATTACTGCGCCTTCATCAATGACATTGACTATGTTCACACTTCATATCGCAACCGAGGTGTGATGTTGATCCTTTTCGACATCTCAGCTCAATATTGAAACGTTCAAGGCCATTCGATCCCACTTTCAAGTGTAAATTCTTTGTTCATATTTTTTCTCTATCATTTGTTAAGTAGTGTTTTTATAGAAATTCTGTTTTTATTAATTATATAAAACATCAAAAGAGAAAATTTATACTCACAAGAATAAGTTGATATCTCTAAATATTTAAAATAAGGTTTTGCAAAGATATCTGGTGTTTGTAAATACCAGATATTATTGATTATATTTTTGTTAATTAGGCTTGCCTTACATTAGGTGTAAGCTAGTCTACGCGAGTGTAAGTCCATATTTCAATATTGAATTAATATGCATTTACTTTAACGTACAGTTTGCTTTTCATAGGGTGCTTCAGAACTTATTACTCGATAGGTTTCAACTCTGAGCCCCCTGAGGAAAAGGTTCTGTCCCTTAACAGGATAGAATACTAAAAATCTGATCGTCTTCAGGAGTAAAACAGAACAAGTTCTTGAATAATAAATAAAGTAAAAACATATGATTATGTGCCTTATATGTGTTACATCTTCCGCTCTTAACGTGTCGTTCACTTCCACCTATGATATAGTTAGTACTTTTCCATATTGTTTTTCTCTGCAATTATTCATCTACAGTACAACTAAAGCTGTGCACAACTATTTCATATCATTAGTACTGTGATTAGAGTAGATCTATTCTAAAAGTATCCACTCATTTTGAATAACCAAAGAATTGATTGCAGCCTCCTAAAAGATCAATTTGACTTTATTTGTTGCAATGGAGCACATTTCAGATCATGGATCAGATTAAACAATACCGCCACGGCTGTCCGAGGTCACTAAGGCGCGAACTCGTGAGCAGGAGGTCTGGAGTTCGAATCCCGCCAGGACCGTCCTCCCTGACCGAGGTTTTTTCCAGGTTTTGCTCAATCCTCATAAATGGCAAATGTCGGGAAGGTACCCTAAATTTAGACGTGGAACGTTTCCTTCCTTAAAAAAATCCTTTCCCAATATATCACTCCATTTCATGTATCATCAGTGTCCATAGCCTGTGGTGCTTCAGTAGTAAAAACGGGCGTTAAATACCATTCAAATAAAAAAAGAAAGAAAAGTAAACAAACAGGTGACAAAAATTGCAAATAGGACATAAAATATTTGAAAAGTGAAAGGAACTGTGGAATAAATGTAAGAGAAGAGTATTGAAGGAAACTTCAGACATTATTATATATTGTGTGAATTGATTGCCACATTTTCTTTAATATTTAGCTCTGCTGCTAATTTTTATTATCGGATCATCGTCTTTCACGATTCCGTTTAGCACTTATGGTAGCCATACCTACAGGTATAATTTTCACTACTGCTGTATTTGTTTTATCGTGTTTTTTCAATGTTGAAAACATCCTCCTGCGCAATTTAATTTTCCGTAGCCTTTCTTCAGCCTTCTCAGTCAATTCAATCTCCATCTTCTCCCCTCCTTTTTCCCGTATGCTGTTTACAATTCCGTTCGCCCCTTTTTTCTTCTACCCGATGGAACCACTCCAATATTTTCTTTGGAAACCTTTCCTCTACTATCTTTTTGACTTGTTTGTACCACTGTAGCTTTGAATTTTGAAATCCAACTTTTATCAGCATTAGTTCTTATTCTTCACATTCTGGAAAGTCTTGCAGGACGCTGCTAAAAATCTATTTCCAACGAAAATAATAGTTTTTGATCATAGCTCCTATGTTTCTGGTTTATAACTAATAATACGTATTATAATTGTATTAAAATTGTGGTTTTATAAATTCTATTCCAAACACACAAAATATTGTTTCATTTTTTATTGCTGCTTTTCCCCTGTATTAATTCCTCCATAATTTCAAGTTCACTATTTCTATGTTTACCAATGTTTGATTTCTAAAGGATTATTTTAAATGTAAGACCTTAGTTTGAAAAATCTGTACATATAACAGAGCAGTTCCATATACGAGGATAGGTCCATAAGTTTCCGGCCTCGCCGATAAGAATAATCGCCTCCACAAACCCATTATCCTTGTCATACCTTATCTGTTAAGTAAATAATTACAGCTGTAACTTCCGCTCCACTGTGTTCAGTTGTTCAGATATGGTTGCATTAGGACGGTTATGTGTGACATGTTCAAAATGGAGTATCGAACTGTTATTAAGTTATTCCAAATGAAATTAAACAGCGATTGGACTGTATACGGGGAAGCATTCCTCCCATATTCTGCCGTAAAACAATGGGCCAAACTTTTTCGAAGGGGTCGTGAAAGTATTGAATACGAAGAGCATGTAGGTCGGCCCTTGGAGGTGCTCACTCCTAAAAACACCGTTCAATCTTGCGGAAGGAGAAATTATGGAAGACCGGCGGCTCAAAGTTACAGAAATAACAACCAGGTTCGGCCTTTCTAAAAAAGAACAGTCCTTCGAATTATTCATGAACATTTAAACATGAATAAGGTTAGTGCAAGATGGATGCCTAGACTTCTTTCCTCGGTCCAAAAGCAGCAACGAGTCATCTGTTGTCAGGCATTTTTGGAGCTCTGCCATGGCAACGACAGAGAAGTTCTGTATACCATTGTTACAGGAGATGAAACTATGATACTCTATTATGATCCCTTGTCCAAAAGAGAATCACTGGAGTGGCGTAAACCTGGCGAAGCATAGCCCCTAAAGGCCAAGGTTTCTCAGACAACCAAGAAGATCACGACCACAATCTTTTAGGACTGTGATGGAATACTCTTCATTGACTTCAAGGAGAGGAACATCACAGTAAATGGGGAGAACTAAGCTGGCCTAATGCTCGACTACGTGCTTCCATCAAAATAAAAGGCGAGGAAAGCTGAGTGGTGGTGTGTGCCTTCTTCACGACAATGCGCCTGTGAACATTGCAAAGGAAACTGTGAAGAAATGTGGCTTCAAGGAGATCTGCCATCCACCCTACAGCCCAGATCTAATTCCCAGTGGTTAATGTATTTAACTTTTGTTGTTGTGGTAACTATGTAACGATTGTGGTTTAGAATACTGGCAGCAATTTTCAAACAATATTTTTAGAATTGTTCTAGCTTTACGAGTTCGTAAGGGCCTCATTCTGTACTAATATAGACAGTATCTCAATGCATTGAGAATATTTTGAACATTATAGACCCTGCTCTATAAAATCATTTTGTAGGCTGGTGAATAAATTTGAGAAAACTGATGCAGTTATCAACAAAAAGTGATCGGGTAGATTGAAATTACTAAGCATTATGGCGAACTGAAGAACACAACTTCGGCCGTATCTGTAAAACATAAAAGTGTGTTTTGAGCATAAAAAACAGAAGAGTGTCATTTCCGCTTTGGATATGTAAGCAGAAGTTCAGAATAACGACACAAAATCTCGAGGCATACTTCTCATTAAATGGAGGTTTCAACACTCACTATTGCAGTATAAATTCCAAAACACAATTATTCAGTAAGAATTACATGATACTGGTATGGTTATGTCACATTTTATGATAGGAGCTTATTTCTACGAAGAAAAGGAAAATGGACCAACAAAAACAGAACAGTCATCGGCAGCAATATTTTTTAATGTTCCAAGATACGCAATACCAGGGCATCGAAAGCATCGATTTAATGCATGACGGCGCTCTGCCTCGCATACACAATACCAAGAAACTATACGTTTAGTGATTGTGTAATTAGTACACGTTTTCCAAACAGTTAGCCGCCTAAGTCACTAGATATGAACCCGTTTAACTGCTGATTATCAAAGAAAGCGTGTTTCTTAATAGATCTATTATACCGAGGGTACCAAAAATAATGTATACACACTTTTACAGTAGATATCAATTTAATATATTTCAAAATTGGACCGAAAACAACAGTAATGTGTAGTATGATCTGTAAACAGATGCCATGCACGTTACACATGCTAGCCTTGCTACAACAAAATGGAGCCTAGATTACCGTTTGAACAGCGGAAAGCAATTTTGAAATGTTGTTGAAGTTCAACGGTAATAGGACGCGTTCTCTGGACCTAACTCCGTTGTTCTTCTACACATGGGAAACTCTTAAGGATATTGTATACTGTAGAAAACCAGTTACACTGGCAATACTTAACAATAGTTGCTCAAAATGCCCACCATCGGCGTCGATACACTTCTCAGTACGTTGATCTACTGATAGAGCAATGTTTGCGAAAGTGTCCTCAGCGATTGCAGCACATGCCGTTTCAATTTCTTCCCACTGCCAGTGTAGCTGGTTTTCTACGGTACACAACATTCTTAAGAGTTCCCCATAGGTAGAAGTCCAACGGAGTTAGATCCGGAGAACGTGGTGTAAACTCAATCGGACCTCTTCGTCCTATCCAGTGTCTTGGACAATGCCTAGGATAGTGCCTTGGATCCAGTGCGCGGGGCTTGTTGCTGTGCGAGGTCTACCAGATCTGCCCTTGTGAATATCGCATACAGTACTATGAGTCTCAACTTTGTCTCGAATGCATGCAATTGTTACTCTTTATTTGTTCATTGTTGATTTACCTGTCACATAGCAACGCCATCATAATGTATGTGAGTCACATCTGTTTACAGAACATCATACTACACATTACTGTTGTTTTCGGTCCAACTTTGAAATATATTAAATAGATATCTACTGTGAAAGTGTGTATACATTTTTGGCACCCTCGGTAGTGTTTGAGGCCAGGCATTCACTAGCCAGTGACAATATAGCGCCCTTATCATATTCTTCATTGCCCATCTTTCTTCAACTGTTTCACGATATCGCCATACAGTAACGCAAGATTCGATTTGCACACAGTTTAGCAGCTTATCATTTCTTTTGTTTCTATTCTCACCAGCAGTCAAACTTTTACAAAAGTAATGAAGCTAAGGAATAGGGTCCCCCCCCCCCCGGAACATATATATTTTGTTTTCTAGTTTTGCTTCTATCCAGTTTTACGCACGCTTAAGTTTCAGAACCTGAAATACCGTAGTTTGTTTAACGTCCGTTTTACTGCTAAGGCATCGCTGATATATTACATAAAGTGATAAATTTGTAAAGTTTTTTTTTTTTTTTTTTTAGGAAGGAAATGTTTCAGACCTAAGTTTAGGATACCTCCCCGGAATTTGCCATTTATGAAGGCTGAGGAAAATCTGGAAGAAACCTCAGTTAGCGAAGACGGCCCTGGCGGGAATCGAATCCCAACGACCTCTGCCATCCGTGGCGATACCTGCAATAGTGCAAGACATTTACGTATACGTTAAACTGAACACTTAAATTTATTATGCTCAGTAAGATATGACAAATCTAGGTGCATATTGAACAACATTTCGACACGAAAAGTTGAAGTTCATTGAGGCTAACAGTTTTAGTAGCCAGGTAACTGTACACGTATAAACGGCGAAACCCTTGCCCCTTCTTATTCCTTGAAAACGACCTGCAGCCTTGCATAGACTTGATAAGATCTACTTATTCAATACACTACAAAACAGTTTTGGTGTATTGAACGTAAAGACTTAAAACAAACTGCATCGTTTCTGTTTCACAGTTGAGCTGGTTGCAAAAAATGTATTAAATTTGCAAGAGTAGATTGAAAATGACATTGTGATATTATTATTATTATTATTATTATTATTATTATTATTATTATTATTCACGTTTGATGTATGTATCCTTTTCCTATTTCTAATAGCCATGGATTTTTATTCTTTCAGTCTCCTTTCTTGTGTTTCTTTCAATTCTGTTTTGGACTAGTCGAAGAAAAGGAGCAGAGGAGGAAAATCGATTATCTGCAGGAAACAATGCATTAAGGCAGCAAATCCTTTTTCTGTGCCATCCAAATTGCTTAGTTCGAATCCGTTCGGCGATTCCTCCCCTCCCCATTTGTTTTTAGCATGTCTTTCTTTTTTTCAACAAGCAGAAAAAAATTTGTCTTTTGCATTAACCTCCTTCCTGGATTACCAGAAAATAATGCCAGCAATAAAATTATTAAAGATATTAATGGACCAGTCATTTACATTATTAGTTAGAAAATTAAATGAACAATTAAAACATTACTGAAAATAAAATTGTAAAAAACTTAAAATCGAAATACTACAGATTTATATGTACGTTTTCTCAAGCAAGCAACACAATGAAATGACTTTTTCTTTGCATTGTGTTATGAAAAATTTAAAGTTAATAACGTTTATTTACAAATAGATGCTATAAAGATACTGTACTCTTTGCAGATGATACAATTACAGTATCTTTAAACGTATGATAAGGGAAATATGTAAACAGTTCATGTTTTATAAATTAATGTTAATTTGGAATAGAACTAATGTAGCTACCTAAATCATGTCGCAATTCTCCTTCTTATATTACATATGCGGCAAAACACACTCCTTTTAGAAACTGCAGCAAACGTCTTTTGTTTACGTATCAATAATCTATTAAATTGAAATCGCACTATGCATACTTCTACTAAACAATGGTTTTGGGGCAAAATCTACAGACAGTAGAGATATTAAAGAAAAAAATCAATAGAATTTTAACTATTGTAGCAGACAAATCTAGAGACCTGTTTCTCGTTTTGATATTGATCTGCCAGTATATATTTCCATTAATAAATGTTCACCTATTAACATGTGAACTTTCTCATCTCACTTTTGTCATCAGACAAAAAGATAAATTTAGATTACTAGCAAATAAAATTAAATTTCTCAGGCATGTTGGGGGCTATACAAAATTATATCACACAGAAAGAAATTAAAATATTCATTGTTTTTTAATAAACGTAAAAATTACACATACACACACAAATCACTAAAATTACATTTGAAAACAATGGACACCATTAGACTGCCACGCAAACTTTGGGAATTTTCTTAAATATGTGTATGTAGAGTAGAGGGAAAGATATGTTAAAAGGAAATTTGATTTAATAGGTTTTGGACATAATCTCAGCGGCAATGTTTTTTCTTCCTCTCCGAGAATTTGTTTTCACCGACTTATATTTTGCCACGACTGTTGAGACTCTGCTGTTGGATACTTTTATGGTCCCGCCATAGGGGAAGGAGTCTTAGAGATTTATTAGATTTCTCGTTATGGGAGATGAAACAATTTATTGTTCGTAAACTATTGTACATAAAATTTATTGCACTCAACTAAAAAGCTCGTCCACTTAATATTCTTCTAAAACTTATTACCCCTTTCCACTAACTGAACTGAAAAAGCCCTTCCATTGATAATGTCCCGCTGAATGCTCTTGCCCAACTGACTGAGGGCCGCAAAGTCACAAACTAAATAAACATGGCCTACGTGACTTTTTACATGCAGATTATCAATTGAAGAGACTAGCTTCTTCCCTTGAAGAGGGCCTGTAATTTTATCCCTGTAGCTGCCTGCCATGTGTGTTATTATGCCTACCCTGCTTTACAATTCTCTAACAGAATACAAATAAACTTCTTTTCCGCGGATCCTGCTTAAGAATTTTCTACAGAAAAGATCGGTTTGCCATGTCCTTGCGCCTTCTATACAAAAATTGTTACAATAGGCAACAAAAATTCCCAGGTCAGATTTTATCGCTAGGGTAGCGTTCTGTGCTCTGGTACGAGAAAATAACATTATACACGCAATATTTCAACACTTGTGCAGGAAATAAAAATAACATTACACTCATGACTATAATAAAGAAGTTACATAAAATTGCTTGCTACAATTACTTTTAGTTAAATATGAGGGTGGTAGCTCATAAATGCTGTCTCAATGGACAAGAGATATATTAAAAGACCTACACGACGACGACGACGACGATGAAATCTACCATGCTACATTACGTGGCAATAAAAGTTGTTAAAACCCCGCGGGCTTACAAACACAAAATATAAATATTTAGAATAAATTCATGGCGGCAATTTTCCGCACCTTTTCTCTGCATTATTAAAGATATTCTACCATGTTGCTTAAATATTATGCTAAAGCCCAGTCCTTTGAACGCATTCAAATACGAAGAAACTTGATATGTTGTATATTCTAGCTGAACAGCGATTGTTTGAAACTCAGAAATTCTTAAACAATGACCCTGGGAAATACCCACCCTAGTTGAATATCTGGGAGCTATAACGATACCAAACACATGCAAACATAAATTCCTATAAAAATAATCGATTAGCTAAGGTTATAACACTTCCATAGCCTGAAACAGTCATAAAACTCGATTATTTTCGCCCTCTCGCGTGGCCCGAGTAAAACAGGCAGAGAATAATAAGGTAAAGGTCAATGGATGAAAGGCGAGTTTTCACTTTGCAGAAAATAGCCTCGGTTACGACTGCCATTAAGTCTGGAATGTATGTCACTTACTTGGACAATGTAAGAATTTTATGTACCAACTAATGCAAATTACAACACGACGTGCCGTAAGTTGCAAACAAACTACAGCCCAAGTTCAGCGATATTTGTGAATGTGATGCGAATAAGAATGCCGCCCTACAAGGCTAAAGAAGATTTTCAATAATATTCAGATGATATTTCTTGCCCTTTTCAAACGTTTTTCTTCTCTTAAACCAACTCTTCCTACCGAATTTAGGGAGCCATATCCTATACTGTTCTACCCATTTTCTCACCCATTAACTGACTAATTCAAATATGTGACATCTGCTGATATCACTACGCTGCCTATACAAAACAAATTATATTTTCTGATACAATGGAACAATATTGTGGTCATTTATGTTGACTATTTGTTTTCCTTCTGAACAAGCCTTTAAAGATCAACCTTTGCTAAAACGGTGTCTTTTAATAAGCATATAAAATTCAATATTACATGAAAACATTTTGTATCGATAGCTTTTACTACTAACACGATTAATTCTTCAAACTATATTTAAAGGTAGTGCAAATTCAGCTGTTCAAACATCTGACTGATGATATTAGCCGCAATTATTAAATGGAGAATTGACTGCATCTATAGCCTAAAGTCAGCTCATGTTTGGAACGGTTATATCAACATCATCTATGTATTATACAGAGGGTGCCAAAATGTATACACACTTAAACTGTGTTAACATAACAATGAATTCACACATACAGAAAATGATGAGCACTAATCGTCTTAGACTTTTACATTTACAACAGTTGCTCAAAATGCCTACCATCGGCATCGATACACTTCTGAGTAGGTTGAACTACTGATTAAACATCATTTGCGAAAGTGTCCTCGGAGGTTGCAATACATGCCGAAATGCTGCCAATGTAGCTGGTTTTCTACGGTATACAACATCCTTAAGAATATTCCATAGGTAGAAGTCCAATGGAGTTAGATCCGGAGAAAGCGGTGGAAACTCAAACGGACCTCTTCGTCCTCTGCAGTGTCTTGATACTTCAAAATTGCTTTCCGCTCCTCGGAGGTTGCAATACATGCCGAAATGCTGCCAATGTAGCTGGTTTTCTACGGTATACAACATCCTTAAGAATATTCCATAGGTAGAAGTCCAATGGAGTTAGATCCGGAGAAAGCGGTGGAAACTCAAACGGACCTCTTCGTCCTCTGCAGTGTCTTGATACTTCAAAATTGCTTTCCGCTGTTCAAACGATAATCTTGACTCCATTTAGTTGTAGCAACGCTATCATAATGTATGTGAGTCACATCTGTCTACAGAATATCATACTACACATTACTGTTGTTTTTCGGTCCAACTTTGAAATATATTAAATAGATATTTACTGTAAAAGTGTGTATACATTTTAGGCACCCTCGGTATAAGGCTGCAAAACACGGCAGTGAAGTCATGCATATAGGGCGATGGCGTACTTCTGTGCATGACAAATAGATTAATTTTGTCCGATCCGAATGCATTTATCGGTAAAATAGCAGTGTTTCTACTGAATACATGTATTTTTATTTTATGTCGTTTTAACTTACATTGGTAGTCATATCGCGACAATATGAAATTTAAATTTTTATATTGCAGATATTTAACACTAATGTAATATTATTACAGGGATTTCATCATGTGTTACACCGCCACGGATGGCCGAAGTCGCTAAGGCGCGGACTCGTGAGCGGGAGGTCTGCAGTTCGAATCCCACCAGGACCTTCCTCCTTGCCTGAAGTTTTTTCCAGGTTTTCCTCAGTCCTCATAAATGGCAAATGCCGGGGAGTTACCCTAAAACTTAGGCCTGGAACGTTTCCTTCCTTTAAAAAATCCTTTCCCAATATATCAGTTCATCTCATGTATCATCAGTGCCCACCGCCTGTATGCCTCAGTAGCAAAAAAGGGGCGTTAAACACCGTTAAGAAGCACATGTTTCATTATATAAATTTATGGATTTTAAGAATTTAAACAGAGTTTTTACTGTGAGATGAACTGTTGAGGATTGCTTGAAAGTCTGGTAGTTTGTATTGTGATCTCTAAAGTTATATTGTGGACATTCGTATGTACCGTAAAGAGATGGAGATGTGATAGGTATTGCATTCAATTTTGAGCTATTTTATTCAGCAGATGCGAGTGTGTTAGTTTATTGTGTCCAATCCGAAGTCGAGTAATGATTATTTGGTACTTTCCATTCAAATTTATTTAGTTAGGTATTATCTTTGCCCACTATGTTAATGTTCACATATGTAGCACTCCACCACTGGAACGGAGATGGATGGCACTTTCTTGTAGTATGCCTTATGTTTAATGAAATTAGTTTCCTGCAAACAGATCATTCAAGGGCGCTGTGCACCTATTCATTTTTGTAAAAATTCGCACTGAGAATTAAATCTATTTAGATTCCACTGAAGCAGGAATGAAGCTAATTGCTTTAATTTGAGTGTAGTTGATAGCAAAGTTAGCTGGTGCTTAATCGGTTGCAACTGTTCGAGTTGGCTCCTAATCTCTTATATGATCGGCTTCTTCCTCAGAGCTGTAGGCTGAGGTTATCTACAGTGTGTGACATACCCATGCGAATGTTTATACCAGACATGTTTTAATCTACTGGTTCCAGTGGAAAGAGTTAAAGTTTACAATTTTAACAGAGGAAAAAAAATGGGGCAAATCTTGAAAGTTCATCCACCAAATAACTGCTAAAATTTACAATTTACAAAGGGGTTTGGGAACGTACTGGGAAAAACATTCTCAATGAAATCAGAAATATTAGTGCCTAGTGTCAATCAGAATGTGTTACCCCTGCCTGTTTAGTCGATGGAGGGCAACAATTTCAGCATCTTCTAGGGTTAGATTTTACACATGTTTTAAAAAACGTAGATGAAGTAGGAACACCGGCCACTGCGAATGCATAGTATAGCAATTAGTAATATACATTACATGGGTATTATAATATGAAAAACAAATCGTTAAAATAAGCCACAAATTGTGTGTATCGTTATCGAAACATTACACTGTTAAGAATGAAACTGAGATTTGGTAACCTGGCAAGAGAAAATAATACCAACCGAAGAGGTCGTTAAGGCACGGAACCCTGAGCGGGAAGTCTAGGGTTCCATTCCTACTCGAACCGCGCTCCCCGACTTTTCCCGTTTTCCTCATGACAAATGCCGGGGAGGTACCATAAACTTAGGCCTGCAACGCTTCTTTCCTTTAAAAAATCCTTTCCCAGTTAACACTTCATACAATTAATCACCAGTGCCCACACCTGTGATGCTAAAATGTGCGTTAAACACTATTAAAAAAATTAAAACACAGTACAGAACTGGGCAGGGAGAGCATCTGCCCTTTTACGCATTTAGGCTCGCGACAATGACCATACTGAGCGCGGATATCACACATCGCTTGAAGAAAGTATTAGTTTCTATTGTCTATTTACATACCTATCCTAAGTGACAATGAATACAACAGTGAAGGGAGCAACGCATGCCTAATGGTGTTGTAGTCAAACAAAGGTATCCCGCAATGTTATAACACTACATATTTATTTTCCACTGCAGGTAGGTACGCGCCAGCCGGTCCGAGGTCATATTATCATTTTAGCCTGGCTAAAACACCAGTGAAGTAGTGAATGTCCTTATTCCATGCCCACATGTTTCAAGTTCAGTTGCATTTTTTCCTTTCCGTTTTAGAAGAGAGTGCGCCTTAGGTCTGTAGTGTGATTAGCAAGTTAGTGTGATTCCTTTATGATGAAGTAAACTATGGGAACATGCTTGTTTTTACATCGGCCGTATCGCAAAATCTATAGATTACTGTCACATGATAACGCGAACCTTATTCGACTCACTTTCTTGTTGCCTTCCTTTTTAACAATTAACTTAAAAATACATTCAATCCGGAATATTTTCCAAGTTCTTCTTGGGGTGTTTAATTCCTTCTGGTATTTGGATTTATATCCCCTGCAACTTACAAGTCAAATCCAGGGGTTAGTCGTCTGTCTGGGAGCTTATAAAGGATACACAAATTCTCTAAATGAATGATCAGTTCAATGTCAGGGTTTCCTCGAAAACATCACAAACACAGAAAGACGCAGACACATACATAACCACGGAAAAAAAAGGTGAATCTGTGGTAGAGAAACACTAACCCGGATTTGCTCTTTCTAAAAACGAAGCAAGAAAAACCAGACGGCCGCAGGATTGAATCTTCTGAAGAAAGCCAAGAATAAAATCTTACTAAACAGATTGATTTGTACCGGGAATCGAACTCGCAATTTTTCGAATACAAAATCTCACAAGTTGATTGTTCGGTTTACAAAACGCACAAGAACTGAAAGGATTATATTTTGCATTAATTTCGTCATCTTAGTATAAGCTTAAACTTCATCAAATTTGCAATGCAGTATAAAAACTGTCAGATGTTTTACAGTCATGTGCTAAAATGTGGAACCGGAATTTACTCCCAGCGTTTTGTGCACTGCATTCTCACAAGCGTTTTAATATTGCAAAGCTTGCTTTATTTCCTACTTATATTCATTATTGATGAAAATGTGATCCTCAAATTGCAATGAATCACCGTCGTGGACGGAAATAGGCATATGGAAACACAAGTGGCCCTGCTATCAATTTAACGGTGTTATTATGTGACCCAGTTTAAGGAAGACGAAAATCAATGAAGCAAGGTTATCCTGGACTGCCGTAGCGTGATGTTGCACACCTAGTTACTAAAGCTGCCAGCTTATTGAAGCTTTTCGCTAACATCTGGGCTATCTTTAAAGATGGTATGGTTAATAACAAAACACGAACGTTCTGTTAACGACCAGGCTTCCAACTAGCTATCGTGAGATTCTAATGGAAATCATGTTAACAAAAAGTCCGTCAGGTAGGAGCTGCGTAACCTTAGCGAATTCCTCACCGGTTGAATAACTTTTAATAAAATGAATATAAAAATCCAAATTAGATCTTATTAAAGAATGAAATGAAATTAGTTATGACATTACTGTGTGACATTAGGGGAATAAAATTAGAATTCTTGCAATCTATAAGTATTATAAAAGAGAAACCACATTTTAGAAGTATTATTATTGATATTAAACCACAAGAGATAATGGTACACTATTAATTAAATGAAATATATGGTCACTGATAAGACAAAGCTATACTGTGTGGGTATTTTTTAAACATTTTTATATATAACCATGTTTATAAACTCACCCATTGATGTCTTCACATTCACTTAAATAGAGAAAAATAACCCAAAGTTTCCAGTTACATTGTTTATTTGAGAAAATATTCATATGTTTCAATAAAACAAAAACAAATTCGATGTACTAAAGCATATATAAATCAGCAAAGAACAATCGAAAGTTTCGTCGATTTTCATTGACTTTGAAATATAATTTAAAATTTATTGTAGGAAAAAATTAAAGCAAACGCTTTCTGAAAGTTATTAATACAGGTGTAATTTGAAACACATATTAGATTAATATTTCACAGCTGTTGTCTTCACGACGATAATTTTATTAGATACAAAACAATAAATACAGTTTATATGCTGAGTTAATTTATTTTATTTTAAAGAAATATAGAGAAATTGAAAGGCAAGAATACTTTTTAAATTTCGGTTTTCAAGTTTACCTTTACTCCATATAGCCCAATATCCCTAATTTTCAGAAACTATTTTTCTTATTTACTCATATGGTATATACCCAATTTTATTGTGAAGAAACAAATATTGGTATCGCTCGAGCGATTATTGGGTTACCCTCTCGTAAAGGCCCATTTCCCTGATTTACAAAAACTATTTTTCTTATTCTATGTAAGTGGCATATACGGAGTTTCAGTGCAAAAAAAAAATATTAATGCCACTAGAGCGATTTTTAAATTTTGGGGTGCAGGCAACCCCCACCCCCTGCTAAAATCCTGATATCATTGATTTTCAGGAACTGTTTTTTTTTCTTATTTTTTAAATGGCATGTATGGAGTTTCGTTGCGAAACAAATGTTAATGCCGCTAGAGCGATTTTTAAAATTTGGGTAACTTCCCCTGCTAATATTCCCATTACATTGATACTCAGAAACTATTTTTTTTTCTTATTTTATTTCAATGGGATATGTCGAGACTCCTTTATAAAATTAAAATTGCGGCCATTAGAGAGACTTTTTAATTTGGACTTAACGCCCAAGAGTTTTTCAGGCATACCACTACTCCCAAATATCCAATAATTTTCAAAAACTATTTTTCTTATTTGATTTAAATGTACATGCCGAATTTCACTGTAAAAAAACAATTATTGGTGCTGCTAGAGCGATTTTTAAATTTTAGGTTTCAGGCAACGCCACCAATTCTAATAGCCCGATTTGCCTGATTTTTACAAACTAGTTTTCTTGTTCTATTTAAATGGCATGTATAGAGTTTTGTTGCGAAAAAACACATATTAATATCACTGGAGCGATTTTTAAATTTTGAGATGCAGGCAACCCCGCCTCCTGATACCACGATTTCTCAGACTTTCAGAAACGAGTTTTCTTATTGTATTTAAATGATATATACGGAGCTTCATTGCGAAAAAGTATTACTAATACCACTAGAGCGTTTTTTTTATAAATTTTGGGTTTCAGGTACCCCCCTTCTAATACTGCATTTTCACTGATTTTTGAAAACTATTTCTTGTGCTTTATTTCAATGGCATACGCCGAGTTTCCTTTAAAAAAGTTTAAAATTGCAGCCGCTAGAGCCATTTTAAATTTCGCTTTAACCCCCGAAAGTTTTTAAGGGAATACCCCTACCTCAAGTGACTCGTTTGCCATGGTTTTCTAAAACTACTTTTATAAATTTGTTTTAAAGATTTTTACTAAGTTTCATTGAGTTAAAGCAAAAATTGCGGCCGCTAGAATGATTTTTTGTGTTAATTTTCGCTGCAGGTTACACCCCCCTCCCATTGGTTCAATTTTGTTGGTTAACGGACTCGACGAATCTTTTGTTAATTGATGGTTATGTGCCGTTTTTCGTTAAGAAAAACCCAAAATTGTGACCACTAGAGCGTTAACAGACATATACCTCTTCTTGTCTTCTTGCCTTAGATTAACTCCAGAAGTCCGAAATATAACGAGAGATAATCTGAGTATTTTATCCTTTTTCATTATTGTTATTTTAGTTACACTGTTCATAGTGTTACTTTATATTTCATTTGTACTGTTATATATAGACAAAAAATGACATATTTTTATAACTTTTTTTTTTTTTGCCTTTTTTTGGTGCCTATTGGGTATGATTGATACAGATTTGAATAAATTAGTAAAAGATATTTCCATTGGTATAACCACAATAGCTTACATTCCTTCAGAATTCCTTAAAAAATTGATTAGTTTAAAAATAAATGCTTTATGAGTATGGCTCTTCGTTCCTTCGGAATTTGCTAAAATGAGCGCCAAATCTAAGGAGCATTATATAAACTGCATTATTATTATTATTATTATTATTATTATTATTATTATTATTATTATTATTATTGTTGTTGTTGTTGTTGTTGTTTTGTTACTCAGATAACTTTTAAGAAAGAACACCTTTCAGTTTTTCAACTTGCTGCAATTATTAAACTACGTCTCAGAAAAAAAAAAAGATATATTATCGAGGTTTTATCTCCATCAGCAAACATCTATAAAGGCATGTTATATCAGAAACGTTTTGAGCATTCACTTGATGTTCGGGTACACATACCATTCATTATCTTATCAGAGTCGTTTCTACTGCCTTTTAGACGGAAAATTTCTCACGTGTGTAACATACGCATGATTTGTTTCTGAAATGTTGTTTTGTGAAATGCTTTTCATCTAACGACTAGAAAGAAGAGTGCGCGTTGTCTTGTATTTGATTCCAACATTCTTACATGTGTTCTAAATTCTAGAAGTCTGAATATGTTCAAGACCATTCCTTGTTCACTGAATTCTGGTTAATCGCTCGGCTAATCGACTGTAGTATGACAGATAAGCTTTATTGGGTGTTAGTATGTGAGTGACATTCACTGGAAATGTAGTGAATAAAACAAATTTACCTTATTTTGAATTAACGAGTGCCACCGACATTACCCGAAGTTTGACTAAATCTGCAAGCAGACAATTTCTTTTCTTTCTTTCCTGACTTCCATCATTCTTTCTTTTTTGTTTTAGGTATACATGATACAGGAGTTATGTATATGTGGGTAATATTATGCTCAGTTGCTATTGTATAATGCTGTTAATTTTAAATTTTAATTTTAAATATTTGTATGAATTCCCCTTGTGGCATCTACAACTCTAATACGAAATTTTATTTCCAAATGTTTAAAATACATTTAATTTACACAAAATATGCATCAATTTAAACATGGAAGAAAAAGTTTAAAACCCATTTTGATTACATCTTAGATTTCATGCCCTCATTCCCAGGCACCCCTACTTTGCAATTTCAAATGGCACCCCTAATTTTGATATTTTAATTTTAAAGGGACTTCAACAGTTGGCACATTTTTTGTTTTCTATCATTGCCTGATAACATGGATGTTGTTATTGTTTGAATTTAGACGTTGCAAGATGAAAACACGATTTATTTTGAGTACAATTACAATTATACAGCCTATTTTAAACTCCCAACTAATCCGCTTACATGTGTTATTCCTTGGAGAGTATACACCATTTTAAAACAATTTATTACCTAAACAATACTCCAAAATAAACGATAGAAAACAAAGACTTGATAACAATGGAAGGTCTTTAAATTTTAGGTATCATAAATTAGGGGTGCCATTTGAAATTTTCAAGTGGGGGTGACTGGGGCGAGGGGTTGAAATCTAAAAATGTAATCAACATTGATTTTAAGATTCCTAATCATTATATACATTGACGTTTTTAATTGAATTTATATTCAATATGTTGTTATTCAGACCGGAAATGGAGGCCCCTATAATAAAATATGACCTAACTTACCAATAAATTAAATTATAAAAATTTACTTCACTTAAGAAAGCTGAAGGATAAAAAAAAACACTTTTATGGCATCCCCTACTGTTAATAATCAACAAAAGATATTTTAAATACCGAAATAGTTGTTTTAAAAACTAAGGAATTATAATTGATTTTTATACCAATCATTTTAATAATAATATTTCTTTAATTTTATCGGGGAAACATTTTATGTATTATTTGTTACAGAAATAATAAGTTTAATAAAAAATTTAGTCGTAAAGATTAATCAAGCATTTTATTTTGGCTTAAATTCATTATGCAAATGAATTTATTTTTATGAAATTATTATTTTATAATTTTATGCATCTTATAATTGCTTTTAATATACTCGAGGCTTGCACTAAATTAAAGCAGCTAGGAAATCGTTTGAAACGCATTGGTGGCGTTAAAAATAGAACTTTTTCATATGCAGATATCATGTTTGTCGTTGCTTTAGGTACAATTATGAGTTATGGGGCCAATGGTTGTAATGTACTTTACATAGAATAGCCAATGCTACAGGGCATTCTAGATTGAATATTTTTCTAGAATGTAATATGTATGACGTCAGATATAAATAGCTATTGATCTTGCGATAAATGCTAGGTTGAGGTAAGGAGTAAACATGGTATTCGTTTAAAATTATCCACATTAAAATTCAGCGCGAGTGTAGTTAATTAAATTTACTAGGGTTAAATACTATTTTAAATTTACAAAAAAGGGGGGGTGAGGATCGCAAATATTACTCGTTTAATGAGAGGGCAAAATGAGTGTAACTACGAGCTTAGCTAACAAAATTTCGTTCGGCTAAATACTGCGCTAGGGACTACAATTGGTAGGTAATAAAGGGGCGTTTCATTAGTTAAACAAAATATAGTTTTGCCCTTTTAATACACATAGCGGCGTGATTATGACTACGAGGTAGCTAACGATATTTTGCTACGGTTAAACACACATTCCTCTTTGTATTATAATAAAAGCAGATTACCAACAAGAGTAACGTTGTTAGTCAACTACTGTTCTACCCTACGAAGTGAAATGACGTAATTGCGAGTTTAGCTAGAACAAGCTAATCTCTTAGCAATACTAAATGGTTAGGATTATTAAGCAAGCATAGCATAAACTGAACAAATAGTTTTACCCGCGTTAAAATGCAATAAGCGCAGCTGCGAACTCAGATAAAGACTACAGAGTCTTCGTTTGAACGCGTGACCGGGATTTGCCTGCCCTGCTCTGCGCTGTTTTCAACCGGTTCTTTTCCCCTCACCACTTTCCCTCGTCTCCGTGTGCCGCTAATCAGTTGATGCGAAGTCTTTGTGCTGTACAGCAGTTGAAACTTTTTGAGACCTCGTGTTTCGGTGTTATAGTGGGTTAGTACAGTTATAATGCCAAAAATTCCGCACACTTTAGCACACAGAATCATCATATATGATTCCCATATGACAACAAACTCTTGTAGAGAAGTGAGACGGCGATTTATAGACAGATGCCCCGCTGTTCTTGTGCGCCTTGCAGAGAAACTGTTCATAATCTTATGAATTATGATTTAGGGAAACAAGGTCTGTTCTTGATAAGAAAACGAAAGTAAAACGCCATATTCTTACAAGAGAAAAACTCGATGCATCGGAGAAAAGTTAGAACAAAACCAAAAAAATCTCTGAGAAAGCATTCTTAGGAATCAGGAATTTCGCAAACTCGGCTTGGAATGTCACTAATGTTGGATAATGTCATGATCGTTCTATTGACTGATGTTTATTTATTTATTTATTTATTTATTTATTATTATTTTTTTCACAAAAGGAGAATGGTTTTATTTACATGGCATGTAGCGATACAAAACAACAGATAATGGAATGCAGAAAAACCCGATCTTGTACACGAATTATCATTGTATTTCCGAGAAATTGGAGTTTGGTATGTTGCAAATGCTTGCAGAATTATAGCGCCTATAAGAAGAGAAAATGCTGTTATTTCATTAGAAGAATTAATGATTGTTAATGCATAATTTTTAAAAGGAGAGAGAAATGTGTGGCGGCATAAGGACATCGTTTCCAACATATTTTCTGACGAAGGTATATGGTTATGGTAGTTAAAATTTGCATGAGAAAACTATGCTGTTGAATTTAAGGGGCTATGAAAATCCGATTCCGACGGCAAACAGTGTGCTTCCCGATGCCAAGCAAATCCCGGATAAGCCGGCCACGCCTTCAAACGAGGGCTCTGTAGTGTAGGGCATACGAGAACAGTTGCATTGATCGAGCGGGGGTGGCTCAGGTTTGGAACTCACAGGGTTCAAATCCCTTGGAGCCGGCCTTCGAGAGTTTTTGTGGTTTCTCCCGATCACTTAGGCGAATACTGCGATGTTCCGAGCTCTCATTTCATAGTCAAGTTCCAGATTGAAAGCGTCAGAGGACATAGGCTGGTTTGAGCTTGAAGTTCCTTTCTGACGTTTGACGGGTTCTACCTGGGGCTTTCTCGGTGATACCGTCGTGTCTCCCACAGATCTGCCGGCGTAAGCTGCTCTTCATTTTAGAAAACGTTATGGGCCGTCCGTCCCTGTCGCCGCTATCAGATTTGGTCGGTGCCGAATTATTCACCCCCGATTTCCTACGCAGTCAGTGTGCACCTTTAGTTAACCAATAAATTACAAGCTTTGCTGTTAACACGCGTAGTGTAGTTGCTGGGTCTAAGCATAAACCATTAAAGTGTGGCCTTTATTTCGCTACAGTAAACCTGACCCATTCATTTTAGGAACGTTAACAGAGCACATCAGCAAATTCACCTTAACAGCCGCAGTGTGCGTTTATTGTCCGCATGACGTGACTGATATTTTATTTACTGTGGTATTACCTTACTGGTAAGCGAGGCCTATTGTTATGTAAATGAAATAATTTATGACCATCGTATCTGAGTCTACTGCTTCCGAAGAATTTGCTTCTGGTAGATATTTGTGCGATGTCTGAGATATCTGATTTATTAATACTATGGATATTTTGTTCTTTAAAGTTATTCGCAGGATTTTGCGTTGCATTTTTCTTTGACATATTTGAATTTTGTGCTTTTGTTTTTCTGTTAGTGACCATATAGTAATACAGGCTATACACAGGTTTCGAGCGTCTGGAATCTGATTTTCTTAGTTAGTGTTCGGTCTAACAATATAAACTAAAGGGCCCAAAATCCTCTCCAGGTTAATGAGATCCTTCTTTGTATTTTTTTTTTCCTTCCATTTTATCACGGAAGTAAATCTGTTGTCCTAGGTATGTACATTCGCTCACATATGTGAGGACTGTTCCATCTATTTTCATTGGGGTTTCCGGTACGTTTGAAATTAACTGCGTCTTCAGTTTGTTTAGTGACAGCCCTGCTTTTTTGCTATGCTCACATAATTGTTCCAGCGTAGTTCGCTCGTAGTGCTTTCGGTGTTCTGGCGAATAAGACACATCGTTGTCTTGGCGAACTCCTCTTTCTAATTGGAATGGTTGTCCTTCTTCTGTTTTTACTTTCGCGAAATTTTGAATATAACTTTTGTGCTGATATATAACGCTTTTTATTAATATAGCAGTACTTACGGAAGTTACTTCTTAGCACTAGCCAATTAGTACCTACAAATCGGATTGTCCGGCCACTCTCTTATCTGGCCAGTATAGGCCAGTTAACAAGCTCTCACGTAACTCTACTCAGTTATATTGTTTTCGACAGCTGTAATCTGTTAAGTCTCGTCATTCTCTCTCTCTCTCTCTCTCTCTCTCTCAAGCGCGCATACGAGGCTATCCTTCGACGTCGAAAAATGACAGAAAAAGGAACTCCAGCTAAGAAAATGGCATAACACAATAAAAACTATCATTTTACCATATGATGAAAGCGTTCTAGTTTACATTATTGTTGTGTTTTGCCTTTGATGTTATTATTAAAATATACCGTCAGACTCCCAAATTTTAAATTATACAAGTTGGAATAATTTGTTGCAGATACTAATTTTAATTGTAGATTTTTTTTTTCTGTTACGGGTTCTGTCTTTATGAAAGAGATTTGAAAAGTTCTAAAAGATACAGTAATACAGGGTTCTCAACCTATGGTGCGTGAACTACTGCTCGGCTGTAAGTACAAATTTACTAAATAAGATAAATTAACTTTGTTTTACAAACAAAAATATTTAACAGTTCTACTATAACTAACTGGAAACAATATATTTTACATTATAAAAAACTTAGGTTACTATTGCACCCAAATAATAGGGAAGTTCATTTTTAATTCTACGTCAATGACAGAATGCAACTCAAATATATTATTTGATCGACCACAATAGGATATAGTGGGTCGTTTGTTTAGCATTTACAGTTAAGAGTTGAGGCTTTAAGAAAAAAACTACGCTTCTTGATTGTTGAATGTTTTCTTAGGTGAAAATGAAATTGCTCTTCATTGTGAACTGACAGTAAATGTTAAGGAGGGAGTCTCATCTCAGACTTCTCTGAAAACCTGCAAACAGAATGTTGGATTAGAGATCCGTTTTCTATTGCTGACCTTACCACAAACCTTAACTCCTTCCCAGAAAGACGGAAGTCTCGGGCAAACGATCAAGAAGACGGTTTTAACAGACTTCTGGCTGGGAAGAAAAACAAACAAACAAATATCCAATGATCTCTGAAAAACCTGCGAGATTTTACGTTATTGTTTGTAATTACTTACCATTGTGAATGTGCATTTTCTTCTCTAATTTATATATATATATATATATATATATATATATATATAAACTACAGAAACAAGTTAAATGTTGATCCCGATTCAAGACTAAAATTAATCAGTTGAAACCAAACATTAAAGAACTGTGTTTAGCTAAACAAGTACAACCTTCACACTGAAACAAAAGTGTGAGTCAAGTATTTTACGTGTTCAGCTACTATATTTTAACCTTAACAAAATTAATTTTAAGACCTTTCACAGGAATACGAATAGGTTAAACAGTTTCTTCTTCAATAAATACTACATACAAGAATTAACTAAATAAAAAACCAGTATCGTTATATCTCTAGAGAAAAACTTATTTTGAACCTTGTACCACAAAATTACAAATTTCTCTCGTAAATTTTTCTTACTGGTACATTTTATATCCCGCTTTTGAATGCAATGGTACGCCACTGGAAAAAGTTGAGAACACCCGTAATAGCAAAGTGACACACAGAATTCTGAACATTATATTAAAAGACAGAAAATGTCTCGAAGATGTAGCCGACAGAGTCAGCAATGATAAGAGAAAATGGGCAGGGCATGTGACTGTCCGGACCAGAATCGATCAGGCTAGTGCACAGTGTGGAAATCAAAGACAGGAAGAAGAAAAGTGGACAGGTGAAAGATGAAATGGGGGCAGGGGACAAACTGAAGAAAGAAATTCAGCAATTAGCGACCAAGACTGCCATCTACGAGTATGGAAGCAATTATTAGACTGCAAATTAAGGCGTACTTTATGTTAAAGAAACTTTCTTTCTTGTTAAATAAGAAGCTAATGTTCTTAACATAGTAATATTGTCCGTTACTTAGAAATGGCGGTTGTCTTTATTTAGAATTTTATAGAAACAACTGCCCTCTGCTTGAACCTGATTGGTGGTCTAGGACTCTCCCGCCGGTGTGAGCATGCGCAACGCAGCATAGTAACGGTAACGACAGGACAAACTCGCGAGCAGATTGGTGTTGCATCTTCTTCCACTCAGAGGAACCAGTTCAAAAACATTTACAACAGCTGTGTAGTAATTGTAACTTTTTTTGCATACCTGTCACAATGTAATCTATTTACAATGTACTTAATGAGTTACAGGTGTCTAATTTAACAAATTTCCTCTTATCTTCCTAGTTATGTCGTAGAATGTGATAGTTTATTCTTTTATTACCGCACTGTTATTAGGAACCATGATGTCTTCTAACTGTATATAAGAGCAGATTTTAAAATATCTTTGATCCGCTCAAGCGCAAGAAGTTTGCTGTTCACCCAACCTTGGACTTCGCCTTCCGCTTGCGAAAGCTAACACGGCATATACCGGACTTCCAGAATACACCCTCACCGCTCGCTCGGGGTTTTGCGTCTCCGCCAAGGTAGGCTCTCCTTCCCACTCACGATCCCCAGCATGGGTGTCGTTGAACTTTTGAACAGTCGTCATCTGCATTCGTTCGCGAAGGTGGCTTTAGAGCAATTTATTTTTGTGTGTAAATGTTTTTATAAATACAAATCAGCTCGTCGCGTTCGCGAGGAATCTATTCCAAAAACCTCTGAACAAATATCTCCTTCGAAATACATTCATGTGAAGGCGTTCAGTTTTACCAGACCAACGTTTCACTACTTTCGGCTTTCTCCGCTATCGCTAGGCAGGGCTGGAGCTCTAGCAGCTTCGAAAAGTTTTCTACGGGTAAGGAAAAGTATAATACTTGCTCTTTTCAGGGGAGGCGTGGTACATGTATATAAAACATACTACACAGTATTCACTTGGGCATGTCACATGTTATATTATCGCTTAGTACTATGAGGCTAGAGAAATCGAAACAAAAAAAAAAAAATATATATATATATATATATATAAAGAGGTATTTATTACTTTTTTACCGCTCGGGGCTTTGAAACTGAATTTATAGTAAAAACATGTTAGATTAACATTTCACTCACATTCACGATGATACTTTTGTTAAAATACAAAACATATGCACCGTTGTAAACGCAGTTTATATGCTGAATTAATTTGTCCTTTATTTATAACAATATAGAGAAAATTAAACGCAAGAGCGCTTCTTAAGTTTCGATTTTCAAGTATATACCTACTACTAATGGTCCAATACTCCGATTTTTAGAAATAATTTTTCTCATTTTATTTAAATATGTATGGCGAATTTTATTGTGAAGAAAGAAAATTGGTGCCCCAAGAGCGATTTTTAAATTAGGTAAACCTCCACTCTTAATGGCAAAATTTCTCTGATTTTCAGGAGCTATTTTTCAAAATTTATTTAAATGATTTATAAGGATTTTCATTGCGAAAAAGCAAATAGTAATTTTTAAATTTTGGGTTTTAGGTAAACCCCTACTTCCAATAATCCGATTGCACTAATTTTCAGAAACTGTTTTTCTTGTTTGATTTAAATGGAATATCCTGCGTTTTTGTTGTTAAAAAACCAACACTGGTGCTGGTAGAGCGATTTTTAAAATTTTGGGTTTCAGATAAACCCCCACTCCTAACAATTCGATTTACTGATTTTCAGAAACTAATTTTATTTTATTTCAATGGCATTATCGCGTATAGCCCCCACTCTTTTTTTCCATATACCCCATTCCTAATGACTCGATTGTCCTGATTTTCGGAAACTAATTTTATTAATTTATTTTAAAGACATACATAGAATTTCGTTGAGAAAAAATAAAGTTGCGGCTGCTAGAGCGACTTTTAACTTTTTTAAAAAAAATCGTTTTAGATAAATCCTCATCCCCAATGGTAAACTTTTGCTGGTTAACGAACTTGACGAATCGTTTGTTAATTGATGGCCATAGGCCGAGTTTCGTTGAAAAAGACCACTAGAAGTTATATTCAGGTTTCACGGGTTCAACCGCAATAGCTAAAAGACACTCGACATAGAATTCGCTTTTTTAAAAACTTGTACACCAATAGAACGATAGTTTTGAATTCACGACAATAGGTAACTAAAACGTCCAACTTAGGTAAGAAAGTCCAATGGGTTAGATAGCATTGGTACTTAATTTACGTTAGGTACATACTAACATGTGTGCAGCGCGATTATATTGAAACGGTTGTTTAGAATATGAAGAAATTCTGCTTCAAGGCCATGTGTGTATTCTTGTGCCTCCAATTACTGCATGCGATTTGCCGCCTGTCTTGAGACATTGGGAAGTGAAAAACTTTCCCAGAACCTTGCGTGGCTCTTGACGACCATTCCCTATGGTATCCGTTCACCTCATCACATTCCAGAGGTCGCAAGAGACATTCAAATGTGCTATTATACTGTTTATAGATAAGTAATCAATGTATTACATAATCATATCATGGACTCCCACAAAAGTGTGACGGTAAAACATTCGCTTACTTGACCTGGTGTAATTTATCGAACTCAGTCCTCCAGTCAAGTATATCGTGCCAAGTGATGGGAAGGAACGGAAGATTACGAGCGTGTTGTAACAACACACCTGGTGTTGACGTGTGTCAAACATTAATACTCTATGGCGCCCTTGAATTATTTTTTACAGATGTTTTACTGTAGCTTCTGTATCTTAACGCGACATTTGTTCATTTCTGATCAAGTTGAACTTGAAGGAGCATAGTCGAGTTCTAATGGTAAATGTTATTTAAGATTCATGTGGAGAAAATATCCAAGTTGAAATTTGCCCTCGTGGGTAAGAAAAACGAGAGAAGAAATCTAATTAAACTTGACCTCCAAAATCCAAGTCTTAAATGCTATTCTTAAGAAATTTGAACTTCGGGATGCGCAACCTAGAAACCAAATAAGCTTTATTTTAAAACAAAGAAGAATTAGCTAATTTTTAAATAATTAAGAGCAAACACAATTTTCCGCAATGGTAACATGGAATTATATTATAAGCTGGAGCACAGACCTGAATTAGTTTTTATTACTCAAAGAAAGTAGTTATTTTAATTATAAATTAAACATAAAATATCTTGTAATATAAGCAATATTTTATACCACCCAACCCCTTATCAGTTACATGTTTGTAGGTATGTATAGTTTAGAAGCTGTTTCATAGAAAATCTCTGGCTACTCCAAACTAATAAGTAATAATAAAAGATATGTAAACACAATAGATGATACAAAAAAGCTCAATTATATTTCACACAAAGATGAAACAATTTAATTCATTTTATTAGAATAAAATCCACTATTAATGAATGTTATAAATTTAAGAAATATATTAAAATGGTTAATTGAACACTATTTTCACAACGTATAGAAGTTTGTTGAATGTTTGTCCCTCAATTTACTGTATCTACGAGTAGGTTCATAAGTTTCCGACCTAACCATTTTCTAGGTATGATAAAGATAAAAACTCTATTTCACTTTCCAATATAGTTACCCTTGATTGCAATACACTTCTCATATTTTTGAATTAGCATCTGCATCCCCCCTCCCAAAATAGTCAGAAATTTAGTCTGCAAAATGGGCATAAACAGCATCCATCACTTCTTCGTCATGCTTAAATTTCCTTTCTCGAAGATCCTTCTTGAGTTTTGAGAAGAGGAAAGTCACCGGGAGCTAGATTTGGGCTGTAGGGTGGAGGTCGATCTCCTTGAAGTCACATTTCTTCACAGCTTCCTTTGCAACAAGAGCTGTATGCACAGGCGCGTTGTCGTGAAGAAGGCGCACACAAACACTCAGCTTTCCTCACCTTTTCTCTTTGATAGAAGCACCTAGTCTGCGCAGTAAGCCAGCATAGTAAACCCCATTTACTGTGGTGTTCCTCTCCTTGAAGTCAATGAAGAGTATTCCTTCACAGCCCCAAAAGGTTGTGGTCATGATCTTCTTGGTTGACTGACCATGGCCTTTAGAGGCGGTGCTTCGCCAGGTTTACGCCACTCTATTGACTCTCTTTTAGACAAGGGATCATAATAGATGACCGTAGTTTCATCTCCAGTAACAATGGTTTGCAGAACTTCTCTCTCGTTGCCACGGCAGAGCTCCAAAAATGCTTGACAACAGATGACTCGTTGCTGCTTTTGGACAGAGGAAAGTAGTCTAGGTACCCATCTTGCACTAACCTTATTCATATTTAAATGTTCATGAATAATTCGAAGGACCAGTGTTTTAGAAAGGCTCAATCTTGGTGCCATTTCTGTAACTTTGAGCCACCGATCTTCCATAATTCCCCCTTCCACAAGGGCGACATTTTCAGGAGTGAGCACTTCCAAGGGTCGACGTGCACACTCTTCGTCTTCAATGCTTTCTCGACCCGTCCATTCTTTTACAGTAGAATATGAGGGGGATGTTTCCCCATATATACCGTCCAATCGCTGTTTAATTTCATTTGGTGTAAGTCCTCCTATTGTGAAGAACTTAATAACAGGTCGATACTCCATTTTGAACAAGTCACAATCTTCTACACATAGCCTTCTTTATGCAACTACATCTGAACACAGCTGAGCGTAAATTACAGCTTCAATTATTTATTTTACAGATAAGGTATGAACCAGATGAGGGTTTTGTGAAGGCGATAATCCCTCGGCGAGGCTGGAAACTTGCGGACCTACCCTCGCATATTTTCTGCATTTATTGTGATGAAAGCATTATTTCCATACAAAAGCGTGAAATAAATAACTTTAATAAGCTCTAATATAGATAATTGAAGTTTAGCTGCGGAACAGCTGAACTTCATTGTACGGAAAAAACTAATCATATTCTAGAAAGTTACAGCATATTGTAACTGAATAAAATATAGCTTTTTATAGCGCCATAAAAGAATTTAGGTCATTACTCTCAGTGTTATATCTTGAAAATTCATTGTTTTTAATAATCAAATTCCATTTTAATGCCAACATTTTTTTAGTTTCACAACAGTCAAAATAAGTAAACACTTTTGGTAGTATTTTTTTATTATTAATTTAAAAATAACACCAAAAATCCACTATATCAAAGAAAAAGTAACTGCTGCTTGCATACATTTTAAAATATTTTAGTTAATGGTTTATTTATTTACAATTTGCATTAAATGCTACTATTCAAGAGTTAAATAGATTGGTTCAGTTAACCGATATATTTACACATTAAACACATTTAATAAATAAATATAAAATATATTCATTTTATTTTTTATGCAATTCAGTTGAACAAATTCAAGGCTTTGTAAGTTAATGATAAAAATCAGCTGTTTACTTGTAATGTAAACTACTTGGAGAGCTGTATATATTTTAATAGAGGTAGCTCCTTTAAAGCTAATTAGTTAGCAAATAGAAACCCCTTTTATGTTCAAGTCTTTATTCTGAAAGCATATAAATAATTATACTCGAGATTGAAGCGTTTAGGATATGTCCTGTGTTTTAAAGTAAAATATAATTAGAAATCATTTACATTTTAAATTTCAATTACTTAAAATAGAAAAAAAATGTTAGAATATAAAAAATATATCCATTTTAATACAGAAGTTGTTAAATTTTATAAGATGATGTTAATATAATGATTAGACCCCGTTTAAGTCCAAGGACAGAACATCCGACTGCAGTCGTCACGAATGGCCAAAGATCCAATTCGGTATTTCGTTTTTATACAGTACATACTATTACAGCATGTACCCAAGAAAGTTGTTTTCCTTAAGACTAAATGTCGATCTTTGTGGTGTAGTGGTAACCATATTTGCCTTCTAAACCCAACATAACAGTTTCCATCCCGGTCGGGATCGATGGATTTTTTTCGGTTTTTTCGGGCGTAAAAATCCTTCGGAAAGGAATTAAAGCCATGGATACAATGTCGTATATTTACGGCATATAAAAGAACCTCAAGCCTGAAAGAAGAGGCCTCTGAGCAAAATTAATTGGCCATTTCACACCCTGAATTGATTGGGACACTGATGTTAAAGAGCATCCATAAATAAACCAAATCAACCTAATGCTAAAATGCATCTCATATAGTGCTTAACATTGAAGTATGTGTTCTATTATGTATGCATAAGCAACGTTTATTGTACATTTTTCCTAATCTTCTAAGTTTAACTCGAAAGCGTGTGTGAATTCGTTTTTTCAACTGTTGCTCGAATTGTATTTGCTGAAGCGGCGGTATTTGTCAGCGTGGAATTATCCACGATATCTTAAGCCCTCAAAGGGAAATTTGTTATTTAGAAGGGAAGCAATCATGGCGTCAGGGAACCTTCAAAGCTGCCAACTCGTGCGAAGGGTGCTCGATAGAAGGTAAACGTTTTGGAGTAGCGCAAAGAGAACAAAGCAAAGACATTTCCCTTCTGCTCTGCTAATAAGCACGTGAATTAGCCAGTTGTACTTTCGTTGGGAGATCTAAGAAAGCAATTACAAATTTCGTATTTGCATTTCATTTTTACACAAAAATCCTTTACATGTAGAAAATAAAAACTTGGACAATCTTGAAGTTGATTGCAAAAGTGTATCCCAACTTAGTCTATTCGTAACATACAGTAATGGAAAACAAAGCAAACACATTTCGGTTTTCTTGAGATGACAGTTCTGACCATTCCTTCATACAAAGAACTTACTGTAAAAATTTGAATCAGTACACGCACGAGGGTGATCAGAAAGTAAGTTAAACTTGCAAGAAACGTTCATTGATCAAGGCGCTACAATACAATATGATATAGAGTATCTTCGACTTAATAACTGAAGTGGTATTTGGTAGATCCCGCCCCCCCCCAATTAAAACATTACCGAAATTAGTATAATCAATTATAAATATTATTACAATTATCGATTTGTGTGTATTCAAATTAGTAATCAAGTTATTTTTTTGTATTTTATGAGCAGTGGAAAAACTTGACTAAACCTTCAGAAATAAACCAGGAAGTGTTGTGTTTTGGGCTGGACAAAGGAGCCAGATGACCCTGTATATCTTTTATATATGTTGTAAGAGGCCTTGTATAAGATTTCTGGAAAATGTTACCGAAACGGAACAGGTCAGAAGTCCCTCTATTATGTGAAAAGTCATTAAGCTTAGCTTTGTTAAAATCTAGGACGAACCGTTGTATAGCATTTGCTGATACAACAGGTCATTGGGGTGCAATAACTTATAGAGCTAGACGTAAGGGAATCAAGGGTGAAAAAACAGGCCTAAGGGAACATTCAATCTGGGAACTTAGGAAAAGTATATGCACATGCCGTGGCCAATAATAACAGCGCAAAGAAATAACTGTCGAAAATATTCAGATAGCCTACCGACCGAACGGAGGCATAGTTTATAAAAGATGGTGATTCCGAAGTCCCGAGAAGAAGTTCAGTGATCAGAGAATTATAGCGGGGAGAGTTACAGACAGTTGATTCAGTTATAGTCGGTGTAATTAGACAAGTAGTCAGTTATCTCTCCGTGAGTTACCGATCAGTTTGAACAGTGCAAGTGTGATCTAAGAAACACTTAACAGAACTTACAGGCGGCCCTTAGCAGTGAACAGTAAATACAAGTGAATAAATCCTGTCATTTCCAGTTGTAAGACTTGTGTTCATCTATTTCCCCGTTAACCTGAAAAGGTCGCAAAATTCCAGCGCCCTATGTGTCGCTATACCTTAATTGTGGTATAGCGACACGTGAAGACAGCGGCGTCGAAGAGATGGAGAACGTCTACAATCCAATATAATACGATCAGTTTTCTAATTAGTTAAAAGCCATCAATTAATCAATCACCACCATCTCCCCCCATTAAAACGGTCGCATAATAAAATTTCTGGGAACACGTGTCTGAATGTTTCATTAATTTTTTGATTCCATGACAATAGAAATGCACTCCAGATGATCTGGGACTATTAAATCAGCAGTGTCCATTGGGATATCCAACTCCTGTGCAATTTCTGCGACTGCTGAGAACCATTGCATAAACCTACAATGTCCTCTGTATTGGATTTTGGCCTCTTCCTTGCAGATTAACATCAGACACGTCTGTACAACCTTGTTCAATGTGGTTGGACGCAACATTACATTTGTTTCATACACGACGAATTTCCATGGTACGATGAATTCATCGCTACTAAAACGAAAGCGGTTCTGTAGAAAGATTTGAACATGAACTCTGTTTAACGCTGAGGCATCATAGACATAGCCTTGGTCGCTGCGAGTTCTTCGAGTTTTGTTCTCTTTTCCCTGAGCTCGCGCAGCGCTTGGCTGGTAGGTTAGAAGCTCCAATGGGGGAAAAGTTTTGGCAAAATTAGAAATGGAGATTCTTTCCTACTTTGGTGACCCCAGATTTGCTATTTTTATTTGTTATATTTTTCTTAGTTTGCTTTGCTGGAAATGTAAATTATATACAGGATGTTGCCTAATTTCGAGAAAATGTTCTAAAAGTTGCAAGAGTAATCGCGGGCTGTGCTGGGACAAAGACAGCAGTGGGCTTAGTTTGTCGCTTATTTGAAGTTGTAAAGTGTTGCTTGTTAGTAGGCGAAAGTATATTTAGAAGCCAGCAGAATAGTTCTCTTATCTTTTACTGCCGAAAGTTTTATGTTACATGTTCTGCGTATGAGTAAAATATTTCAAATTATTTAAAAGGGTTAAAGTTTATTAACATTTTTTAATTTTTATTATTGCAATATTTCATGCAATTTATTATTCATATAAGCTTAAGTTGTTCGGTTCATTGTAAATTACAATTATTTTTTGGCCTTCATAATTCAATAAATAATATAAAATAGCTAAAGCATTATTTGCTTTTAACAAACATACAACATTTTATGATTCCACGATACACGTCACAAGTTTGGTAGCAGAGCGTGGTTGTGTGTTATGTTAAATCAATTTATGTTATATTTTTGACTTGTGAATTGCATTAGTATAAAAACATTTGTACTGGGCCACGTTTATGTCAAGCTCAGAGAAATGTCTAGTGTGATTAATATTGTTTTATTCACCCTTATGGTTCTGAGTTTAAGGTATTTGTCACAATGAACCGGGCAGCTCAAATGGAACATTTGCATCGCGAGTAAATTCATATAAGGGTTTAATGGTTATAGCTACTAACAGGAACTTAAAGCAAACCCACATTGAAATTTCAAATATTTCACTTCTGAGTTGAATGTCCATAAATTCTACACAGACATTGTATAAAGTTGTTGCATGAGAATGTCCTTATTACTGACGTTAGTAAGCGAAATATTAATATTTCGTTATAAAAGTTTGAATATTGAGTGTATTAATTTAGCTCTGTACGTGAAAAAATTCCCAATTTTATGATGAAACATTTATTCAGAATTCTTGATTCTAATGTAAATTACTCAATACACACAATTATTCGCTAATTTATTGAAAGTGTCATTTTTTAAATTTTTATTTATTGTCTTTAACTTCATATAAATCACATCCCGACACCAGTGTCAAATATGTGCAAGGGTGCTACGCAAAAATTGTTTTAAATACTTTTTTCAACGTTCAGTGCTTCTGATAAGCGTTATTATCCAACAATAGTACGAAGGATCTCTAAGTGATCTTGCTACCCTACAGGACTTCGCAGCTTATTATTATTGTCCTATAATTTCTGTTTAGTTTTATTTGGAGAAAAGTTCATTCTTTCGTCGTAGATACGTTATTTAAGGTTTCAAACATATTCATTAGTTATTTGTGTAGAAAAGTATTAGTCGAAAATTAAAATTAATATTGTTAATTCAATTAAATAATAATTATATCAACCTAATTGTGGAATGAACTGTTGAAAGGAAAAGAGAGTAAAGTTAATGTTAATGTGGTGTTTAATGCCTGTTATCATTACTTAGGCATTACAGGTGGTAGACATTGAATATACATGAGATGAACTAATTGGAAATATATTTTTGATAAAGGAAACGTTCCAAGCCTATAGTAGTGAGGAAAACCTAGAGATCGGTTTTGCTAGGATTCGAAATGCAAACTTTTCGTTCATGAGGGCCTCCTTAATGATATGTCAACCCGTGTTGGCGAGTAAAACCTAGAAGATGATGTGATTGAACAAGGAGTTGAAGACATGTTTGTGTGAGGGGGAAAAAAGCATTATCTGTTGTATTGTATTTTAGGAAGTTCTTAATAATATATTTTTTTTGTTTAAGCACAAAATTAATAATATAATAGAGTTTCTGAAGTAATTTGTGGGCATTTAATGAACGGATGTGTGTTTTCGATGAAGAGTTTAAATACATGATCAGCTCTATGAATGCTAAAAGTTGTAAAATATATCTTTTGCAAAAATACACAAATTTCAATTTGAACAACTGTGGCTTACAGTAGTCGCAACTGCTAATATTATTCGCATTTAATAATAACCTTAAATGTCATTACAACATTTTATTTTTATCGCAATTTCAATATAGCTTCATATTCAGCATTTATTAACAAGTATATAAAAATAATAAACTTCTAATCATAAATCTAATGATATTGCTTTATCTTTAGATCTTGATGAACGGAGTTCAGTAGTGAGTTGTTTAGCTTTTTCTGAAGCAATGTAAGATATTGTGATTGTACTATTAGAATTCGTTTTGAATAATCTTTCCAATTATCATTGAACTACTAGGCACGAAAAATACCAATAATATATATATATATATATATATATATATATATATATATATATAATATTTTTGTGACTTTTAACGCTCTAGCGGTCGCAGATTTTGTTTTTTCTCAACGAAACTCGACACATAACCATCAATTAACAAACGATTATTCGAATTCGTTAGCCAACAAAATTGGACCATTGGGAGTGGTGATTAACATAAAGCGAAAATCTTTTTAAAATGTGCAAAATCTTTCTAGCGGGCGAATTTTTTTGCTTTGTGTCAACGAAACTCTGTATGTTTCTTTAAAATTAATTGATAAAAGCTGATTTCGAAAATCGGGGCAATCGAGCCATTAGGAGGGGGGTTACACCTGAAAAATAAGTGGGGGTTAAAGCGAAATTTAAAAATCGCTCTAGCAGCGGCAATTTTAAGGATTTTTAAAGGAAATTGGTATAAGCTAGTGAAATAAAAAGAAAAATAGTTTCTGAAAATAAGTGAAATCGAACTGTTAGAAGCGGGGGGGAATTGCCTGAAACCCAAGTCTTAAAAATCGCTCTAGCGGCACAAATGTTTTTTCATAATAAAATTCGAAATATATCATTTAAATAAAACAAGAAAAATAATTTCCGAAAATTAAGGAAACTGAACCATTAGGAGTAAGGGTATACTTGGAAACCGAAATTTAAAACGCGCTCTTGAGTTTAATTTGCTTTATTTTGTTTTAAAATAAAACGACTAATGAATTCAGCATATAAGCTGTATTTATAGCAGCATTGCATATGTTTTAATTAAACAAAAGTATCGTCGTGAAGATATCAATTGTGAAATATTAATCTAATATGTGTGTGAGAATTATATTTGTATGCAAGAGCGCTCTGTAATAACATTCAGAAAAAGTTTTCGTTACATATTTTTACTACAATAACATTTAAATTAAATTTCAAATCCAATGAAAATAGATGTAATTTTCGATTGTTTTAATTAATGATTTGTACATTGTAATTGTATCTGAGTAGTAACATGTTTTCGTTTTATTGAAACATTTGAATATCATCTTCTTTAATGCGCAATGTAACTCGAAACTTTTCTGTTATTTCTGTATTTCAGTGAAGGTAAAGATATCAAGAGCTAGTTCATAAATATGATTACTTAAAAATGTTTAAAAATATCCAGACAGTATAACTTTGTCTATCAGTGGCCACACCTTTCATTTAATTAATAGTATACTATTAATATTTTGTGATTTAATCTCAATATTAGTAATAATAAATGTAAAAATGTGGTTTAGCTTTTGTAATACTTATGAGCTGCAAGAGTTCTAATATTGTTCCCCTAATTCAACACAGTAATACCATAACTTATTTTATTTACTAATTAATAAGACCTAATTAGGATTTTATATTCATTTTTATTAAAAGGCATTCACTGGGTGAGGAATTCTGCGTGACTATTTCTTTACACATAGCAAAGGTCATTCTGTTTGCTGCAATGCTAATTTACGTTTCTGAAAGTGTCTCTTTCTGCTAGCTCTTCAAGCTTCTCAAAAAGTTCTTGCGAGGAATGACGTCAGTGTGAAGAGAGAACTTCACACATCACTAGGTTATCCATTTTGATCTTAGAAGAAAGAGCCTTTGTCTTGCATCGCGTTATTGTGCCAGACCTGCTAGAAAAGCTGCAAGACAAACAATGGAAGGTTTATTTTTGTGCAACTCTCATGCGCTAAAACTGGAAAATGCATTTTACCTATCAAGAGAGAGACTTGTTAAAGCAGAGATGTAAATAAGGTAATGGCAACTTAAAGGAGTTCAGAATACGCTCTTCTATTATTATTAGTATTAATTGTTTTTTGCAGGGACTGATGGACTCTATGGCCCCATTCACAATGAAAATTAAACGTAACGTAAACTTAAATGTAACAGCTAGATTGTAATGGAACCATTCACAATGAATCACGTAAACATGAAAATAAGCGTACAATTAGACGTAAACTTAGAAGCTTGCAAGGTTCAAGGTTTTGCGTCTACGTCTAACTTAAACTTAAGAAATTAGTCAATAAGAAAACAGCTGCTCTGTTTGTAGAGCTCTACGGTAGAAGTTATCCTTACACGGAGCACGGAAATCAAATGCAACTCTTGCTGAAGTCCCGAGCTACGGCGGAGAGAGCAGAAGGTAGCAACCCACAGATAAAGACAATAAGGCTAAGGAGATTTGCGACCGTTACAGTAATTTACCGGACATTATCAATTTATATTTATGAAAAACCACGGGTCCATCGGTTTCTAGGATTTACCCGAGGTTAGCCTTAGTATATATACTAATATATATACTTATATTGTATATACTAATATATACTTCATATATATGAATTAATTGCGAATTCCAATAAGAGCAGGTTTGCCACCGTTACAATATTTTACCCGCCTATCAATTTATATTTAAAAGTTATGGAGGACAACACATAGATTACATTATGTTTAACCAAAAAAAAAATAATACCTACAACATTTACACTGCGGCCACTCACAGTAGTTCGGCTCTCTCCGCTGTCGCTCGGGACTTGCAGCAGCTAGCAGCAGGAGTTGCACTTGATTTTTCCGTGCTCCGTGTAAGGGTAAGTTATAGTAGAGAGAGCTGAAGATCGGTGACTCTGTAGACAGAATGACGTCAATGGACATAAGATTACAAGAAAACTATTCTTGCTCATGTTACTCGAAGCAAATCAGTTACTGCACTTTGTATATGTATAAACGCTACCGCCGTCTGCTCAGAAGCAGCCATTTTCAATCAGCTGTTAGTTGATCTTCGCTTGTTCTTATTTTTGATTGGCTAATACGTACATTTGCGTCTTTCATTGTGAATACCTACATACTACTAAGTTAACGTGTTAAGTCTTATTTTATTATGTTTACATTTAATTTTCATTATGAAATGAACTCTATTAAATTAATAGGGAACGTGCAGCTTGGATATCTCATGTGATCAAATATTGAGTGTACGTTTTCGAAATTAGGTTTATTAGTTGTACTCTCCTTCAGATAGCTTTGTATAAATAAAGGGATGGAATAAAACAAAACAATCTAGAACATTCATTAGTAATTTTAATTCAATTAAACAGCTATCAGGTATCAAAATCCTGTTGTTATTATTATTATTATTATTATTATTATTATTATTATTATTATTATTATTTCTGAATGTATTTATTTCAAAGTATTTACTATTTACATTAATGTTTGTCCGTCCTAATGGTATAGTGGTAACCATATTTGCATCCTAAACACAAGATCGCGGGTTCAAACCCGGTCAGGACCGATGGATTTTTTCGGGCGTAAAAATCCTAAGTATGGCTTCCTTCGGAAGGGAAGTAAAGCCGTGGGTCCCGTGTCGTACATTTACGGCACGAAAAAGAACCTCAAGCCTGAAAAAAGAGGCGCCTGAGCAAAAATTTGTCGGTCGTTTCACGCCCTGAATTGAATGGGACGCTGATGACCTGAGATGTTAAAGAGCGTCCGTAAATAAAACAAATAAATCAATCACATTAATGTTTAATTCACTGGGTGGGTGGTGATTGGAGATTCTGTTGGCATTACCCGCTCTTATAATTAAAGCCTGCGCATTACTTTTCTGGTTGCACGGGCTATCGCTATGTATATAATTTAATGCTCAATCGAATTTCTCTGAATAATTTTGACCAAGTTGCCCTTGAAGTTTCAAGTTTATACTTTTTCACTTCTAGAATATATATATAAACTGAAAAGTGTTCCACAGAATAATAATTAATACTAAAATTGAAAGTCTAATACCAAATCGGGATATCCTTCTGTTGTTCAAACATGCCTAAGTTTTCCGAGAGTCAAGTCCAACATAGCAGTTTGATAAACTCCGCCCGCCCGTTCGCCTCTATTCCTGTAAGCCGACTGACTTATCGGCCAATATAATCCCCAGCCGCAGCGTCGGTCAGCAGATAATTGTGCGAATCGGCATCATTACTCTTTTCGTTGTATTCAAAGGATGGTTGTGCACTCTTGAACGCTTTTCAATGATACTAACTTGAGGATTTTAAACTTTATAGTTTTTTCAATTAAGTTTTTATGGAAGAAAAATTATTTTACAATATAACCATTATCACAAGTAATATTATAAGTGGGTCAATTTATCTGGAAAGTTCAGACTCTTGAGTGATATTTATTAGTACTATTCCACGAATAAATAAGAATTTGAATATAATTTCCGTAAACTTGGCTTACAATATTGTAATAATTGATCATTTGTATTTTAAATACTTATTCAAGAAATCTAGCAGCAGATGAATGTCGATTGTCAGTAATGCCAAAAGAGAAGAGCCAAATGCGGGTTTGGAAATATTTCATGAATAGAATAAGAATAAATTCGCCCACAGACTATAAACTTTTGGATAAATGTTATACTTATTTATGAATTCCTACCTATACAGAAACCGTGAGAATGAAACAGACGAAAGTCAACTGTTTAAGTGGATACCTATAGACTTACTAATACCAACTGAGAAAAACAAAACAGAGTAAACAATTTAACCATTCTGAACAACTTGTGTATTAAGATTTTGGTTGCATAGGCAGATATTGTTACATAATATAAAATGATTTCAAACTGTTTGACTGAATATGCAAATACTACTACTTGAGTGAATATACATTAAGTTAGTTAAATTTACAATTACTGAAAACACAGAAAATTGATCGATGATGTATGTACAGGAATTATATAGTGAAGGTATAGAGTTGGCTACACTGACCACAAGACAAATGCACATCGTGCGATAAAATGGATTTGATAATATTATCGATAATTTCACTGCGATATCCGACCGTGATTGCTCAAAATTAAAACTTTTGTTTCGTTTCATTGGTCAATTTCAATATGATGTCACTTAAGTGAAGAGTCAAAGGGGAAAAAAAGGTTTTTATTAAATTAAGTTTTTCAGCATCCTAGTTAACGTTAGCAGGTTACATGTTTACTTAAAAAGTGTCACCCAACTAATTTTTGAAGTAAAACAATGCTAAAGAGTTTACATCTTTATTTCTATACCTTCACTGTTATAATTGATAAATGGATAGCAAACTGAAGAACTCTATTACTAAATTCATGGTGACTGGTAAGCGAATTGACCAGAACAGCACAGTGCAAATATTTGCAAAGTTTATAATGACTTTATCTTTTGCATATCTGAGATACTATTGCTTATAGAACAGTTGGAGTTGATCGAAATAATTTTAATTTGTGTGCAATTTTTCTCTGATCAGTTAATTATTTATAAATAAAGAGTAGATCAGGAAAAACCGTCTGTCATAGTTCCGGAAGTATAATGTCAAGGCTGACTTAACACTGAGGTAGCCCTTCAGTTCACGTGACTTGCACTTTACTATGGAGAGTTGGAGGCAATGGCTGGCAGAGAAGCGGGGCGATTTATAGACAATATACCCAATCATTAAAACAGTATGCATTTCATAACATAACGCATAATGACCCCCCAAATACGTAAGCATTAATAATCACAAACTGGAGCAACAAAATGCCAAACTTCTGGCATTATCTTCAAATTGACAGGCACCAAAACTAAAATCATCAGTCTACAAGCTTGGTTCATTGTATGAGGGTTACCTTTTAAATTTTTACAAAAACTAGGAATTAAAATACATTTGGAACAAATTGTTTTATTGTTTTTTCAAAACGATCGCCTTTAAGATTTATTACACTTTTACATGCGTTCAAACCAATTCTCGAAACATTTTTTTCACCCTGAAGTTGGTATCTCAAAAACATGGTTTTTAAAGGCTTCAACTGCTTCTTGAGGCGATGAAAATCGCTGTCCACGCATTTTTGTTTGGTTTTTGGGTAAAGACGGGCAATGAGTTCATTGTTTTTCTTCTTCAAATAAACAATTGTTAGAGCTGGCATTGTCGTGATGATGAATGAAGCGATGTTTTCGATTCTTTTTCCTGATTCGGTCTATGACTTCTGGCAAACAAATTGTGGTATACCATTCAGCATTAACTGTTCTTTGATCCTCTCAAGTAATGATTGCGACAACTGAAGAAACAAACTTGGAAGTGTGTGAACGAACAACTTTTGTGGGATTCGGTTCATCTTGGAACATTCAAACAGTGGACTGTTGCTTAGTTTCCGGCTCATACGAATATATCCAGGTTTCATCACGTGTAACGATGTTGTATGTGGATTGTGCAGTTCCTCGAAGGAATTTAATTGGGCATTTCATGATACCAGTTAACATCATTTTTTTTTAAATCTTTTTCACAGATAAATATTCATGAAAAATCGAATGCACTGCGGCCTTCGATTATGTTTAAGAATACCTCTCTCTCACTGTAAGACACATGCCGATCTTCTTCGATAATGTTGCTCACAGCTTCGTGGAATGAAAACCGATTTTGGTCCACCTTCACGAAATTCATCACTGAAGGACGCAAGACCACAGCGAAATTCTGAAAACCAATTGTAAACATTCTTTTCTGATGGTGCTTCATTAACAAAAGCTGAACAAAGAGATTCTATGCATTGCTTTGAGTTGGGTCTTTATTGAAATCGTAAAGAAAAAAAAAAAATCACCCAACGAAAACATTCACGTGAAATTTCCATTTTTTTTTTTTTTTGGCAAAATTGCTTTGTTTAAACACCCAGTGTAAACAAACTACTCGACCGATTTCTGCAACTGTTTTCACAATAACAAATGTCAATTGTTGCGAAAATAGTAATGAAATTATTCAATAGCGCCACTGGTCTTTTGTAAAAACGTAAAGGTAGTCCTCGTATCATAAACAGCCCTCAATAGCTTATTATATCTATTTCTCTTTATTTATGAAATACGGTTTAATGTTACGGCAATCCTGTTTAAAACAAAACTTCTTTTGTATTACAAAAGAAGGCAATAGCAATAATACATGGTGCAAATAATAAAACCGTAGGCAGAGATCTATTTCTAAAACTAAAAGTTTTTAACTTCTTAGTGAGTATATAGTTTTCGCTTATGAACGTTTTGCATCCGAGGCCAATTCATTAAAAATGCGCAACAAAAGCATAATCTACATAGAGACCCATTGCAAATTTAAGTTAACAAAAAAGGAGTTCATTATGAATATGTTAACAATGTATAACGCTCTATCAATTAATCTCAAAGTGTTATCGTTCAATGATAGCTAACGCTTAAAACCTGTTCTTACAAAATATCTGTGCAACAAGACCCATTAAGAATTTACAGATGTATAATGCAAAATGTTAAAAAAAAATATTCATATATATGACGACATATCTAATGTGGCGAAATTTCATATATATGTGTAAAATGTTTTGCATGTATTGTGACTTAAATATTTTGTTATGTATATTTATATAATCAGAACATATAAATGTAATACAACTTGCACGTTCTGAGTACATATGCCGACAACAGCCCCGTGGAATGTAAATAAATGTTAATATTACGGCCTGTCGCACAATATTCAACAAAACTGATGAATGCTTGAGGGTAACAGGGACATTTGACCTGTTTACGCGAATTTGCTGTGATAAGAGGAATGCATTACCGTAAATTTGAAGAAGAAATTCTTAACCTTGTGAAATGACCAACTATCTATCATTACATTGATTGAAGCTTTGCACGAACAGCAGATGGATGAAGGTACAGTTGCATTGCGTAGGAATATGACTTTCTGGAATAAATTCCCACCTTCTCTCCATCAATAGACAGTAGTAACTTGGTCACGCAAACATCCAGCATAAAATTCTATTTATGAAAGTAGATCGAAAGGTCTTAGCGCGAATGCCGCATAATAGCGTTCCTTTTTACTACGAATTACACAAAATAAACATGCAGTTTGTTAGTACTAAAGTAAATAATCTTTTTAATGTCAGAAGTGCAATACTGATGTAGAAATCCTGGATTTAAAACAAAATAGAACCAACAAAATTATTAAATATTTCTATGTAGGGTTTAATAATTTGACATTTTTCATTTGATTTACAAAGTTATTTAGTCATTTCATGAAAATCATATTTATTTGTCGATTAATTTTGATTTTAAACTTTTTAAAACAATTCAAAGTTCGGAAGTCCACCTGATTAATAACGATTACATGAATCGTTAGAGAAAATGATATCAGAATTGTTGATTAAACAAAATAAAGTTCAAAAGTAAACATGTTATTAACAAAGACTCTACGATAAATTCATCAAACTTTCAGAAGGCACTTCGCGTCATGTCGCGTAGATTCATAGTAGACGAATTTATCAGGGTCATATTCTACAATTAGGAAAAAGTTGCAAGTGATGTTATATAAGAGCAAGATGAAATCTTGAGTTATGTAATGCCCAGAGAGAACAGAGGCGAATTATTGTTTTTTAAAGGTGTTTAACGCCCGTTTTAACTATTGAGGCGGTGGACATTGATGATACACGAGATGAAATGATAAATTGGGAAAGGATTTTTTTAAGGAAACGTTCAAGGTCAAATTTTATGGTAAGGAGCTCTATAAATTATTTTAGATCCGTAAATTGTGGCAAGTCATTTAAAGATTTTAATACCTGTGGGTACCTCCCCGGCATTTGTCTTTTATGAGGACTGAGGAAAACATGGGAAAAAACTGCAATCAGGAGGACGGTCCTGGCGGGATTCCAACCCCAGACCTCCCACTCACGATTCCGCGCCTTAACGACCTTGGGCACCCGTGGCGTAACGAATTATTGTCAATCCTACTAAAGGGACTTGTATTTTTCCTAAGAAATAATGATTATTTAAATACTTTGTTGTGCATTTGTCAATATTCAAGATAATAGCCAGCGCACTTTGAGACAAGGACTACATAACATCATTTCCGTCGTTAAGAGATGGCACAAGAATCAAGCTTCCCTTTTCCGCTTATTCATGGGGATCAAAAAATTGTGAAAATTGTGTCAAAAGGGAATTAGAAATAACTTATTTTTGTGACATGTAGTAAGAACCTTAAAAAAACATGAACTAAGATGCAGGTCAGAAATATGCATTTAAAACATGAAAAGCCAATATCAGCCATAAGCCTTACACTTAATCGTTATACTCAAAAAGTGAATTATTGTTTTTTTGCACATATTTCTACTCTCCTCGTTTTCATCACTTTTGCTAATACTTCGCATATTTAGGTCAACTGATTTCCAAAATTATTAATAAAAGACTTTACATCAATATTCGTAACTTGTAGAGAAAACTGTAAAGTGCGCAACTAATACTTCCGTGAAACAAAACAACGAAAGACAACTTGTACACTTTACAAACTGCTAGTTGTAAAGTGTAGCAGGAATCTTTGTGGAGTGAAATTCCACTAAAACCCACAAGTTACAAGTTCATACACTTGTAGTGTATTAGACCATACTTTGTGGAACAGGATCCTGGTTTCCGTTTATAAAATATTATAATCATAAAGCAAAATGCAACAAAAAATACATTAACTTCGTCCTCTTCGTCTACGACTAGCTGGCAACACCTTCAATTAAAATAAAAATTTTATCAAATATGCAATGATTTACAGCAAACATGCCATGTTATTTGAATCGATTTGTGTCAGATCTTTTCTTTCATGAATAAGCAAATACTTTTCTATTTCAATGGTCTAACAGGCTTATGATACGGTACTAAAGACAACACAACTTCCGTGTATTCAAGCAACTTGTTCAAATTTCAAGTGCCTCTCTACAGGTAACTTACAACAGGGACCCGTTTCTAAAAGTTGATAATTCAACAGGTGACAGGTATTACAAAATAGCTTTACAATGCGGTAACTTGACTAGGTTTGTACATAAAGCATGACAAATTTATGTCATTACAAATAGTAACGACAAATATTGTGTTTCATAAAAAATTTAGTGTGCCCAATAAAATTGACAATTTGTCAGAAATATTTTCATATGTTTGTTTTGTGAAGCATACACAATAGTGATAAACAGATGTTTTTTGTAAAATAGTCCCAAGTAATATCACAAGAGGTGTTTTTTTTTTTTTTTTTTTTTTTTTTTTGAGTAGTGTTAAACGCCCGTTTTTACTACTGAGGCACCACAGGCGATGAACACTGGTGATACATGAGATGAAATGATACATTGGGAAAGGATATTTTAAGGAAGGAAACGTTCCAGGCCTAAGTTTAGGGTACCTTCCCGGAATTTGCCATTTATGAGAACTGAGGAAAATCTGGAAAAAACCTCAGTCAGGGATGACGGTCCTGGCCGGCTTCGAACTCCAGACCTCCCGCTCATGAGTCCGCACCTTTATGACCTCGGCCACCCGTGGCGATATCACGAGGGGGTCTGAGATTGCCGATAAATTCACGAACGTAATGAATGATATTTATTAGGACTATTTCACTAATAAAATAAGAATTTAAATATAATTCCTATAAACTTGTCTTACAAAATTGTAATAATTGTGCATTTGCATTATGAATACTAAAACTTTTCAAGTCATCTAGTAACATACAAATGTCGATTGTCAGTAATGCCAATAGAGAAGAGCCAAATATGGGTTTGGGACTATTTCATGAATAGAACAATAATAAAAGTAATATATATTTGAAAATCGCGCACAGAATATTAACACTTGTATAAAATGTTATACTTATTTTATTTAGAAGCCGTAAGAATGAAATAGACGAAAATAGACTATTACAGTCACTACCGTTTGATTTACTAATAACAACTGAGAAAAACCAAGCAGAAAACATTTTATCATTCTGAACAACGTGTTTATTAAGTTTTATTATTGCTAAGGCAGATAGTGTTAAATAATTTATAAAATAATTTCAGACTGTTTGGCTAAATTAGCAAAAATAATTCCTTGAGTGAATACACATTAAGTTAGTTAAATTTACATTTACTGAAAACACAGAAAGGTGGTCAGTAATATGTGCTCAGGAATTATTTAGTATAGGTATAGAGTTGACTATACTGGCCACAAGACAAATGCCTATCGCGTGATAAAACGGATTTTATATATATATATATATATATATATATATATATATATATTCGATAATTCGACTTCGTAATCCGGCTGTAATTGGTCAAAATTGATTTTTTTTGTTTCATTGGTCTAATTTAAGATGACGTCACATGAATGAAATAGTCAAATAATTTCAAAGAATGGTTACCTGTCATAGCATGTGCGGCAGCGATGTGCAATTTGCGATATTTTTAATAGTGTTTAACGCTGAGACGTCAGATAATAAATTGGGAGAAGATATTTTTATGGAAGCATTCCTGGCCTAAGTTAAAGTATTTACCCCGCTATTTGCCATTTATGAGAACTGAGGAAAACCTGGAAAAAACCCTCAGTCAGGGAGGACGGTCCTGTATCAGACCTGCCGCTCACGAGCTCGGCCCCATAATTGCGCCACTTTCAATCACGCTAAAAACGTTTGCTTTAGATTTATAATGTGTTTGCGCCAGTAACTTCAATTCGTTTTTCAACATTTTCCTTTTAGGTTAGCTCAACATTACGATGATAGTGCTGCACAATTTTCTGTCCTATTTTCACAGACTGTCAATCGAATATGCGTGCGGTGATTAAAAATTGTGCTTGTATGATTTTATCTACAAGTTGTCAATTGTTTACTGGTTAAACATGTAAAAAAACTGTTAAAATTGTGTTGATTGTCATATGAGAAGTACATTTAAATATGAAACGCGCAAGACCGCCCTTCACTTTAATTTTTAATGTAATTTTCAGCCTTGCATTCTTTGTTTACTACTTTTGTTCTTTTATGGGCCTGCAGATGATGCCATTCATTTGACTGAAATTATTTTGAAAATGTCACTGTTGAGCATAAAATAAAGTGTTAAATTTGCTATGCGTTCGTAGTGTAATTTCAGATGACAGGTCGGCCCATATTGTAGGATTGACTATGCCCTTGTCAGATATATAGTAATCAACAGGTGCTAGCTGAGCTGTTGGGCATAACGGCTTACTCTCAGCCATATCAACAACAAAACAATCAGCTATTTCCCCTGGAGGTAAATACTACAAACTAAAACAATGCTTAAGCCACTTACCAGCGTTAGACGAATTGTCTTGGAACACACTTGCTAGCCCAATACGCCACCATACCTGGCCCAGGTGAAATCGACACCCCAAGAGTTGAGTGACCTCGCTCCATGTTGACTGAATTGATTCAAGTATAACAACCTCCAAATCTGCACATATTCTTTAGTAGAAGTTTCAACCCTAAACATTCGCACTTTTCCTTTACAAAACGAAACACAGGAGGAATATTGCAAACTGCTTTTACTCCCAAAAACAATCACATTGCTTTGGCGATCATTCGGTAGCACAAAATCTTCGTTAGTAGAGTTACATACAGCTTCATGAACTTCAAGTAAGGTAGTTTCGGCATATAGTGACGTCATTCTCTGTAGATTGCTTCACGTAACAGTTGGTCAGTAAAATGCAATACACCAGCACAAATCTCGGGATTCTCATTAAATGTGTTGGATGTTACAATGTTTGGTTTTTCACATAAGTCACTAGCCGTTTTCCTTTCACACGACGCATGAACTTTTTCACATACAGGACTTCTTTCATTGCTCTGGTGATTATGACCGACTAGAGTTTTCGTATCCCTGTTTAAGATTATTATTTTGACAGGACAATTCTTAACTGTACAACTTCCGTCTATATATTGTGTACACTTCGCGAAACTTAAACCCTTTCTTACAAGTTAAGTCTTTCCCTCTATTACTACCCTCCTTGAACCACCTCCATGTCAACCTTCACTTGTCTGCCTCACACTGTTTATGTCTCTCAACTCAATGTGCCTACTACTCAGTGCAAACACGCCCCCTGGGAATCGTACACGGTAAATAGATGCGCCTATCACCAAGATTTCGTGCGCTACCAACTTCACAAAAACAAAAAAAAAAATACTAGCCAAATGTGGTATGCGCAAACCCATTACCCTTCAATATAACCTTACTTCACAATATCAAACAAAACTAATGCACTACCCCGGCCACCCGTGGCGGTAATATGCGATATACGATAGTGTATATGTGAGAATAATTTTACATTTTTTGTTTCAAAATTTACTTTAGAAAGAAGCGAATATTATGTTTTCTTCAGCGCTCCCGTAGCTTATTTATTTTGTAGCTTGAGTTAACATTGTCGGCCATAGAAAACTTGTTTGTATTGTAAAATACGCGCTAAGGTGAAATAGATAATCCTTTTACTATCGATAATTTATGTTAATATGTTAATTAATAATATGTTAATTAATAATTTAATTAGTTGATACACATTATCAAATACGCTGCATCTAATCACATTTAATTTACCTTAATTTGTTATAATATCAACGCAAAGAAAGTAAACGTGAATGCTCAGTAAATTGCAAAGAGTCCTGAATGATCGTAGCAACATAGTCATTTGTTTTTACGTAATTATGAAACAGCAATTTGCCTTGTGGCAAGTTACAATTTTATACCTGTCATATGTGTCATATTTGTAATTTATGTGAAACAACTGTCATAAAATACCCAAGAATTTTTCAAATTTTCACACTTGTCAACTTTTATGAAACAAGCCACAGGTCTTCTGAAGATCGAAGTGAAGGTTAATACTGAAACAGAACGCTTGAAGAATACTAACTGGGCTCTTGAATAAAAGTTTATTTTTATGCTACATAATCTAAAAATACACCTTTTCTTCTTTTTTCACAAGGTTAGGACTATCGACCTGTTCCGTCCTCAATTAAACATATCACTCCACCTTGTTCTTTATCTTCCTACTTCGCGATAGTTTTAGTTTTAGTTTTTTCAGATCTTCCGTATGATGCTTGGGTAGGTCCATAAGTATCCGGCTTCGCCGATAAGGGTTATCGCGTTCACAAAAGCCTTATCTGTTAAGTAAATAATTACAGCTGTAACTGTGTTCAGATGTTCAGATATAGTTGCATAAAGAAGGCTATGTGTAGAAGATTGTGACATGTTCAAAATGGAGTATCGACCTGTTATTAAGTTCTTCACAAAAGAAGGACTTACTCCAAATAAAATTAAACAGCAATTGGACGGTATATATGGAAAAGCATCCCCTTCATATTCCACCTTAAAAGAATGGGCCAAACTTTTTCGAATAGGTAGAGAAGAAGCATTGAAGACAAAGGGCGTGCAGGTCGGCCCTTGGAGGTGTTCACTCCTGAAAACATCGCTCTTGTGAAAGAAGAAATTATGAAAAAACCGGCGGCTCAAAGTTACAGAAATAGCAGCAAGGTTGGGCCTTTCTAAAACAGTCCTTCGAATTTAAACATGAATAATGTTAGTGTAAGATGGGTGCCTAGACTTATTTTCTCAGTTCAAAAGCAGCAATGAGTCATCTGTTGTCAGGCATTTTTGGAGTTCTGCCGCGGGAAAGAGAGAAAAGTTCTGCAAACCATTGTTACAGGAGATGAAACTATGGTCTTCTACAGCCCAGATCTAGCTCACAGTGACTATTTGTTCTTCTCAAAACTCAAGAAGGACCTTCGAGGAAGGAAATTTAAGTGTGATGTTGAAGTGATGGGTGCTGTTTATTATCATTTCGCAGACAAGACTTCTGGCTTGGGGAGAGGGGTTGAAATGTTAATTAAAAAATGTGAGAAGTGTATTGCAATAAAGGGTAAACTATATTGAAAAGTGAAATATAGTTTTTGTCTTTATCATACCTAGAAAATGGTTAGGCTGGAAACTTATGAACCTACCCTCGTACATTAAAACGCAGATAGTTAAAACTAGAGATTTGTTTTATTATTTGTTCATTAATAACTATCTTATATCAGTGTTCCCTAAAAGGCATTGATTTTGTCTTTGTTATTGAAATCTTTAAATGATATGTCTCCTTGATATCTATCAAATTATTAACACTTCTCTGCAGACCATCTTTCGTTTCCTCAAAAATAACCTGATCGCTAGTACATGAAATTGTTTTCAATTATATCTATTAATTTGAATACCCCTAGTAGAATAGTTTTCCACTCTTTAATTATATTAAATAATGTTGGCGATAAAGGACATCCTTGTTACGCCTTGTTTATTTCTTGTGTTTTGTTTCCAACTCTAACGCCATTGTCAATCTTGAACTTATAGACTCTGAATTACCTTAGTCAGATGACTCGGATATCCTTTCTCTAGCATTACAGCACATAGTATGTTTCGGTGAACCCTATCAAAATAATCTCGGGAGTTTAAAAAAAAAAAAAACAAATAATTCCATTTTGCACATTGACTTGTTGTTGGTGCATTTTGTACAGTAAACAAACAAACTCTGGAAATCGGGGTTTACACTGCCCTCGCTTCGTTGATCATCAGATAGTGTTTTGTTAAAATGGTGGCCACAGTAGAGGAGAAGGCATTTGTGTGCTGGAATTCCATACGATTAAATCCATAATCATTATTCAACGTGGATTTACAGTAGAATATGGGAAAAATCCACCCAGAGATAAATATAGTGTGGCACATTTAAAATCTTCCGCTACCAAGTCACCCGCTTCTTACCGGCGCACCCCGCCCATCGCCGGCATCCGACGTTGCGAACTCACGGCGCAACAACAGCCCGCCGTTTTAAAACTTGCATACTACAAATAAAATACATCCTTTTTACTGGAAGTGTTTGCACGACATAAAGCCTGCATTATAACTCATCAGTTCTGCACGAATGAACCTTATTTTATTAGAATGTTGTTTAATTTATCCAGAGTGTGAGGACTGCTGGTGTACACTTTATTTTTCACTTTCCCAGAGATAAAAACCACAGATGTTAAACCTTAAGAGAACCGTACCCAACAAGTTTGCGGCACAATTCCGTCATAGATGAATTAGCAGTATGAGTTTTGGCATTGTCCTACTGGCAAATTTGTGAAACTTCCCTCGGCGTTTACTTATTACACAACGGTTTTAAAATGCTACTTATGCACCTTTCACTATTATTGTGTTTTCAAACATACTTCCGAATACTTTTTTCGCACAAATGATTTTTTTCCTCTTGTAGTGGAATGAATGGCGTTTAACGCCCGTTTTTACTACTGACGCACAACAAACGATGGACACGGATGATACATGAAATGAAACGATAAACTGGGAAAGGATTTATTTTTAAGGAAGGAAACGTCCCAGGCCTAAGTTTAGGGTACTTCCCAGACATTTGCCATTTATGAAGACTGAAGAAAACCTGAAAAAAAAAAAACCTGTGTCATGGAGGACAGCCCTAGTGGGATTCGAATCTCAAACCTCCCGCTCACGAGTCCGCGCCTTAACGACCTCGGCCACCCGTGGCGGTCTCTTGTAGTGGAACTTTTGTCATTTAGGAGAAAACCAAGTTACATCGAAAAAACTAATTGACGTGGGATCAGTTTCCGCGTTATAAACTTTTCTAGCTTCAAATTACAAAAATGTAGGTGCCTTTGTAATCGAGGCACTGTTTTGATGAACTAGCGTGGATTTCATTTAGTAATTTTTGTCACTTGTCTTGCAGATTCTTTAGAAAAACTTCTGTTGTTTTTATTAGAATTGGGAGGTTAGAATATATATGTGTAAATTTTGCCTTATTCTACCATATGCTTTCTTGCACTTTATGTACAGTGCTGGAAAAATGACTAGACGCACTCTGAGAGCAGGAAATATTTTACTTCCACTTCATTTTCGAGCGCAGTTCATATTGCTGAGTATACCGCTGCCTTTGCTGTGCTTCAACTGTGTAAACAAAAGTAGTCCACGGTGTCGAGAGGTAGAGGCAGAGCACACCCATAGAGTGTTGGCGTTGGAGGTTTAAGTGCTATTGTCATTTTCCCCCCGACCATGTCATCTGTAGTGTAATGAGTCAACGCGTTTCTCACTCTTATATTAAATTAACAAGGCTCGGTTATAGATTGCGCGCGCGTGTGTGTGTTCCATATGTTACCGACAGAGATCTCCATCGATGCGCTAACCCTACAAGGGCGCATCAATTTACTCCATTTCTACGAATGGCAGAGACCGCTGATAAACGTGCTGCTATTTTCACTGTTATTTCTTGACTCTTAAACCGAAGATCGCAGGTTCGATCTCGGCAGGACCGAGGGATTTTTTCGGGCGTAAAAATCCTAAGTATAGTTTCCTTCGGAAGGGAAGTAAAACCGTGGGTCCTGTGTCGTACATTTACGGCACGATAAAGAACCTCAAGCCTGGAAGAAGAGGCCCCTGAGCAAAATTTGTCGGCCGTTTCACGCCCTGAATTGAATGGGACGCTGATGACCTGAGCTGTTAAAGACAATCCGTAAAAAAACCAATTCAAATCACTGTTATTTCACAGTACTATATGACAACAGAGCAGGTAACATTTGTGGCGTCCCATCGTTCACTGAGAGAAAACTTTATCCGTAAAACTGACAAACTGTTGTGAGGAAAAGAATACTTCTCGCGTGTCTCTACAGAGAATGCAGAGATCGACGAGGTCCTTTTTGAACGACCGCTGAGTACAGGGATTTGTTTATGTCGGATAATGCACGGACTGTTAGCAACCGCCGCAAGGATGCCGGACTTCGGTATAGACGTTAGCAGTTAAGGAAGCTTTAACCGACGCCCACATAAGTGACATTTGCAGAGCTTTATGAAAACTTCGCTTGGGGAAACTCATTTTCTTTGAGGAAGTTAGTACAAGTGCCTCTGTTACTGTATCTGTTCAAAGGCCGAGTGGACTCGCTACAACAGATGCTATCTGGCCACTCGAGCAAGGAATGGTCGAGTTTGACGTGGACATCTTGAGATTAAGCAGCATGCTGGAACGCTCCAACAGTATTACATTCCATCGGCATAACCATTCGTCCGTAAGTCGGTCAAGGTTCAGACAAATAACCAGATTTAAACCCAACAAAATTTTGGGGGGAAAATCAAGAACATGCTTTCTCAAGGTTCCAGGTTCACAAATTCGCAATTCTGGCATGCCATATGAGGTACTTGGGAATCACGAAGAGAGAACTCAAATAATTTTAGGAAGTTGATGGATTCCATGCCTGGAACACAGTGGTAGCAAATCACGGAGTCACAAAAAATATTAGATCGTTTTGTTTGTTTGTTTGTTTCTTTCTTTCTTTCTTTCTTACATTTTGTGTTTTCTTTTTTGTTTTGTTTAAGAGGGATAGGGTTTAGGTCTCTGCGAGTATATATAACCTCCCCCTATTACGAGAAATGCAACTAAACAGTTCACATATGTCACATGGTGAACACAGTATCATAAAACACTGATTATGTGAATAATACTATTACTAGAAATAATATGTGAGTATCTAGATACGCACCTTCTCGGTTATCACATTGAATTCCAAACCCAGTATGCTCTGGCAATGAGCAACTTCTACAATGGAAGCTACTTCTCTCTATCTGTTTTATATACTAATGCTCACAGGGGATAGTGGTAGAGTATTTATGCATATTTGCGAAGAATCGCTCTTTGAACTACTCCCCAATAATTTTTGCATCTTAATGTAATGTGTTGTTTATTAACGTCTGGGTGAACAAAACAAATTCATGTTCTGGCTATCCAGATGGTTTGTACACTTTAGCTGTTGTCTTCAATCCCTTTTGACAGAAATGGAGATAAGTGATTTTGACAGTTGTAGCCTCCTCTTTCTTCGATGTTGAATACTTGTAAGGCTGTAGCAATCGCTTGCATCTCAACACCCCCTGCCGCTTCAGTACTGCTCAGTTCAAGGTTTTGTTGGACATGCATCTCCTGTTTATGTTCATCTCCCAGGCTATCACCGTCAGCTCCGCAACTGGATTCTGCCGAACATGAGCGCAGGGCCATATTCTACAAAAGTATGGTCCTTGTATAGCATGGTCATGTAACTTTCTGTTGCAAGAAAGAAGTGCAATACTTGTAAAGTATTAGTAAAATGTTACAAGTGACGTCATATAAGAGTAAGAAGGAGGAACAGCTATTTGTCATACGTCGCATTATCTTGAATTATGTTACGTCTACTCCTTGGGAATTTTAAAGTACAGAGCGAGTTATTGTCATTTCTGCTAAATAGATCTTTATTTTCTCTCAGATATATTGGCAGTTTATTACGGTTTATCGATATATAAGCTTAATAATCCACTTTGAGACACGGTTACATTTAGGAGCATACATTTCAGTCGTCGGGAAATGGCAGAAGAATCGAGCTTCCCGATTGCTCTCGGCCATTTACTTTATTCGTCCATTTGATCCTTTATATTCATTGCTTGACAATCACGTTTTCAGTACTAGAAAAACCTGGAAAATTTGTGTCAAAATAGATTATTTTAAAAGAGAATGAAGAATGAAAAATTATTTGAAACAGGAAACGCCAATATCAGTCATAAGTCGCACTTTAATTGCACTTAACCTTACTTTATCATTGTACACAAATATTGAATTATTATTTTTATACATATTCCTGCTCATCAATATCATCACTTTCGCTAATATTTAGCACATTTGGGCCAACTGAATCCCAAAATCATTAAAATGATAATACATTTTGTGCTTGTATTGGAAATTACAATATTCCTACTACCAGTGCTCGACTAATGCTAACACTTCTGTGGAACAGACCTACGTAAAATCACTTGTAAGTTGTAAAGTACACGCGTAGCGGAAACTGTGTGGAACAAATTTTTACTAATAACTACAAGTTACAAGTCCATACACAGACCATACTTTTGTAGGACAGAGCCCAATGTCTAGAACGGTCATCTACAATAGAGGTGCGAAACACATTCTATAGATTTCTAACTTTTTAAGCATCTAGTGATTTTCCTGCACTATGAAGGACTATCGCACCAACACGGTTTTCATTATTTCCTCATTTCATTAAACGTCTAGAAGTATTCTTTCTGTGACACCTGAACTCAGTGAGGGCGGTTGTGCGTGGTAACAAAACTGTTATCTAATCGCCACCTGGTACAGTTTCTTTAACAATTTTGTAACAGCATATACGGCAAGTGTAGGTCACGCATAGACATTTCAAAACGAAGTGTTACGGTCTTTATCTGGTGCGAAATCTGTTCAACATCATTGAAGTTTTCAGCGGGAAGTACTTCTCTTATAAGCGATAAATGGAAAAAGGAACAAAATAAAGAAACTACTTAAGGCACGTGCATGCATTGTTAGCTTGCCTATTGCGTGACGAAGAACTGTCAATCGTTTATTTATTCGAGCTCTATTACGAAACTGAAGTTGTCAGTGCTGACTTGCACACGTGTTTCAGATCGTTCTACTCAAAGAAGGGTCCTCGAATTGAGTTTTACAAAGAAAATGACGCATTTAGTGCGTCGTTTGACACAAATCCTGACAAATGAAGAGCAGAATCATAAATGAATGAATGGTGTTTGACGCCCGTTTTTACTACAGAGGCACCACAGGCGGTGAACACTGGTGATACATTGGGAAACGATTTATTTTTAAGGAAGGAAACATTCCAGGCACCTCCCCGGCATTTGCCATTTATGAGGCCTGAAGAAAACCTAGAAAAACCCCAGTCAGGGAGAACGGTCCTTGCGGGATTCGAACCTCAGACCTCCCGGTCACGAGTCCGCGCCTTAACGACCTCGGTCACCCGTGGTGGTCAGAACCATAAAAATAGGTGATTGTAGTGCCAAGCCATACAAATTAGAACTTTTTTTTTTATAATAATCCACAATAATATGATGCTCGATGAGTTATTCAAATGCTGAGACCAACTCAGGAAATTTTTCCAGGAGAATTTTGAGCTCCTTAGAGAAAATCCAGATGACTTCTTTTCATATATGAGAGGTAAATTTATCACTGGTTCCGAAACCAAACAAAAGTAGGGCAATGGAGGCATTGCGTGAGAGATTCTTAAAAGACCATGGCAACACATTTACGAAGATGTCCTTGTATGAAACGGCCAAACAGAAATGTCTGCAAACCTCAGAAGAACGGTCACTGATTTAAGTTTTACACATTACCAGATGTTGTTTGAGGCTATTTAGTCATCAACTCAACAGTCAAGATCTGCCCTATGAGTTTGCTTCTCTTCCGAAACCTCAAGAAATTCCTTGGACAGGGATGGCATTATCAAAGAATCGACAATAGGATAGGGTCGGATAGTAGAGGTCAACAGAGGAGGATTGCGAACCTAGGCCGCCAGACGGGCCCCCAAGGGAGCACCTCCGAGAGGAAGGGGTATAAGATGAAGGATAGACCAGGGGGCCAAGATGAGGTGATGAACGTTTCCTCAAATGCCAGCTGTCCCCGCGAGAGTCATCCCCGCTCCCCCACCAAGATAGACCTAGGAGGGTCCATTTAGATTTCATCAGACGATAAGACAGGAACTTTTCCAAAAAGCAAGCCACCGCTATACCACGAGGCCATGCCTGGCTTGACGCTTACGACTCTATAACTGATGCTATGGAATGAAATGATAAGAAATCGGACAACAAAAAATACGTGGAAAGTAATATCTATCTAAACAATCGCCTAAGTGACTAGAGAAAACCATGAAGGAAAAAAAACTGGTCAGGATGGAATTGAGCCAGGAGCAAGTCCCGGGCTTGAACAACCCCGAGAATTTAACTGTAACAGACATTAAGATTATAGCGATTAATGCTTTGGAATCATGAACTAGGCGTGCCCCTTCTTCTTTTAGTTTATAACGGAGATTGGGCTAAAATAATTTGTTTGTTTGAACGCAGCTAAGTTCCGCCAGGCAGGCTTCCGCAAACACCGCATTGCGTATGCCATGTATTTGCTGACATTCACTATATAATTTCGTTCCAGGTGTCGCTTTGCGCTGGAAGGCTCTCCACCCTTTCTCACGCCCTCGCTTCTGACTTTGTCTTTTATGTTTTATTCAGCAGTTGGCTTAAAATGCCATGTGTGCAACTGTAATCTCGTTTTCTCCCATAAGCCGCGCTCTTTGCCCTGGTTCTGTTTCCAGTTTAGCATTTGATAATGATTAAACCGACGGTGAATATAATAATTTCTTATTTAAGTATACGATTACACAAAATTCAGAACAATATTTCAATAGACTAAACTTTGTTAAATATTGAATATTTCAGAAAACAAAGACCCTCTTTTGTTTGAATCCATTAATTAGAATTAAATTAAAAAGATATATAGTATTATCTTTCTCTTTTTTTTTTACATAAATCTGTTTTTTATCGTTATCATTGATCTTTTTCTGGCCCCTATTTCCCGTGATGCAACATCATCAAGGATGATTGGCTTCCAGGGGATTTTTTCCTTCCCCAATTTCTGAGTACTGCACGCAGAACATTATCATTGTAAATCTATCGAAACAGGTACTAGCGGGGAGGGGGGAATAACAAAGCTCGCAAAGAATTTTGTTTAATTAGAACATATAAAAATTTTAACTCAAAGTTTTAGTAATATCCATCCCATTTTTGCCACTGGGCATCTATTTTGGCCCCACTTGACAATTGAAATGATTATGTATAGGTAGACTAACATTTTATAAGAATAACTTTTTTTTTTTTTTTTTTTTTTTTTTTTTTTTTTTTTTTTTACCGCCTGCTGGCAGATGTCTCCTATAAGAATAAAAAGAAAACATTTGAAGGGTACCAGGAAAAAATAATAAAAATCCTCTTTTTACTTTTTTTCAGGTACGTAACTTGAAGTTTAAAAACGCTACAAAATTAAGCACATTAGATATATAGAAATGGTTTTGTTCTAGAATAATTCTTAAGATAGTTTCCTAACAGACCCTTCTTTTGAAATTAGTGGCATTTTTTTCGTGTTAATGAACAATAAAATGTTGATTATTTTCAATAGTATTTCATTGATGTTTATGTTTTCCCTCAACAACTATTTAGTATAATTTGGGACATTCAATAGTCATATCCAAATTCACCTGCGATTCGCTATTTTTGAAAGTTTAAAACATTTTGTTGACATTGGATACTTTAAAGGGCTAACATACTACGCCTATCGGGGTCAGAGACCTTAACGCGTTTAAAAGTCATTAACGTTTATCAACCCTGAAACGGCAAGCCTTTTAAAAAAGAAAGGGCTTCACACGCGACCCCCAGTTACTTCCTCTAAATATAGGTTTTATGACTCTTTTGTTGGTTTTTCAAGCTTTCGTAACAAAATACAAAGCATCTTTCTCTCTTGTACAATTCTTAGATTGAAGCTAATGCTTATGACGTAATATAGAATATTTATATTACTAATTACAATGCCATCTTATTATGACTAGGCTTGCATAAATATACATTGAAATCATATTTCAGTAGAGGTCGTTCGGAGGAACTATTATTACACGTCCAGCATTATAAGTGCTGCAACCTCACACTGAAAGTAGATAAATGAACATTGACAAGCAAAGTAATTGCAATATGATTAATTAAAAAAAGAAAAGTGTTAAACCCATGTATCTAAATACTGTGTTGTTATAGGATATTGCGATACAAGTGTGTAAATTGCACAATAAGAGAATCGAGGAAAACGAGAGAAGCAAGTTTTTATATTTCCAAGAATCTGATATGTGCTTAACGTTCTTGTAAAGCACAGTATATTTTGGACGATCGATATTAAATAAATTTTTTTTTAATTTAAATAATGCTTGTATTTGTTTCATAAATGAAATTGTTCCCAGTAAGTGAAGTTTGAATTTCAATGTTTTTTTTTTTTTCCAGTGTTAAAAGTTAAATTTTTATTCGTCTACAAGATTTTGCATAACAGAAAGGACAATATTTCCAATTTCCGAATATGTAGCGATTCCACCACCATCTCGATGAATAAATTAAACCGTCATCTTAAAAGGTATGAATCACACTGCTCCGGTAACATTCAGTCTATACGAATTGTAAAATTGCATTTAATTTTTCTAAATAAAGACTTAATTAGTTTGTATTCTACTATTGCGATAAGTGATTAAATCACCACTGAAATATCTTTTGTTTCTATAACAATAAGAAAAGGCGTGGTATTGTCAACTTATCAGGCATATAAACAGCCATAGAAGGAAAAAAGCATGATTTTCCATAAAAAGTATTAAAATACCAGAGGTAGTTAAAATCAAAAATATTAAAATCATAATTCCAATTTAGATTTATGGCTGTATTTTTAAGGGTCTAGAAAATACAATTTTTATAACCATATCAAATGTATTGTTTGAAAATAATATAACAATTAATTATAAAGTGGGTAACGTGAATGAAGGAAGGAAGGGACATATCGAGTCGCCAATTGAAACTGGATCAACCTAAAGATGAACAAAGTGTAGCTGTAGCTACATTGCAAAACACGTTCGGTTAATCTTATCATCTGTTCTCCAGTATGTGAGAAGTTTGGTGTTCAAAAAGTTGGTCTAATGTAATCATATCTGACCTCGTAGATGCAGGTTCGGGAGTTCAATCACCGGACTTTTAGTCTTCGGAAGGGAAGTAAAGCCGTGAGTTCCGTATCGTAGATTTACGACACGTCTTCAAACCTGAAAAAGAGGCTCTGAGAAAAATTTATCGGCCGTTTCACGCTCTGAATTGAACGATGATGACCAGAAAGTTCAAAGGCGTCCTTAAATAAACCAAATAAATAAATAAATTGCCTTAAACAATTTAAAATTTACATAAAAGGCATCATTATGATAGTATAACTTCTGTAAAGAAGGTAAACTTTTATATTCAATGTGGAGCACTCTTCCACTTTGCTACAAGGGAACTGAAAGTTTAGCCATATCTGCTGTTTCACTGAAAGAAATGACACACTGAATGGAAAGTTGTCATTACTAGCTGTTTTATCCTTCTGGCGGAAATAGACCAGTAAGATGCATAGAGTAAGTAAGGACTCCCCCGTCATCGTATATCTCACATAACACAAGTTTTTCTACATATATGTGGATTTTGAATCCTGAAAGATCCTGCTGGGCAGAAGAAAATCTTGGAACTCTTTTAAGACTTGTAGATGAGACTGAATTATGTAAGAGGACTTTAAAATGCAATCCCATTAAAACATTGTATACAAGTGCACTCCTTTCCCAATAATGAAAGATGAAGGCTTCTGTTTCAGCATTAATTTAAGCATGTGCTTATGTAATAAACTAAGAATGAAATACCATGCTATGTATAAGGGAGGGGTAAATTCGGTAAGTATTCGACTTTCCCATCTTAGGTACATGAAAAAATAAAAATACACATATCATTTTTCAACGTAATCTCTCTGTAACTCAAAGAATTTCTTATATCTCTGGATTAAATTGTCAATCCCCATTAAAAAAAATAATAATCCGAGGATTTGTCTCAAAATGTTAGAAAACAATGTCCTTCTATTCCTTATCTCATATGAATCTCCCCCTAGAAGCTCATATTTCAAATTTGAGAGCAGATAATAGTGTCTGGGGCAAGGTCTGGGCTATACGGTGGATGATCCAGCTCCTGGAAACCACATGTGCTCACAGCAGCTGTGTGAACTGCTCCGTTGTCGTACAGCAAATGGTCACCTCGCCAATGCTTCCAGTCACCACTGTATTTCTTGCTTTGAAGTCTATCATCAGAATTAGTCACCATCATGAACTGTGTGACATTGGCCTTTCATCCGTCAAAGAAACGATTTTCTTTTTGAAAGAGGTTGATAGGAGAGGACCATAGTTCCGTCTCCTGCGACGATGGTTTTCAGTACTACATAGGTACAAAATCTTCTGACAACATTCCACGCACACTTGCATTTAAGGTGCTGAAAGAATTCGGATCACCCATTTTGCAGTGGCCTTGTGCATTGCAAATGAAGAGTGTGAAGCAAAATTGTTTGAGAATGCCCCAGTCTTGCAGCTTTTTCTTTTGTTTTCAACGCCTACCTCTCAAAACTTCCTGCTCGACAAGTTAGATGTTTTCTTGTGTCAAAATCATCTCTGGCCACAGTTACAGTTCTTGTGGCTCACCCCCATGAAATGTAAATATAATATGTATGTGCAAATCTAATAATAATATTTAGTAATGTGGATATCAAGTTTGTATATATGTTTCATGAGATCTTAAGTTAACATGCTATTTGAATGTAGCCCGAAGGAAAGGTCTCTGGTGTCTTCTGTTACGATAGCTTGGAAAGCCAAAGAGACCATAAAATTCTCTGCAAAAAGGATGAGAGTAGACCCGAGACTCGAATGTGATGCCACCTTTAAAAGGACTGCCGTTGGAAGGTTAATAAACCCAAGGACTTTTAAATTCGTTAGAGCTTTGAACCCGACAGGCCGTTGTACAATTAGACTTTAAATTAATCAATGTCATCAAGAGTTTTAAACTTTCAAATAATAACGAATGGTACGTGCTGGCAGGTGAACTTAAGCCAGTCAATAGTAAATGTATATTTTAAACTTTTAAACCAAGGCGCGAAATGTGCGCGTGCGTGTGTGATCCTGTGGCTTAGTGAAGCCAACGGTTATTTAATTTCAATCAAGTATATAAGGAAACATTTGCTCAACTGGAACAAGCAGTAGGCAGTTTCAGATCAGATTGTAGATAACAGGTTCTATTTCAGTTCACGCAGATCAACGCAGTTACAGACAATCCACGCAGATACTTCAGTTTAAGTAACGCGTTTTAACTTTCACATTCTGCGGGGACACTTATACTCATCTGCAAGTTTTACACGTGGCCAGACACACTCATTATTGAAGTTTACACGCTGCGACGCACACATTTCTAAGTTCTATACGCCTCGAGATATATGCTGAGGCATTCATAATAAATTCAACTTCAGACGCGGTTCTCAGATTCAGTTCATATCCGTGGATGTCACAGTAGCTAGATTTATATTCGATGTAAATAACTTCTAACGTATGCAAAACACCAGAGAACGCGACAGATCTTGAGCATTACTATATATACTTATATGTATATAATTTCTCATCCTGCGGTTGTTTATACTACTGGTTTCCCCATCCCAGTTCTGTTGAGTACGAATTAACAAAATAGCCGAATAATCCCCTGAGAAATTGTTGTCACCGAAGGGTAAACATCACCACAGCAAAACCGCTTGATAATTTGACAGCTAACATGAGACCAACAACATCACCATCGACAAATCGATCTCATAATTTGGCATCACCAACGTGAAGCCAATACCAAACCACCTCATAATTTGGCGCTGCCATACCAAACCATCTCACCTATTCGCATGTGAATCATCTTCAAAGTTCTCTCTGCCCAAAAGATTTGACTTATTATTCACAGTGGAATGTGAAGGAGAAATTTCTCCATACACCCCGTCAAGGTGTTTAATATCACTGGGTTAACGTGCTTTGTTAAAATTTTATTCATTATTCTTTATTGCATTTTGAACGTCACGCTGTATTATGTAACACGTTTGACTTAAAGGAGCTTCTCTATGTAAATGAATGGTGTGTGGAGGTGTTTACACTCCTGAAACGTGTATAAGACAGAATGAAGATCGCAACAATCTGTATCAGGCCGGAAACTTAGTATATCTGCATTCAATAGAGCTATATGATAAAACATAAAAATTGTATTGCTTTAATGATCACCCAACATTCCTTCTACTTTTCAAAATAATCTGAAATGTCTGTTTTAGAATTACAGGGGCTGGCTCGCCGCGTTCTTTTTAATGTAAAATTTTGTCTAAATTTTATCTTTTTCAAAACCAAAAAACCCTGCAAGAAACATGAAGTTATGTAGGTCATCTCATTTCTAGGTAAATACCACTACAAGCAACCTTATTACAGACTACCAATTTATGTCAAGATCATATATATCGATTTTCGAGATATTAAAAATAGAACGACAGTTTCCGGACAGATGTCGTCAAGTTTCCGAAGATCTTCTGAGACTGAGAGTAATGTAGACAGGAATGACAGCGAATCCTTTTACCCTTTAAATAGTTTCCTAACCTAACCCATTTTGGTCAAAATTCTCGCTTTGTGAAAGTCAATGGACAAATCTCCTTGTTTCTCAGACATCCTTGAATGTTATTCTCAGAATCAGCAACACCCGTGTCTAGCAGGAGGAATAGCAAATTAGCATTTCAGCTTGCGCTATATTCCTTGTTTTCTGCTACAATAGACCTCGCCATTTTGTGTCCTCTTTAAACGCCTGATGTCATAAAACACATAGAGGGTTTTGACAGGCCGAATCTCCATATTAAAATTTGATTTTACGATAAAAATCAGATGCGTTTTATATCCCTTTGTTACACAACGCTGCGATTCTTAGCTTTATCTCTATAAGAGGTAATTAATTAGTACAACACATGGTATTTGTTTATGGTATCAGTTGACACAACCTGCACTTGCGAGGATAAACCCATTAGTTTCCGACCTCGCCGATAAGGATTATCGCCTTCACAAAACTCTTATCTGATGCCATTCCTAATCTGTTAAGTAAATAACTGCAGCTGTAACTTCCGCCCCAATGTATTCAGTTGTTCAGATATAGCTGCATAAAGAAGGCTATGTGTAGAAGATTGTGGCATGTTCAAAATGGAGTATCGAGCTGTATTAAATTCTTCACAAAAGAAGGACTTATTCCAAGTGAAATTAAACAGCGATTGGAGGGTGTATATGGGGAAGCATTCCCCTCACATTCAACCGTAAAAGAATGGGGCAAACTTTTTTGAATGGGTCGAGAAAGCATTGAAGACGAAGAGCGTGCAGGTCGGCCCTTGGAGATGCTCAAGGTTACAACAATAGCAGCAAGATTGGGCCTTTCTAAAACAACAGTGCTTCGAATTATTTATGAACATTTAAACATGAATAAGGTTAGTGCAAGATGGGTACCTAAACTTCTTTCCTCAGTTCAAAACCAGCAACAGTCATCTGTTGTCAGGCATTTTTGGAGATCTGCCGTGGCAACGAGAGAGAATTTGTGCAAACCATTATTACAGGAGATGAAACTGTGGTCCTCTACTATGATCCCTTGTCCAAAAGAGAATCAATGGAGTGGCTTAAATCTGGCGAAGCACCGCCTCTAAAGGCCAAGGTCATTCAGTCAACTAAGAAGATTATGGTCACAATTTTTTGGGACTGTGAAGGAATACTCATTGACTTCAAGGAGAGGAACACCACAGTAAATGGGGAGTACTATGCTGGCCTACTGCACAGACTACGTGCTTCCATCAAAGAGAAAAGGCAAGGAAAGCTGAGTAGTGGTGTGCGTCTTCTTCACGACAACGCACCTGTGCACACAGCTGTTGTTGCAAAGGAAGCTGTGAAGAAATATGACTTTAAGGAGATCGACCATCCACCCTACGGCCCAGATCTAGCTCCCAGTGACTATTTCCTCTTCTCAAAACTCAAAAAGGACTTTTGAGGAAGAAAATTTAAGTGTGATGAAGAAGAGATGGATGCTGTCTATGCCCATTTTCCAGACAAGACTTCTGACTATTTTGGGGGGAGGGGATTGAAATGTTAATTCAAAGATGTGAGAAGTGTATTGCAATAAAGGGTAAGTATACTGAAAAGTGAAATATAGTTTTTGTCTTTATCATACCTAGAAAAGGGCTAGGCCGAAAACTTGTGGACCTACCCTCGTACATATAAACTCATTCCAGAGTATATATAGTCCTGGAATGAATTTGTGTGTGTGTGTGTGTGTGTATATATATATATATGTAGTTAAGAGCAATTAGCACACAAATTCCACGCAATGAAAGCACCGAGTAATAAGAACGCCAACCCTTGTTGACAAAACCTCCCCAAATTAACTACAAGCTACTACCAGCACATGCATTATAGGCCTTAGCTACCGGCTTCTCCCATTAAGCAGCTGCGTTCTGCCGTTAGTAGCTGAAAGTAACTGAAATAACTTCACTGTATAATGTACACATTTATGATTTCTGGAGAAAATGAGCTTAGTTATTCTTTATATAATATAAGTTCGCATTTCCCTGCAGACCCTCGTAAGCATTCTATGTATGTTTATGTTTCTACCGATCGCTTTTTAATCACAAGCGCCATAAATTCTGCCAGGTGACCTTGAAGGGCTGTCCAAAGTAGTATTTATTTTTGGCAGGTTTTTCTTGCTACTCTACCCTTGATATAGCTTGTGAGCTGAAAGTTCTGAGATTTATAAAGTTAAAAGTGACATTTTGAACGCTGTATGCTTTATGTAGGACACTGCCGATTGATATTAACGTTGCATAATGAACGTACTGGTCTTTTGCTCTCTTATTACATCAAGCTACTTTCGGACGTGTAAATAAATACTTGAGACAAGGAGATCTAGTCTATGCAAATAAAACTATTTGAACAAAGATATGTCATTTATCTGCCATGTTTCGTCGCCATCCGTAATTTACAGTCGCATACACATCTATAAATAGATAAGAACCTTTGTTTCTTTATATACAACAGAGCTGATTACAGTACATGTTCCCATAATTTTTTTTTTTTCGTTATGTTGATACCCGTGTGAAGATCTGGGGAGAACACAACAAACAAACGAAGAGCGCAGAAAAACATGCTGTGCGTGTAACTGAAGGTGACTGTTGCCCTTAACCTGCAAAGGAAATGAACGTTTTGCGGAAGTATGGAGCAGTTATTTATGAGTCACAATAAATTGTCCTTGTAACACACGGGATTGGCATTTTCACATTCATGGAACAACGCTTGTGAATCGACCGAAACAAGAAATAACTTTAGAATCAGAGCAAGAGCTTTTAGCCTTGACGTTCTAAATTTACACGGCTCTACTGAAAATAAGGAAAAAGAGAGCGTGTATGCTTTTAAAAAAGGTATGTAGATGATTTGTAGTAAGTTGAGTGAGGCTGCAGGCACATTCATTTATGAGGAGGGGGCAAGCCTTCTAACTTTACTTACAATATCAATGGGAATACTTTCGTGTACATGCTACAATTTATTATGTCATACAGAACGTTAGCAGTTTCTTTACAGCTCTTGCTGTTTCTGCTACAACCTTCCCGAATACAATTCTTAGTTCCACTTGTATTACGCTTTTTTCTTCTTTGTGTATTATTGTTTATCGCTTATTTGCGGGGGCAGGTCCATAACTTTCCGGTCTTGCCCATAAGGATTATGGCCTTCATAAAATCCTTATCTGGTGGCATACTTTATTTGTTAAATAAATAATTCAGCTGTAACTTCCGCTCCGCTGTGTTCAGTTCAGATATACTTGCACAAAGAAGGCTATGTGTAGAAGAATGTGACATATTCAAAATGGAGTATCGGGCTATTATTAAGTTCTTCTCAACAGCAGGACTTACTCCAAATGAAATTAAACAGCAACTGGACGGCGTATATGGGGAAGCATCCTCCTCATATTCTACGGTAAAAGAACGGACCAAACTTTTTCGAACGGGTCGAGAAAGCATTGAAGACGAAGAGCGGCACGTCGGCCCTTGGAGGTGCTCACTCCTGAAAACATCGCTCAATCTTGCGGAAGGAGAAATTATGGAAGACCGGCGGCTCAAAGTTACAGAAATGGCACCAAGGTCGGGCCTTTCTAAAACAACAGTGCTTCGAATTATTCACGAACATTTAAACATGAATAAGGTTAGCGCAAGATGGGTGCCTTGACTGCTTTCCTCGGTCCAAAAGGAGCAACGAGTCATCTGTTGTCAGACATTTTTGGAGCTCTGCCGTGGCAACGAGAGAGAAGTTCTGCAAACCATTGTTACAGGAGATAAAACTATGGTCCCTTACTATGATCCCTTGTCCAAAAGAGAGCGAATGGAGTGGCGTAAACCTGGCGAAGCACAGTCTCTATAGGCCAAGGCCACTTAGTTAACCAAGAAGATCATGGTTACATCTTTTCGGACTGTGAAGGAATACTCTCCGTTGACTTCAAGGAGAGGAATACCACAGTAAAAGTGGAGTACTATGCTGGCCTGCTGCACAGACTACGTGCTTCCATCAAAGAGAAAAGGCGAGGAAAGCTGAGTAGTGGTTGTGTGCGTCTCCTTCACGACAACGCGCTTATGCACATATATCATGTTGCAAAGGAAGCTGTGAAGAGATGTGACCTCAAGTAGATCGACCATCCACCCTACGACCCAGATCTAGCTCCCTGGGACCATTTGCTCTTCTCAAAACTCAAGAAGGACCTTCGATGAAGAAAATTTAAGTGTGACGAAGAAGTGATGGATGCTATTTATGCCCATTTTCCACACAAGACTTCCGACTATTTGGGGGGGGGGATTGAAATGTTAATTCAAAGATGTGAGAAGTGTATTGCAATAAAGGGTAAGTATATTGAAAAATGAAATATAGTTTTTGTTTTTATCATACCTAGAAAATGGTTAGGCCGGAATCTTATGGACCTACCCATACTTATGTATTTATGCTTTAATATTTCCTCGTCTTAGTCGATTAACAGCGTAGTTTATGTTCTTGGCCCTTGTTTAATGTATTTAAACACATATGCTCTTGCTTTACTAACTTAACTAGATTTCAGTTCGTAAGTTTAACTATTTTTAATCTACATTAAAGCTGCCGGGCATTTTTTTGTAAAGGAGGATTTTTAAATAGCCTTTCATCTACAATATTAACAAATAGTTAGCTTTTTATTTATTGTAGTATCATATTAAGCGTTCAGATTGTTCATACCAACTATCGATGGGGTGGGTAGCAGACAGAACCAGATGTGTGGGAGTGTGGAGCACTCCGGCCCACTTGTGGAGGTACTCGCATTGGATTATTAAAGGGCTTGCCGTGTGTGTCTACACACCTCCGGGAGGAAGAGAGGGTCTGTCTCCATGGGTATACAAATGTAGATGCGAAAATTCCGAGTAGCCCTTCAGAAGAGCAATACCTTTTCAAAGCTCAAGTCACCGTCACACCGCACCACCTCGCCTGGGATTTTCGACCCTGCAATAGAACCAACGGAATGAAACGATATGAAAAGGGAGAGCGGAAAATACGTGGAAAATAAATATGTATCCCAGCCTTCGACTATGTCACGAGAGAAACCACGAAAAAACCACGAAAAAACCCAAGGGGATTGGAACCCGGAACCTCCAATGCGAGTCTCGAATTTTGCAGTTTGAGGATAGATACCGAGTCAAATGAGCAGCATAAACATTGCTTTGTTTATTCAACTTGCTCGGTTGTGTAGGTCCTTTACGACGAGAATAAATTAATCCTAAGTATTTAGGTTCATATTCTAACACGGCTTTCATGTGCAATTTAGGGGAACAAGGCATTCATTAAGTATACGCGTGTCACATTAGATGATACCTAAAAACTGTAATTTTAATTTTTAACATTTTGACTATGTGTAAGTGTTAATATATTATTAAAGTTTATCATAGGAAAATATCTTTTTTAAAAGTATTTTGAACACAAAAATTATGAAAAAACAATTCAGCAAAGCGGCCATTTTCATTTACCATTTGCTAAGAAACTATAGTTCGTCCATTTTGTAGATTTTCATAAGGAATAAGACTAGTATTATGAAAGTAGGTTTTGATAAATAGCATTGAATACTGAAAATTTATTAAAAAAACATAGGTTATCTTCAATATTCAGAAATTTTTTCATACTCTTATTAAAATTTGTCTTCATAATAATGTTCTTGTTTATTGATGAGGGTCTTAAAACATACACAAAATTTAACGGTGTACTAACTAGCTAGAGTTTCTGAGAAAAGGATACGAGTAAATGTCACTCTTTTTGGTTTTATTATTGTCAAATGTTTTCTTCTCAAAATAGTTTTAAAGAAATGATCCTTATATCATATGACAAAAATATAATAATGCCCATAAACTATTTTACAAATTGTAATAATTTGAAGAACATCCATTTAATCGTTTTTTTAAATATTTCCAAATATAGTATCTGATGTGAAATATGGGTACCTTGCTGTTACAAGAAGCTGTAACTACAATGTTGTGGAGTTTGGACCATTAAGCAGTCAGTAACTAAATTAAGATAAAATTTTAGTAGAATAATTTATAATTAATAAATATAAAATAGTGTAGGACGATAGATGGCTGTATATTGCACTTTACTTTGTATTCATATTCATAAAAGACACGGTAATCAATTAACTGGAGCTAAATCATTCATCTTCAACAGTCGTTTTATAACCATACGATTAAGTTCTTTATATTAAGATTAATCCCGTATAGCTCGTCATTCTTTCTTTAGAAATGATTGTTGAATTTATGTACATTCTTATATACTTTCGTTCGTACTGAAATACAATTTCAAAAGAGTAACTCTGGGGGTCAAATATTCAAGGTACGCGTTTGGGAAAATTTTGCACAATTTCACTTTTTGAGTAAGAGAAAGCTTTCTCATCTATTAATGAAGAAATTCAAGTGTACGAAACAGATCTCTGATCACTTGATCATGTGAGATTTTACATGTTTGCGGCACGTGATATTGCAATACGTTTATAGTAGAAAAAAATGAATTCCGCTGTTGTTTCTACTTAAGACAAAAGAATATCTATTTTGTAAATAACGACATTTTTCCTCTTCCCTAAATGTGAAAGATGAGTATTGTAAATATGCCTAAAAGAGGCTAAAAATTGCTTTAATATAATTATTACCTGCTTTATCGACCTGAACTTCTATCAGCCGTGAGTCGGTTGCGTGTATGCGAAATTAGTCGACACATTCCCAGAGTGACGTCAGTTGCTATGCGCCAGGTGGCTTGACACTTTTTCTCTCTACTTTTATTTGTTTTGTGTTTAATGGGTGAGGTATTTACCACAGACGAAGTGGCAAGTCAAGGTTGAAACCAAGGTCAACACCAAAACCTATCCATTGGCGTTAAATAATCGCCGGGTGAAGGCTGTCTTAAGACAAGAGTCGAAAATACTTTGCTTTGAAATGTGCTTTCAATAATGTCTCGTAAACCTAAACATCATTGTTATGTTATGAGTAAATAATACATTTTAAGTCATTGAGAGAAAAGCAGTTAAGGTGATATGGCAACCGTTGCGGAGCTACCCTATAGATTTACGGGTTTGGTCGTTAACTATTTCCTAGCTTTTTTCCTCATATTTTCTTCTTTCACCGCTTTAATTATAAATGACAGTTTATCTCAAAAATACAATTGTATGTTTGAGCCGCTTTACTCGTGTTAATAGCCAGAAAAATTTTAAGTTCTATTATAATAGGTCATTATAGCGAAACTATGGTTATCTTCTGGAGAAAATCACAAAAATCTGGATGGAAACCCTACACATAAAAGAAGCATACTTAGAAGAAGAAATAAAAGAAAGACTATCTTCAGTCAGTTTTGATTCCTCATTGTTAAGGATCGATTTACAATGTTTCGATAAAACATTAATTATGAAAGTATCTCTAAAATGTATGAGTTATTTAAATAAAAACTTTCCTAAAGAATCCAGTCAACAAGTTTTATATTAAGTTCATTCCCCGCTGCAAGTCATGATATTCCTGTAGATTTCGAAGGAACGGTATTATAACTTACATCTAAAGCTACTAAAAGACATTCACAATACGACTGTTTTTCTGTCGACCTGCTACTATAAATAAAATCAATCTTTAGTTGTTCAATAACATATACGCTGATTATTTCGCTTTCACAAGGCAAAATTTGCGCCGAAATTATTCGTTGTGTGATGAATTCAGGAGATAGCCAAGCGAACCCCCACCCCCGAAATTAAAATGTGCCCCCGAAAATTTAAAATCTATTTTTAAATGTATATAATATTCATTATTAAAATAAAAAATAATTAATGAATTTATATTATCGTCTGTTTTGGTAACTGTTAGCTTGTAATGTGAAATAAAATTCCATTTCAAACTCAACAATGGGAACGAGTAGAGCGACAGGCTGGTGTAATATAATAAGCTTTCATTGTTATAACGAATTTCAAATTGTTGCAATTGCACCTATTTTACAGTTTACTGTTGAAGTACGAGGTGCTTGTGCAATCTTATTGAAAGAAGCATTACCGAAATACAATATCTAAACAAACATTATTTTCTTTCTTTTCTAATAAAAGACAGTATATTGCTGAAGATTAGTCGCTCTTCCTCAGTCTTCGATCGAAAAATGTACTATTTCTGTCACCCTTAAGTCGTCATCCTGAAGAAAGTGTTGAACGTGAGATTAAGTACCAGCAAAAAATGGGAGCGTAAGTAAAAGTGATTGTACTTTGACCGCGATTGGGATAGGGGCTTTTTGCAAATTTTGTAAAATGCATTCAAAAAACATATTGTAGTCCTATAAACTTAAAAAAGGCGGAGTTTTTATTTCTGTACCTTACACGAAATTAGGAAACCTACAGGAAGCACGGGAAAACTAGAAAAGCGTGCCAAGCCATAAAAACACGCAAAAGTCGCTGTACTGAGGGTGCCAAAAATGTATACACACTTCCACAGTAGATATCTATTTAATATATTTAAAAGTTGGGCCGAAAAACAACAGTAATGTGTAGTATGGTGTTCTATAAACAGATGTGACTGACATACATAATGATAGCGTTGCTACGTGACAGGTAAATCAACAATGAACAAATGAAGCCAAGATCGTAAATCAACATTGTCAAATGGAGCCAAGAGTATCGTATAATGTTCTGCAAACAGACGTGGCTCACATACTGTTATGCTAGCGATGCTAAAACAAAATGGAACCAAGATTATCATTTGAACAGCGGAAAGCAATTTTGAAGTTGTATTGGAAAACCGAGAATGTTGTTGAAGTTCAAAGGCAATGGAGACGTGCGTACAGAACTGAACCTCCAACGAGTAACAATTGCACGTATTCGAGACAAATTTGAGACTCATGATACTGTATGAGATGTTCACAAGGGCAGATCTGAGAGATCTCTCATAGCAACAAGCCCCGCGCACTGGATCCAAGGCACTGGATAGGACGAAAAGGTCCGATTGAGTTTCCACCGCGTTCTCCGGATCGAACTCCATTAGACTTCTACCTATGGGGAACTCTTAAGGATGTTGTATACTGTAGAAAACCAGCTACACTGACAACACTTCGGGAAGGAATAGAAACGGCATAAGCTGCAATCGCGGAGTATACTTTCACAAACGTTGTTCAATCAGTAATTCAACGTACTCAGAAGTGTAAAAAATCTATGATAATTAGATTGCTGTTTGTGTGAATTCAGTTTTGTTATGTTAACACGGTTTTTCCTTTGCTTCAAGTGTGTATACTTTTTTTTTTTTTTTTTGGATACTCTGTATATTACAGGGATTAAACGCTCCACTTAATGTGCAGATTGAAACTGATAAAAATGTTGAATTTGCAAGCTATGTCTTCTTTAATTCTAAGTATATCTTTTCTTAGTAAAGAAGAGATTACCCAATAATAAAACATGAACATCTAATTCGTAAGTAGTACTAAAACGCGACATTAACCTTAAAAATGGGTTAAATTTCGGAATGAAAGGTCCACATTTGTTACCAAATATATTGCTACAGATTTATTAAATTGTATTGATGAATTTCTAGACCTAGTCAATCAAGATGAAATAATTCTGCATGATAAATGCTTTTCCTATGGCAGACGAACTCACAAATCAAGTTTGCTAGTTCGTTATGTTACGCTGTCTCTGTCTTTTGAAGTGAAGGAAAGGTTATGTCTGGTAGAATTGATGAGCACTACAGCTGAATGTATATTCACAGCAATTGACAGTGAACTAAAAAAGAAAAATAAAACTTACTTACGACTAATTAGTAACGTGCTTTTTCCATGGTGCTGCTAATTTTAGTGGTTCTGTCACTGGGGTCCACGCTCGTTTATCACTAAAAGGGGGGCATTGGTTGCCACACATTCACTGCAGAGCACATGTTTTGTTGCTTGCTGTCACCAACTGTAGGAATAAACATTACATATTGTTAAGGACATTTATAAACTATTTCATGTTTCTCGTAAACGAGAAAATATATTATATGAAATTCAGTGTGTTTTGCAACAATCTGTTTTAAAAATACTCGAAGCTGTTGACATCCGCTGGTTGAGTGCCCATCATGCTATATTCTTGTGCTGCCAGTATATTGTGATAAACATATACACAAGAACGGTACGCATTTAGCACGTTTTGCAGGGGGAGGGCGCTTGTTACAAAAGATGAGTTACAATTTATTATAGGTTTTAGTGATTTTAGACGAAACAACGTCTCAAACTTAAGTAAAAATTTGCAAAACAATCACTTAAATTTTCATAACCATTATACTGTTTCTGGAACATTTAAGAAACGTCGCCTTTGCGATGAACATATTACGGAAAATGAAACACAAAATAAAATTAAAAATTAGAAGTGGATGCATCAGAAGTAATAAGTGTGCTCTTCACGGAAGGCAAAAAACAAACTATGAGAAATGTAAGGAAATTTGTGAAAAATATTATTAATGAAGTGGAGCAAAATTTCAATGACAAGACTGCGAAAGTGATAGAGCAAAGTGCTTGTTTTGAAAGCTTTAAAATATTTTGAAATTACTGTAAAGAAGTGTACTTGATGTCAGGACTTAAAAATGTTGACGCAGTTATTGCAAACTTGCGTTCATTTAAGTTCGCTGGTCTTAATAAATCAGATGCTTCGTCTCCTGAACTGGTGTGGAAATGTTCAACGCCATGAATAGGGTGATGACAAAATTACAGGACAGGTCAAATACGCTTCAGGCTTTTGTGAAGGGGACGAGGAACCGACAGATAATTTCATTGGAATGTCATCCATAGATATGCTGTAAAACTGCTTTGACGCATTAATTTGTAGTTTAAAAGTACTGCATGCTATATATTATTTTATTGTTTGTCATAATTTCATTCATAAAGATAATTACTCCTAATTACGCTTAATTTAATTACATATGGGAAATAAAAGGGAATTTAAGAACATTATCACCGGTGTTATTTTATTAGTGTTACAAAAACTTTAATTGTATGGCATCCCCGCGGAGGAAAGCGGCTGAATTCAACCCTGACAAGAGAGGATCGAAATAGCTGTCATACCTCTCTACAAGGTTGCGTCGTGACGCCTATATAGTTGCTACCCGTTATGTAAACAGTAGCTAGAAGGCTCTAAAGGAAACTACCATACAAATTTCTCAATGCTGTATGTTGATAACCACTCGTGGTGAAGCGTGGCTTTTTGTATAGGGTTTAACGGAAAGTCTACTTTCTGATAAATATACCAGGAAAACTGCTTTGTAAGGCTATGACATTTTTTCATGTTAAAAATTATGGCATTATGACTATAATAATGTGATAGCAAAGGCGCCGAGCCATGGGACATACTGTATATATATATTATAAGCATTTTTCATTCGTAGTTAATGAAGATATATTACGTTCATTACACATTTAACCGTAATGTGTTTTCATACTTTAATTTAATGTATCTGCGTCTGCAGGTGGATTGTCTCCGTGGATGTTATCACATGCAAAAAAAAAAAAAAAAAAAAAAAAAAAAAAAAAAAAAAAGATATTGTCACACATCGTCGACAGCATACTCGACTTCTTTGATATTGTCGTCTATCGTAATAACAATGCTAAACGATAAACAAGACTATGACATGAAATGATCTTCGGCAATGAGTTTCACATGCCCACTTGTCTCCTCCCTTCCCCCGTGTAGTCTGCACCTATGCATGATAATTAAATTAGGTGCAATATTAAAAAAAATAGGTTAATTTTCCATGAATTACCCTTAAGTCTGCTTGTATACAAATACAATTCTCCGCTTCTTTTAGCGTACACATTCAACAATCCCTCTGAAATGAATTCTTGACATTTCACTAAATTTTTAACGTCCTTTTCTCTATAATTTTAGTCAGATGCCGCGAGGTTACACTGCAATTGAGTTTACAATTAGGTAGAAATAGAAGGAATACAATTATAAACGAGCATTCAACTATCTAGCGATCCACAGTTCCGCATGAAGGAAAATATGATTAGGGTTAAAATAATTACACCATTCCACAATACAACTAAAAATAATGAAATACTATATATTAAAATGTTGGATGTTGAACTTCAGGTTCTACAAAATCCCAGAAGAGGGCAGGCTAAGTAATTGGGCCAAGTCCAAGGCTAGCCTACATAGTAATAAAAATCCCTCTTCAATCTCCCATTGAGTTATGTTTGCGCAAGGCAGGCTGAAATAATTTAGTTTTTCAATAAATTAACAAGCAAATGTTGGTTAGGCTCAGACTTGCAGCCTGAATGAACCTTTCACACCTGCTAATCACTTAACCATGGAAACAGCAAAACGTTGTTTTGCGTGTAATATTCAAGCTTTGGATAAACTGGTGTATGCAAAAAAGGAATCTTGACGATGCAGATCATACCCATCTTCATCCCAGGATGTAATGCTACAATGCTTTAACTACTCACCAAAATTAGCCCATTATTGAAGCAATCATATTAAACAGGTAGCCTTTCCAGTACATAAATACACAGAAAATGCAATAATCTCAAGCTGTACCTTTAACAATTCCACTAGATAAAGTTACTTATAGACAATAAAATACAAACTGTGTTCTCTGACAAAGATTTGTAGCAATGACCTTATACAAACAGTTCTGATCTCAAGTGCTCTCACATGGATAATTCTCTTGATCGCAGCAACATTGTGGGGTGCATAATTTTACTATTGTTATGTTTCAATAGATTGCAAGGTTCAATATCTTAATAACTAGGATTAACACTCATGTGCATAGTTGTAAAATACAACAGAGGATGAGAGAGTTTAATAAAACTATCATAGTAACATACATATTAAAAAAAAAATATTCTCCTGGTTTTCAGGCAACAAACTTATCAATGACCCCATATTAAATGTCTGGAATCTGCAGGATGAATTACACTTCTTTCTCTACAGAAAGCATTATATTCCTTCTGTATTTTGAAATCACAGTTTGACTCAAATTAATGCTTGGAGTTGGTCTACCCAGTTTTTAATTTTGATTTTCTCTTCCGGTGGTTACAAAAAAAAAAAAAAAAAGGCTTAAATGTAAGTGTGTATAGTATTAATTTTCTTTACATTCAGTAACACAAATGAAATACTTTTCAGCAACAGATTAATACTAGATATTCTTACACTTAATCAAGTAGCTGATTATACTACTGGAGAATGTTTGTATTAGAATATTGTTACTTCAAATGTAATATTGTTTGATGTTGAAATTTTCCCATATATATGTGCATGTGTGAGCGTGCGCACATATGTGTGTGTGTGTACACATGTGGGAAAACCTGTCTTTATTGCCGCTAACACCAAAGAAGGCAAACAGATAATAACTGCACTTTTAAACTTCAGCCACAAGATAGAAATCATCACAGAAATTGCTCATTTTTTCTTTTACACATAAAATGCATTAAACAATAGTTTAAGGATATTAAACACTGATATTTTTGGGAAGAGTACAAACCCATGATCTCCTAGAGTAGAGGCCCCTTCATACTTTCAAAAGTTCTTTGCTTGTGCCAGAATTGTTTTACAGAAAATATTACAACAAAAATATATGCCCAATTTTATTTATAATCTTTCTGCTAGAATAGTTGAAGTATATAGAACTTATATTCTGAGAATTTGTCACTGATGAAAGATATCCTACAAAAATAACACTGACTGTATAAAAGATAGTTTCTTTTTTGGCCAGCACCAAAATGTCTACATTGATGATGGTTCTGAAGACCATATACATTATTGTTGTATTCTTTCATGGTTTTTGGAATTGTACTGTTATCAATATGGTCTTGTTTTGTATTACTGCATATCTTGAATACAAAAGATTATATTTAAATTTTACTTATGCATTTTGAGCAATTAGATAACTGATTTGTATTAACTGGATCTCCTTTTGGGAGGTCTTCATTTTGTTACAACAGTAATCCTGGAATAGAGCTTTCAAAATAAGCCTGATTGCATTTCTGTGCAAGTAAACCTTAACCCAAAATACTGCAAGAATTTACAGTTTCTGATGTTTTTTATAAATGTTTGTCATTAAAATTATAATTGATGCATTCTCCAATGAAGTAGATATTAATTTTTTCTTTCATTTCTCTCTGTTTCGCAGCATATGGCTCATCACATCCTGCAACAGCAGCACCGCCTCCATTAATATTTCCAAAAGACTATGAAAAGGTTGATGCAGCTGTAAATGTTCAGCCTACAAGTACAGTTGTCAATTTGAGAGCTGAAGAACTACCACCATTTCATTTTCCAAAGCTCAATTCTCAGAAAAGATATACAGTTGATATAAATAAAACAGATGCCAAGTTACCACCAATGATTTTTCCTAATCCTAAATTTATTGCAAAGGCTTTAGATGAGAAGAAAGACAAAGTCAACATGTCAAGTTTAGACAGCAAGAAAAAATATGGACCAAAAATTGCAACAGAAGTTACAGATCTCTTGAAAGGTGGAGAAAATGCAACAGTATATGAAGACACAACAGAAACTCCTATGGAAAATGACACTGTTATTGTGGAAGGTCCCAATGTAAAAGATCCTGGAACTACCCATGAAGAAGAGGCAAAGTCCATGAATACCAGCAAAAGTAATAGTTCAAGTGCAAATGATGAAACACATTCAGAGGCAAGTGCTTCACCATCCTCACTAGAAATATTAGGTGAAAATACTAGTTCTCCTGTTGCTGTTACTGAAGCTAAAATATCTCATGCTGCTGAAATATTACCAGAGTCCTCAAATGAAACAGTAACCACTGACATCACACCCAAAGCATCAGACAACAATACAAAACCAGTATCAAATATTACAAGTAACACCACGTTTGAACAAATGCCAAATGTTGAGAATGTGACTGATACAGAAGTATCTTTAAATGAAACAGTAAGTGTAACCAAGAAAAATGAATCAAAGGAAAAAACTGATGATGATAACAGAACTCAAAAGCAAACAGAAGAGGATAAAGTTAAAGTTGCATCATCAACACCAGATTCTATTACATATGCTGAAAACTCCACCGCAACAGTAAATGCAGGTGACAATTTGCAACTAACAACTTTGAAGGCTGCAACCAAAGTTGGTGCAGAATCCTCTGGTGAAGAAAACTCAGTTGACCAAAAAACAAGTCATGAGAAACCAATGGCAATGGCTTCACAGCAACATTCTGAGCACTCACATCCTGCAGCAGGAAAATCCTCTGCATTCTTGCAGCCCACAGAATCTGCTGCCATTCTTGCTGGTGTTTTTGTTGCTGTTGCCCTCCTGGGTTATGTGGGACTTCTGGTATGGAGAAGGATATTGGAGTAAGTATTAGTTTTTGTTCATTATTTTTATTTAATGGGTGCAGTTTGAAATACTTCAATTTTTTAAACTTATGGCAATGACACATTCCCCAAAATAATCTCTTATAGCTCAAATTTTTATATTTGAGAGTGATTTCCAATTCCTGTTTCAGTCCTGTGTTTTTTAAATATAAAGAATGTATCCAAGACTCTCCTACCCTTGAAGCAGCTACAGGAAGCCATGTCTGGGAATATATGGTAGATACTAAACTTGATATATATATAGTTAGGTTGCCTTCTATGGGTGGTTTTTAATCTAGTCCCATTTCTGCTTGATGATAGCTGGAACATTCAACAATTTTATGAATGAAAAGTATTTCTGGGAGAATTGTTTTACCCTCTCAATAGAACCTTAAAATGACTTTCTCCTTCCTGTAGATCACAGAATTTCCCAAACTGTGAGTCGTGATCCCTAGAAGGGGAAGGGGGCATGGGATGGCATCCGGGGTGTGATAAGAGGTATAGAAGAATTTCTGGTTAACATTATTTGCCTGTGTATATTCATCTTCTGAAGGAAGAAAGTCCACTTCTTCCTAAAGAAGTTGTTTATTCTTCAGAGATGGATATTTGGCAGTAATCTCAGCTGATAATTCTTTACAACATACATTGTGGTCATTCAGCTATCATCAAGAAACCAAATTGTAAATAACTTTCATAATATTCAAATGATTTTGATTTCTCTGCATCATAAGAGGAACTGTTGCAGGAAAAAATACTAGAACTTATCCTTATTATGTCTAGATTAATTAAGAATGTATAACTATGCTGCACTGACCAGTTATGTAAAAATGCAACCATGGTTAGCACAATTATTATTATTAATTACCACATTGTTGAAATGTGTGTGCAAACTTGAAGATTAATGATTATTAAGCAATAATGTGATTGGAGGGAGTTACAAATTATTTCATTCTTGAAAAGGGAGTTGTATATGAAAAAGTTTGGGAATTCCTGCTTTAGACATATCCATACTCAGTGCTTGACATTTCTAGTATTTCACCGCCGTATTTACCTAGCCAATATCATTAATTTTGATGAAATAATGCTCCTCAAACCATTAATTATTGCTTTCAATAAACTTTGTTTGAGCTATCCATAGGAATCTGGAGGTGCTATGTTGGGCCACAACTGTTTAATAGAAAATGACTTTGAGTGACTTCAGTGCAGTCCAGCTGCTCAACCTATTCCTTGAAAATGAGTTTGTACTGATCTTATTCACTGTGTTTGGAAAAATAATGGATCTACTATTCACCTTGCCAAAATTGCACACTATATTCTGATTCTATGCAGATGTAAGAGTAATTCCTGACATTATGTGAGACCCAAATTTGTGTTATTTTGAAATTCACATATCCAGATAGCTAGAACAGGCCTTGCATGTAAACATGTAATATTTATAAAAGTAAGTAGTTATACAATGAAAAGCAAGAACCATGTGCAGTTTTTTCCCTATCTGGCTCCTGCAGCTTGTGAACAGCAGTAATCCTGTATGACCTCAATGTCACTATCTTTGTATTTCTTTGAGATGTGGAGTAGGAATACCCCATCTCCTGAGACAAAAAGGCACTTATTTTTCAAATGACATTCATAAATATCTGACTCTTCAAATTCTATACTTCCAACCTTTGACACCAGTAAGTACAATGTTTCTCCTTAGAAATAAAGCCAACTAACTGTAAGCCAAAGAGAAGATCTGCAGAACATAAAAAAAGAAGACTAAACAAGAACAAAGTGAACTTGGACCCTAAAACAATTTCTCAGGTTGAGGAAAACTGAAAAACAAAACCTCAACAGGTAACCTGTCTAAATCAAGAATCAAAAGCAAGCCTGCCAAATGCAAACAAACTTGAATACTTAGGTGCAGTGGTCATCCAAAGTCATTCTAAGTATTACTGTCCTTCTTTAATTCTAAATTTTACAGCCAAACTCTTTTTATACATGTAATGTATTTACAACCTGGGTACTGTTCATCAGTGAATACTAAAATCCTTAGCATTCTATTTTCAAAGTGAACTTTCGTTTAAAGGAGAGTATAATTATCTTTAAAAAAAATTGGATTCCAGAACACAACATAGTCCATCTACCACCACAGATGACCGACCAAAGTCGTTAAGACACGGATTTGCTTCCCACTAGGACCATCCTCCCTGACTGAGATTTTTTCCAGATTTTCCTCAGTCCTAATTAATGGCAAATGCTGGAGAGGTACCCTAAACTTAGGCCTGGAATGCTTCCTTCGTTAAAAAAATACTCCTTACCCAATTTATCATTTCATTTCATGCATCATCAGTGTCCACCGCCTGTGGTACCTCAGCAGTAAAAATGAGCATTAAACACAAAATTCATCTGCTCTTTTTCCAATAGCTGAGAAACTGATGTTATTTGCTAAATTCAAGGCTTCAGTTCATTGATTGCTGTTATTTGTAATAGCTGCAAGTTCTCACATTATAAAGCCAAAGGCTGCAGTGATATTTTTTCCTGTGGATTTTTAACTCTCAGTGTTTAATTTTAGTGATTCTGATCCAGAAACTAGACCCCTGAGTACAAAGGCTGAAGATGAAGACAGCAAAAATATCTTTATAATGACCCAATCTTAAGATACCAGGACACCTAAGATAACTTAAACATTATGCAAAGTGAATTCCTTTAACACTCACCTAAATGAATAAATATATGCTAATTTGTTATTCATATAAACATACTCATATGTCAATGGCATGTTTTATATCTACAAAATAGGTATTCAGTTTTAAAAGGTACCACCACAAGTGGCCAAGGCCATTAAGGTGTGGACTCGTGAGTGGAAGGTCTGTGGTTCGAATCCCGCCAGGACTGTTCTCCCTGATTGAGGTTTTCCTCAGCCATCATAAATGGCAAATGCTGGGGAAGTACCCTAAACTTAGGTCTGGAATGTTTCCTTCCTTAAAAAAAATCCTTTCCTAATATATCATTTCATCTCAGATATCATCAGTGTCCACCACCTGTGTGCATCAGTAGTAAAAACAGGCATTAAACATATTTCATTCACAGCTTTAAAAGACAGAAAACAAAATGTTGTGTAATATAATCAGTTAGTGGTTATGTTCTAAAGTAATTCTTGAACTCCATTATTAATATTATTATTTTGACATCAGGTGCACCATATCCCAATACATGAAGTTAAGTAAAAAAATTGAAATTATTACAAATGTACACTTAGAATACTGCATTTGAATCATTGGCATGATTCTGTGGCCAAATTCTTTTACACAGAACCGACAAAACATGTGCAAATTACACTAGAATGGCCCCCAAATCTAGACCTAACTTTTTATTTTAGAATAGTTGCATAGGTATTTTGAAAATCTTGAAGATTATTAATTCACACAACCATGTTTATTTATATATACAAGTAGAGAACTTTAGTTATAAAACTTGCATAATCAGTGTTGTCAACTAGATGCTTTTATTTCAACTGCATTTCCCTCCCCATTTGCTATGTTTCTTGAACATTTGTTTCCTGACAAAACTCTAGAGCAATGCATTTTTTGTTAGATATTATTTTAAACACAAATAAACTCATCATGTGTATGCAGAACTCATTCAGAACTTTTCTGATCAATTTCACCTTCCAGAACTACAATTCATGATAATGTGCACAAATCTAAATGTACTGGTTCAGTGCAGTATAGAGATAGAGAAAGCAAAAACTTAACAGTTTTTACAGAATTTGGCATTCTTCAATGTTTGGCAATAAAAAATTTCTGAAATTAGCACAATAAGTGGGGGTGAAATGTGAAGAAAAACATTAGCAATGAAATAAGAAACATTACAATGTCCACCTTGGTTGTGTCCACCATCATAATGACAGCTCATGACATAAAAAGTTAATGTGACCCTAATCTCCACATAAGGAAAGGAGTTTCATTTGAAAATAATGATGACTATCTATTACACAGTTTGAATACCTATAAAAATATTCGATATACACAATTATATCCACTTGCTGTTTTAGATTACCAATTATACAACAGAAGGCTGATAAAGTAAGAACTTCCATATTTCAACATACAATAAAAATATAGAGGCACTATAGCAGGTGTATAATAGGAAAATGAATTTTTAAAAAAAGTATGTTGACATACTTTTATGAAAGATTGTTTGTATGTCATTTTATAAATGTAATAATACACTTTATGCACCAGAATGATGTCACAGAAAATTGACCCTACAACAGTATTACGACAACAATTACTTCAATACAGCCAAAGCTAAATGCAACAGCAATTTAGTAACATATTAACAATCCAAAAAGATTTTTTATAGCCACAGACTATAAAATAAGTAGCTAAATTACTATATCAGTAAATATGAAATTGTTATAGCTAAATGAAGTTTCAAAAAACTATATTTAGCAAGTTGACCAAGCTCGCCAGCTTGTGCATTCTTCTCCGTTACTAGGAAGCTGGGCAGCCAATCACCAAGACATATTTTTCCCTACCCTAAATGCTGCCAGTGTTCAATTCTCATTTTGGTTGTATTTGCTCTCTTAGAGCATAAAGCAAGCACCAGTAACTGCAATGAAACAGGTTGTAAGTGCAGTCAAATTCATTCTGATGGATTGAACTGTACCAGAGGATACAGATGTAAGAATCATGAAAAAGCAGTGTGCTGTTATCAAAAAATTAAAATGTCAGCATCCAGAAATAGTTTAAATTTGAGTTAAAAATGGAAAAACATGAAATTAATAATCATGTATACATATACTGGATAAAAGATTGGTGCAGCTGGGCTATATCTGCTGTAATCCTGGTCCATCAGAATATATTTTCATTAGGCAATGCCTCCTTAGTCATGGGAAAATAATTCCAGCATTTTCTGATTGTATACACGTTTTAAGAAGTGCAGTTAAAATATGGGCTTTGCTGGCTGTGGCAAGCTTAGTAGCCGAAACGAGACCCATATATGGACAAAATTAATACCTAGTATTACAAAAACTGGATTGAAAATTCTTTGAAAGAGAGTTTTATTATTTTTGTAACATCGATAAAATACTAAACTCTATGTTAATATTTCACTATTTATTTATATTTTATTATGCAGCATGTTTTATCTTCTTATTTTGAAGTTTTTTGCCAAGACTTTATGTTTGTATTTTTTTTACATTCCTCCCTTTTTGTGTAAAGTGAACAAACTATCCATGAAATATAAATGTAAAACTGCTCATTTAAACAATTTTCTAATTTACAAACTTGTTTTAAACTTTAAAATGAATTTATTAATTAGTATGTATTTTGTCTTTCTGTTCTGTTTCATTTATAGAAAGCGATATGGAAATCGTGAAATGCTTGTGAATGAAGAGGATTTTTATGACACCAATGACCTGAAAAATTTTGAGGTAAGAGAACATACTTAGGATTTTATGCATGCTTCTGCTCTAGGACTGATTATGAAATTATACAATTAGTTTAGTGGAACTTTATTTATTCAGATCCTGTTAATCTACATTTTCCATCTACCCAAAATGACTATGTAAAAATATTTTAATTAATTTTTTATAATTTTCTACAAAAAATAAAATGTCTAGCAAGCAAATATGTTTGTGCCATGAAATGCAGGATGGACAATAATTGCTTAACAAATATGCATTTCAATCTATATAGAAATTTGCATTTAAATGTCAAATAATTACAAATAGATAGTTATGTATATAATGATAAGGTGATACTATGCCAGTGTGTTTAATTTGCCATGAGTCTATATCAGCATCAAAAAAATACAATATAAAATAGACTATTTGGCAAAGAATGAATTTAATCTTGATCAGCTTCAAGAGTAGCTTCGAGTGGACAAAGTGAATCTGTAAATTGATTTAAAATGCTAACAGTTTGTCCCAAAGGCTGAGGGCAGAGACCGAAGAGTACTTTAACTTAAGTTATGTGCAGGATGAGTTAATGAAAGACAGTTTCATTGCTGATGTGCCCAGATAATAAAGAAATGTTTTAAAAAATGTGTTTTTCCAGGGTAACTGTTGCACAACATGTTGAAGAATTTGTCATTGACATTGAAGGAAATGTAATTTTTTTTTTAAATTAAAAAATATATGTTATATTTACTGAGATGAGAGCAAGGGTGTTAAAGATACAGTGACTGGCTATCTTTATCCATGGCATTGATTAACAATTTTATCTGATGGAAAAATTGCTAGCACTCAGACCTTTGAAAGGAACTACAAAAGTCACTGATATTGTTTAAACTGCCCAGTTTAAACTCAGCATTTTGATCTCAGCCTAACGAGCCTTGAGGGTATGGTAAGTGATGGTGTTCCAGCTATATTGGGGAACAAAGGAATTTTGTAGCACTAGTACAGAAAGAACCAGAAATAGAAGGAAAATGTTATTTCCATTACCACTGTTTAACTCACCAGGAGGAAAATTTGTGTGCAAAAACTACTAAATTTGAGAATGTCATGCAGGTTACTGTGACTGTTGTCAACTGTATTAGGGCAAGAGGATTAAATCAATTTCAAGAATTTTTTACCTAAAAGTGCAAAACAAATCACGGTCATGTGGTTTAGTAAAGCTCTTTGGTTGAGCTGAGAGAAGTTTCTTAAAAGAGTTTTTGAACTAATAGCCAAAGGGGGAGCCTATTGCAAAATTCAACAATCTGAAGTAGATGACAGACTTCACCTTTGTGACCTAACAATGCAACTACAATCTGAAAAAATCAACTACCAGACACTCTTTGAACATATCAAAGCTTTTATGGACAAGCTCAAAATTTTAAAGTCACAATTTACATTAAAAAAAAAACACACATTGTGTTGAATCAAACCCTTTGCCTCTTAAAAAATATGCTACTTAACTAGCTGTGTTGGGAAGTGAGTTTGAGAGATTTAATGATTTTCATAACATGCAGCCTTCTTTAAACTTATTTTCAAAACCATTCACTGTTGATGCTGCTGACATACCAGGGTCAGAACAAACTGAGCTGCTTAGAACTCAAACTTTTCTTGGAAAGAAAAGTTCCTCATTATGCTTTTTCTTACAATCTACAAATATTACATATCTGAGGACATGTTTCCTAAATTTTGCCAGCATGCTTCAAAAATGTGTGCTTTTTAGGAAGTACATGTGAGCAATTCTTTATGAGAATGAAGCATGGGAAGTCCAAGGTCAGATTATGGACCAACATCTCAAGAATACTTTGCACATTGTGTCCTCCCACATTGGCGCCAACTGCCAAGAGCTAATCAAGAAAAAGACTGCTAAATTTCTCATTGACATTGAAAAAATGAATGTATTCTTCAAAATTGTTTGCAATTATTGTTTTTACTTTTAAAAATATGCTTAATTGAAATTATTTTTTTATTGGATTATGTTTTCATGTTAAAAATTAAATTCTTAATAAGGGTACAGGTTACGGCAAAGGGCTCTGCAGATCATGTCTTAATGAATCCTGTTCTGTAGTGTTAATGATTGATTCAATTTCATAATGGAATGAGTGGTTTTAGTTTCTGTTCTTCAGAGGTACCATAAGCAAGTGGTTAAACTACTGGGCCTTTCATTGATTTATCACCCATTTCACGACAGCTGGTGCATTGGTAGTCAGAGTGCTCGCTCCCAGCAAACAGATGTAATATCTATGCTAATAAATAAGTTCTCACTACATCCACACCTTTCTGGCATCTTTCAGAAAAGTGTAATTCACATCCATTGGTTCATCTTCTATAACTGAATCAATTGCTCAACTAATATTTTGTTTCAATACTTGTAATGTATGAAGGATTGTTTCATAAAATTTATTTTTCAACTTTTCCCTTAAATAAAAATTGTCTACTGTCAGTAGGTGTGTCATTCCTGAATTCTGCATTTATGGTAATCTCAGAAAAGCTTATTTTCATTGTGATTATAGTTGCAATTGTGAGAACCTAAATCAGTTGCACAGATATTACATCCATTTTGCCAAGAGTTAATGCTCTAACTGCCAACCAGGCAATTGCCCTGAATCAGGTAACAAAACCACAAAAAACCCCAGTAATTGTTTCCCAGAGCTGTGCTGATATGCATAATTCTATTACAATTTTGTTTGAATTTTTCACAGAATAAAGTAAAACATAGCATATTATATATAAAAAGATGTCTGTATTAAATGACACCACACCTAACTAACTGATTAATTTATCAGAACATGTTTCAAGAGCACTAGCTCTCATCTTCAGCTGAGGACCAACTAACACTGGCAGGTGATGAAGTGACCTCTGGTGGTTCCAATATACAGCGAAACAGGAAATCCATTCGTGGATGCCAAAATTCATAACATAATGCTTATTCTTTAAAATGACAATTTTTTCCCATATTGCTAATGCCCTGAGATTGTTGGTAGCTTTCAACAGTTTGGTTTACCTCCACTGTTGGCCGAGGTCGTTAAGGTGCACACTCATGAGTGGGAAGTCTGGGGTTCAAATCCTGCCCTGACTGGGTTTTTTTCCATGTTTTCCTCAGTCCTGATAAATGGCAAATGCTGGGGAGGTACCCTAAGCTTAGGCCCGGACAGTTTCCTTCCTTTAAAAAAAAATCCTTTCCCAGTGTATCATTTCATTTCATGTATCATCAATGTCCACCGCTGTGGTGCCTCAGTAACAAAAATGGTTTTTAACACTATTAAAAAAAGTTTGGTTTCTTTTGTGATGTCATGATTATACATCCAAAAATGGTCTGCAACTGCAGTTTATCCACCTGTTTATATCTTACATTTGTAAGTGTTCTTTCGTCCTTGTCTCCAAATTTATATATATATATATATATATCTGATCACAATCCAAGCAATCTATCCGATACACTCCTGCCATTTTATTGGATGGAATAACATCTTTTATGGTGCTGTCCAAGAGGTTTCCATTGTTAAATTTATATGTTGCCGCCAACACAATATGAAATTTTTTAAAATTTTTCATGAATGCCCTGTTTGCCCATGGATGATGGTATGTGAATTTTTTAAAACTTAATTCCTTTTTTTATTGTGGAGTGGTGGTGTTTTTAATATCTGTAGGTCCTTTTGAAATGTCCAATAATTTTATCTACTATGAATGTTGAATCCATTCAGAGCAGTATTGATGATGTATTGGTATTCCATTGTGTCTTCTTCCTTGTTGAGTGGAATGTTTACTAATCTGTGAACAAGGCTATTTATAATGGCTTGTTGGTGTGGTTTAGGGTTGAAGCTATCATTCTTTATGTGATTATCTGTATCTGTGGGTTTACTATATTTACCAAATGAGATTGTCGTTTTTTTCTGTAGATTTCGGGGAAACTTCCTCAACAATGGATTCAACAATTCATTAGTAGGTAAGATTAGACATTCTAAAAGGACTTAGAGATATTAAAACACCACCACTCTCTGCATAATAAAAGGACTTAAGATTTAAAAAATTCACATTCACATACCATTCACAGGGCATTCATGGAAATATTTAAAAAAATGTTACATTGTGTTATTGGTATAAAATAAATTTAACATGGAAACCTCCCGAACAGTACCATAAAAGATGTTATTATGTACAACAAAAAGACAGGAATGTATCAAACAGATTGTTTGGATTGTAACCACATAAATAGGCAAAACAATAAATATGGAGACAAACAAGATAGATCACTTTAGCAATGTAAGGTGGATAAATCGGCAGTTGCATTATGGACATACAATCATGACATCTGAAAAGAAACCAAACTGTTAAAAGCTACCAACAATCCCAGAGAATTAGCAATGTGGGAAAAGATTTTCATTTTAAAGAGTAAGCATTGTGTTATGAATTTTGACATCCCACCAATGGACTTCCTGTTTTGCTGTATATTGGAACCACCAAAGGGCACGTCATCACCTGCAGCAATAGTTGATCCCAAGCTGAAGATGAGAACAAAAGCTCTTGAAACATGTTCTAACAAATTCATCAATTAGTGAAGTATAGTGTCTCCTAATACTGATCTCTTTAGGTGTATAATCAATCAACTTCACTGTTTCTAACTTTCATTAAGTTTACAAAACATACCATGTTTCATATAAACTTATACTCTTGAAGCTATTAACATGAATTAGAAAATAATTTGAAGTGCACAGTGAAGCAAATCAAATAACTAAGATTATTGTATGATTGAGTTAACTACACACTCTTAAATGGCTACACTTACTTGTTTACATTTGGAACATGCTTTGCAGCCCATTGTGTGCATGCTCAGCTAAATGTGGACTGCTGGATAATTCAGGGAGTTTTGTTAAGGATGCATATTCTGCTCTGGTAGGTGTGATGAATTTAAAGTTATGTTTTCATCCTCAGAAGTGTTGAAGTTCATTAATCTGTATCTGTATTTATAAAATGTGTAGAATGAGAAAAAAATCTATATTGGAAACACAAAGAGAATCATGGGCACACTTAAAAAATGCTTCAGGAAAACAAAATACAAACAAATGGAGAAATCAGCGGTGGTCATTTCTGAACAGAGAACCACATCATAGTAAAAAATGCAAAATTATTAAAATCAGTGCAGGGACCCATAGAGCTAGGAACAAGGAAGAAAAATTCTACATTTATAAATACATGGACAGATCAATGAACTTCGACACTTCTAAGGATGAAAACATAAACTAAGTTCATCACACTTTCACCAGAGCAGAATATGCATCCCCAAAGGAACACCATGAATTATCCAGAAGTCGACATTTAACTGAGGATGCAGACAATGGTCAGAGAAACATGTTCTAAATATAAACAAGTGGAGCCATTAAGAGTGTGTTGTTTGACTCAGTCAAATGAATTTCTTAAATAGAGTAAAATACTGTTGATATAGAGTTGGTTTGGTGATACTTATATTTCACTCTCCTGGCTTTTTAGTTGGAAATGCTTTGAAAACATTCACTCCCATCAGTTGGTCTTCTGCAGATGATGGGAGTTAATGTTCCGGAAACATGTCCAATTAACGAACCAAGTAAGTAAAAGTATCACCAAACCAACTGTATATCAACATTAGCATGTTTCATGTTTGTTTTCTACTACTGTTAATTATTTAAAGTACTTTAGGACAAAACCTGAATATACTTACAAGACAACTGTTATAACATAACTCTAATACTTTTTCTCTCATTTTCAGCTCTGACCACTAAGGTGAAGAATTTGAACAGATGCTCATGTGAAATGGACTTCGGATATTTGTTTTATAAAGATAATTGAAGGTGGTGTTAGGGAAAATGGAGAGCAGTAAATTAGCCACACCTTGTTTCTAAATAATCTACTGTATCTAGCTCAAGCTTAAAAAAAATGTCCAACTTAAAATATAAACTGAATCCAAATATATGTCATAGCAGCTAAATGGTTGATTTAGGCATAAAAGTTGTTCCGTACTTTGTAGAAGTTACTATAGACAGAACTGTGAACTGTGAATATACTTTTACCCCATGCTGCACAAAACAAACAAGAATGAACTTTCAGATACATTTCTTGGACCATATTAAAATGCATGTTGGTCATCCAATAATTTTCTATACTGGTAATTTTCTATCAGAATGATCAATGTTAAACATATTTAACATTAGCACATTAGAATATTATGCTATAGAGTTTTTGGCAATGTGCATGTGTAATATTCAAACATAGATTGCACCACTTTTACATTAAATAATGAGCAAATGTTTTTAAGTTATGAACATGTTAGTAAAATACATAATTTATGTTGCTCACTTCCATGCATACTTATAAAAATAGTATCTAAGTTGAGGTTTTCATAAAAATACGAAAATTAAAGTAGATGTTACTTTATATTTATTATTATTTTGCTAGTACTTTCATTTTGTAAATCAGGTTTCTAGTTAAGCATTCCAAATGTATGCAAAGTTTCACCAATCATCATTTGTAACTGTTTATAAGGTAGAACACTTTAGAACATACAATTTAAGAAATATGTAGGCTTTTCAGTTTATATTTTGCTAAATTAATGTAAAATGTATATTTTTGTCTGTGATAAAAAATATAATATACATAGTCTACATATTTTTTCTTGGTATTCTGCTTACATTCCTGAGATTTGCGTCTTGAATTGAATTATAATTTTTATGCAAATATTAAGGAGTAGAGCAATTCACTCTTACATGATGGCATATTAGAGGTTAATGCATACAAGAAACTTAGAACTTGCTGTAAAAAGCAATCATTCAAGCGTTTTTATAAATTTATTTTATGGATATTATAATAAAATCTGGAAATTGCAAGTATACCATTATATTATTTTTCTTTGATACTTTTATTCTGCAAGGGTGTCTAATGCATTCAAGTATTCAGGATGTTCACTAAAATGCATAATTCAAATCTGGTTTCAATCTTTGAACATGCTATGTATTTCATACATGACACTTTTAATAGTTCTGGTTCACAATGTATCTCTCATACTGCTATAATACAATTTTCTGGCCTTATTCTGACCAGCCCATTCACAAATATCTCTCCATTCAACAGTGCTGAGAGTTTTCTCTATTTAGCTCCATATGCTTCTTATGAGACTATGGGGAGCAAGATGAGGCAATTCAAATTCTGCACTCATATTGCTCCCTGAACGTAAATATATTAAATTTTATTTTCTTATAAATATTCTACATCCTAAAAATGTTAATTAGAACTTTTACAGTGAAGTTAATCATATAATTAAGATCATTGTATGACTGAGTCGAACTACATAATCTTATTGCTCCACTTACTTGCTTATAATATGCAGTACTAGTTTCATGAAACATTGTTCGCATCCTCACGGTATATAATGCCACTAAACTTAGGCCTGGAACACTTATGTTCTTAAAAAAAAATCTGTTCCCAATTTATCATTTCATCTTATGTATCAGATGTGTCCACTACCTGTGGTGCCTCAGTAGTAAAAATGGGCATTAAATACTATTAAAATGGTGACAACCTATTTAAATAATAAATGCCTTTGAAACCATTATAAGTGATCATAAGTTATATTTTGTTATCCCAATACATATAATATGATTAGCTCATTTTCTAAACATGGAAAAAATAATTATCCCCTTTCTGTGTACAGGGATTGATAATTAATTTTCCAGATTCTACTAAGTAAAAGATTGTAACTCATCAAAGTCTACCTTATTGTTTTTGAAGCAATCTCCCTCACTTATGATACAAAGTTGTATCCTTCAACAGAAGCATTCATGGAAGGAGTCCTGCCATGCTTTCCAAGAGAGAGTACAAAAACCTCCTTCTCAATGGACATTAAGTCTTTCCTGGACTCTCAGAAAAATGACCCTACTAGTTTTTCTTATATCTTTAAATTATTAAACAGTCATATGGCACTATCTGGACCATATGATAGATAGTTGGCCGAGGTTAAGGTGCAGACTCGTAAGTGGAAGGTCTGGGGTTTGATTCCTGCCAGGACTGTCATTCCTAACTGAGGTTTTTGGCAGGTTTTCCTCAGTCCTCATCAATGGTAAATGCAGGGAAGATACCTAACACTTAGACCTGGAACATTTCCTTCCTTAAAAAAATTCTTTCCAAATGTATTTCATCTCATGTATCACCAGTGTTCACTGCCTCATACCTCAGCAGTAAGAATGGGCTTAAACATTATTCAAAATATATATATATATATATATATATGAATATGATAGATGGCTCACCATCCACAGCCTCAACTCTTGCAGGAACTATTACTTTTAATTTTTCATTTGAAATGGATGCCATATAGGCACTTAAGAATAAACCAGCCCATCTTCCAACTTACACTTTAGCATCACTTGAGAAACCCCTATTCAGTTTGCCTCTTTAGTTTTGGATTATACTAATATACCAACTTTTATCACTTGCGATTTTGTGGACACAAAATATCACAATGATCCATTTCTTGCATTTGCCACCTTTTAACTTGCCATAACTTTTTAAAACTTCTTCACTTTTCTTAGTGGTTGCCTTCTAATCCCCATTTCTACTCCCATTCTATCATGTAATCCTCATCTCTCCCATTATACCTTTTATCCACCTATGCTGTAGAGCATTCTCTTTCATTGTCCAGATGAGGAAAAATCCTTCAGTTACTGGACTATCTTTACTTTGGCACCTATTGAACATTCCATATCATTATAAAGATTCTTTTCTGGTTGCTGCATAACAGTTTGTTGAACATTCAAACTTTCCAAAATATTTTAAATCCTATACAATCCTTTCTCTATACAGCTTTTATCCAACTTTTCTGCCATTAAGTTGACATCAAGCCTTCTGCACAATATATCATCTGCTTTACTTCTTATCAAATATCTCTTCTCCATAAGATTCCATTCAGATGTTTAACTGCTGCATGAGCCTGGGTTAATTTGCTATTCACATCCCTCTCCCTACCACATGATTAAAAATAATTAGCTCCATATTTCAACTGGTCCATTGCCTTAATTAAAGTAACACTAAGATTCAAATCTTGACCTTTATCTCCCACTACTAAATATTCAATCTTATTCAAATTCCATCCACTCCATGCCTACTATCTACCCTTACTTTGGCACCCGATTGCAACAAAGGTTGCAATCGAAAGTCTTTTTACAGGATTTCAGAAACCTCTGATGAATTAATATTTTAGACTCTTCTGTTTGCTTGGGTCACCGATAAATATTTCTTTATCATTGTCACATGAGCATTGCTTACATCTGTGACAATAATTGCTGCGTAACCAATGTGCTTCTTGTCTTTCAGGATTGCTGTTCTCCAGCTAAATTCTGCAAACTAGTCAAACTGTGATGCATAAGAGCAGAGTCTGGAAATGCTCTCTGTAACCTTTCAAACTATTCTCATTGGGTGATCTGCACATAAAATTAATTCTTTCCATAGATGCGAAAAAAAAATTGTATCTTTCATAGTTCTTTAGAACTGAAAAAATTAATTAGAAACTCTTCACCTAGTTGGGCTAAAGCAGTATTTCTGGTAGATTTCATATTTTCTTGTTCCATAAATATTTTGTATATGTTTGAACTTCTAAGGCAGTCTGTTAATCAAAGAACAGCAGAATTTGTTCATTTTGAAGCTGCCTTCATTATGCTTATAAAACAAAATTTTATACTTAATTTAAGACTCTTTAGGGAGGTTCCAAAGATTTTTTATTTTACTTGTGATTATTGTACAAAATTAAGAATTATTGTTTCTCAAAAGAATTACTAATATACATGTAAAGAAAGTTGTATTCCATCAATTTATGGGGTAAAAATTAGTGAGAATTGTAAACAAAATGCATTTATGCTAAATCACAATTTATTAACGTTTTGCATAAGGCTCCTCTCCTTTACACAATGTAGTTTAATATGTATGCACTTTTTTTCATGTCATTATTATCCACCCACAATTAATTAAGATATAGTAAACAACATACCTGAATCTTTCATGAATGACCAAGCTTCATAAATATCCAATTATTTGCCAGTTATGAACAGCACATATATTTACATTTTCTCCCCAGTTTCATCACAATTTTCTGTGTGTCAATATGTATTTGTTGGAAGATATAGGAAAGTTTATTTTAAACTGCAATTAGCATTTTGTCAGCATGGCTTTTGCTTAGAAACATAACCAATGCTGCTCAAATGGCATTAGCTTATTTAGCAAGGCTAATATACATTAGTTTATATTTAATCAATTAGATGTTAAATTCCTTACAAAGGTTATGTCAATAATTTTACAAATGTAGAAATTATGTAGTACAAAAGAGTTATTGGAAATAATCCTGCATTTTCCAAAATATACATGCAATATACTTTTAAATAAAAATGTAAAACAAATTATTCAAACTTGTGCATCTGTAATCCCATGAACCAGATCCTACGAATGCTTTGCATAGGAAGTGATAAACAAATTATTCATTTTCTGCACTGCAATATCCTTTCCTGCAATAATTAGACAATATTACCTGAGAATCTGATCTGTTCAAGATATGTGTTGGTAAAGAATTGGCTAAAATAGGGGGTAATAATGAGGTTGTTTCATATATTTATGTTAAATTTGATTATTTCTTGGATATTTGATATTTCTACCAATTAATCAATTCCTTTTTTGATCATTAACCTGAATTGGAGCACGCCCCGTTGAAGACCCATATAGATGGTAGGGAACAGGCTGTGATTATTCAATGATAGCATAATCTGTTGGATGACAGTTTATCCCATATATCTCCATATATTCTAATCGATAGATTTGTTTTATTTACCTTTCCTTGGAATAGAAAATAGCTGTATAATAGCACCCTAAAAAAAAGGCAAATATGTAATTTTTTTAATAAAAATGTTCTATTAAAGATATAGCCATTAAGAAACATTCAAAGTCCTTGCTTAATTAATACTTACCCCTTTACTTGTATAAAAAAATATTCAAAATCACTGTATGTTTCATTCTCTTATAAGCATTGATTCTTTTAGAATGAAACTGTTGGCATATCAAATTGTAGTTGCTTCTACAACTTATATAATAGGACCATTTTATAAGTGTAGTAAAACATAAAAGTTAAAGCACATTTTTTGGGAGAAATATATATTTTTCATGTCCCTGGAAAAACTACAAAATTATCATTGATGGTATTAATGACACCCTCATTAGAGAAAAATTTCCTCCCTTATTTTAATGGGAGATGGAACTGGTTGATTCAGATAGCTGTCAGATTGTAATACATAATATCTGACTGAAACTATTATGCTTACCAACAATCATGCCACTTAAGGCATATTTGCATCATTTCATGTATAAATTTACTGAACTTTTTAAATGACCCTTGTAAGACAGAGAAGACATGGCATTGTGACTCTCTATTGCTGCACAGACTAAACATAAAGCATTAAATTTGTTTTTTTGAACATTTACTAATGAATTCAAGTAAAAATAACCCAAGATATGTTGCAACACTTGTTGTTGCTGTTCTGAGGTTAAATTTAGAAGCTAACACCATCTTTCTTTGTCACTCAAATGCTGAAAACATTTGCACAGTATTTTGGCACTTAACACTTATTGTGTAAGCATTTATTTGCAATTAAGTGAGAATGGGTTCTCAATGCTTCTTAGAGCAGTAATTATGATTTGATGGCATTTCCATTGAAGAATAAAAATCTGACATCATTGATTGACAGTGATATAGACTCTGATTCTAACTGCTGCAGCAACTTTAGAAAAGCATGACAGTGGGTGCCACTGAATACTTCAGGTGTTCTTTCTCCCATATCTCCAAGGTTTTCATTTAATGCTGCTGCATCAATAAATTTTGTTGTTCATCCCAAAAATGATATTATTCAGTTCAACCATTTTTAATAATGAATTTGTTGATGTAATAACAAGGAGACAGATTGATATGCAGAGCAATGTATCAACAGCAATCATATGACATGAAAATGAGTTCCTAATATGAACAAAGAAATATGGCCTACACTAATGTATTAAACATATTCACCAACTCCATTGTGTGAACATGTTTAATAATTAGTGTAGGATATATTACTACTCCATTGTCTACAGCTTTGTAAGCACAATTTATTTAATTATAAGAGAATAACTAGTCTACAGAAGCAAAATCAACCACCTTTTTAAGGATACAAATGACAGATCCAAATGCAAATAAAATGTCACATCATATAATTTGAACTTTAGAAACTCAAAACCTGATATAAAAAACTTTTTTAAATTACAAATTAGAAAAAGAATCATTGCAGCTAATATTAACTTCCTGAAGTTTTGCCTAAAAATTAAAGTCATCCCTAAATTTGTAAGAAAAATAGTTAAAAGAGAGCAAAGGAAAAAGTAATTGAAACAGAAAAAAGCCTACAATACAAAAAGGTAAATGAAATTAATTTATGGATTACATCTAAAACTTTTCAAAATCACATTTGGGAAAACTTACACCACCATTTACATAAAAATTAACAACATCAAATGAAAACAAGAATCAGAAACTGAAAAAGAAACTTGGCATTTTATGTAGACACCAAAGCAAAACTATCGGCTCCCCGTGCACAAACAGAAGATAATGTTGTAATATTAAAAGAAGTTAGGAACAGTGAAGTTGTTAAATATACAAATGAGTCAGTATTAGGTGATACTAATGGACTTCCTGTTCCGTTATCTAATGGAACCATCAGAGATTACTATGTCACCTGCCAGGGTAAGTCGGTCCCCAGCTGAGGATGAGAGCAAATGCTCTTGAAACATGTTCTGAAGAATTAACCAGTTAGTGAAGTTTTAGTGTCACCTAATACTGACTCATTTGTATATAGAAGATAATGTAATTAAGTGGAATTAGTGAACATGTTTAATATATTACCACTGCATTGCCTACAGCTTTGTAAGTTCAATTTATTTAAAGAGCTATGGGTTATCCTTGCACTTTAAATTTTACAAATTATAATTTGGAAAGCAGGACAACAATATGGGTCTACGAACCCTATGATTGCAGCAACATTTTTATGACAAAGACACATTAGCTGTCCATTCAACTGAAGATGTTAATGATTCTGATCCTGCCAGAAGCCCAAATCCAAATTAAACAAGATATGGAACATTTATAAAAATTTGGAAGAAATTTGTATACACCATAGACACTACAATTGACGAGAGTTTTTAACAAGGGTCAACTAAGTTGGATAAAATGTACATTACTGAAATATTTAGAATTAAGACAATGCTTTGTGAATCCTAAAGTGCATATATATAAGTGTATGTCCACTTTTCCATATAGTTACCCTTTATTACAATGCATTTCTCACATTTTTGAATTAACATTTCAACCCCCCCCTCCTAAATGTAGTAAGAAGTCTTGTCTGCAAAATGGGCATAAATAGCATCCGTCACTTAAATTTCCTTACTGGAAGGTTCTTCTTGAGTTTTGAGAAGAGGAAATAGTCGCTGGGAGCTGGATCTGGGCTGTAGGGTGGATGGTCTACCTCCTTGAACCCACATTTCTTCATAGTTTCCATTGCAACAAGAGATGTATGCACAGGCTCATTGTCGTGAAGAATGCAAACACCACCACTCAGCTTTCCTTGGCTTTTCTCTTTGATGGAAGGGCATAGTCTGTGCAACAGGCCAACATAGTACTTCCCATTTACTGTGGTGTTCTTCTCCTTGAAGTCAATGAAGAGTATTCCTTCACAGTCCCAAAAGATTGTGATCGTGATCTTCTTTGTTGACTGGGTGACCTTGGTCTTTAGAGGTGGTGCTTCTCCAGGTTTATGCCACTCCATTGATTCTCTTTTGGACAAGGGATCAGAGTAGAGGAACATAGTTTCATTTCCAGTAACAATGGTTTGCAGAACGTCCCTCTCATTGCCACGGCAGAGCTCTGAAAATGCCTGACAACAGATGACTCGTTGCTGCTTTTGAACTGAGGAAAGAAATCTACGCACCCAACTTGCACTAACCTTATTCATGTTTAAATGTTCATGAATAATTCAAAAGACTATTGTTTTAGAAAGGCCCAACCTTACTGCTATATCTGTAACTTTGAGCAGTCGGCTTCCATAATTTCTACTTCCACAAGAGCGATGTTTTCAGCAGTGAGCACCTCCAAGGGCCAACCTGCACACTATCTTCAATGTTTTCTTGACCCATTTGAAAACGTTTGGTCTGTTGTTTTACAGCAGAATATATGGGGAATGCTTCCTCTTAAACACCGTCCAATCATTGTTTAATTTCATTTGGATTAAGTCCTTCCTTTGTGATAGATAATAGATAAGGTATGACACCAGATAAGGGTTTTGAGGTGATAATCCTTATTGGCGAGCCAGGAACTTATGGACCTATCCTCGTATGTAGTCCAGCAATGTTTACATATGGGACAGTATGCATGTCTAGAATATAATTATTGAAAACCACAGAAAAGAAAGTGAAACAACAGCATTTCAGAGAGATAAAGTGGAGGTGCTATGTTGTTTTTATCACTGTTTACAATCCCAAAATAAGGACAATTATGAAGAAAAACCTAAAATGCCACTTACTATAAGAATACAATAGGAGAGGGAGGGGAAACGGTATTACAAGAAAATTTTCTTTCACTTTCCTGAGCTGTCAATGTGGAATTCTTATATCCTGTGTACTAAATCAAGAGAGGAGGATTTCAGTTTTCAAAAGATGTTCAAGAAACACTGCCCAAATGTAAAAATCTATAAAGGCAGGTTGACAAGGTAAAATACTTTGGCCCACTGCTTCTAACATAACAGCATTTTTCGTAACTCATCCTACCAACAGACTGTGTGGAATGTGTGGCCACACAAAAAAAATGCATGAGAAAAGAAAATGCGAAGAAAAGTTAATATTATCGTATAAGACTGCAATGTTCTATTTTGCTAACATTTTCAGGTGTACCACACTACAGCAAATATTTTAGCCAATTTAAGATTTTGCATAATATACTGTTACAATTTTGTATTTATTATTTCCTGAGGTCTTAGAAAAGAAATAGAACACCATCTATATTTCAGAAACCTGTTATGTTTTCCAGCTGAATACTATGATATGAATATCTTTACCAGGGGCAAGTATTTGCATTGATATACCAATGGAGTGATATTTCATCTCTGACTCTTAAGCGGTCCTGGTGGTGTAGTGGTAACCATACTTGCCTTCTAAACCCAAGTTCACGGGTTCAAACCTGGCCAGGATCGATGGATTTTTTTGTGTGTAAGGAAGTGTATGGCTTCCTTCGGAAGGGAAGTAAAGCCATGGTTCCCGTGTCATACATTTACGGCACAAAAAAAAAAACCTCAAGCCTGAAAGAAGAGGCCTCTGAACAAAATTTGTCTGCTGTTTCACGCCCTGAATTGAATGGGATGCTGATGACCTGAGCTGTTTAAGAGTGTCTATAAATAAAACAAATATAATAAATCTCTGACTCAAACCACCAAGTATCATTAAGGCATGGACTTGTGAGCAGGAGGTCTGGAATTTGATTCCCACCAGGACCGTCCTTTCTGATTGAAGTTTTTACCAGGTTTACCTCAGCCTTCATAAATAGTAAATGCCGGGAGGTACCCTAAACTTATCCAGAAATATTTCCTTCAATTAAAAAAAAATCCTTTCCCAGCTTATTTCATCTTGTATATCATTAGTGCCCACTGCCTGTGATGCATTCAGGTTAAAAAGGGTATTTAAACACTATTAAATAAAATCTCTAGCTCAAAATAGAGTGCCAGCATTTTATCTCATTTCAAAATGTTGTAAATAAAAAGACTTCATAATTTCATGCTCCATGATGGTTTCACTAAACTTGTTTATTGTTGGCAGGTGTATTATCTGAAAACTATGCAAGTAGTATTAAAAGGTACATTTTAAGGATTATTTTTGCATTTAATTTATTAAAATATTCTCATACAAATATATGTAATTGTCATATAGTTATCCTAATTAATGTTAATCCATGTTTTGTTTTTAGATTTTTATTGTTTTATGGCACTTTTAACCTTTCAAATTAGCTTGCAGCCAATTTTTTTTTTTAACTTCTATTTATCTCTGCAAGAGATATGCTGGAAAATCTAAAAATAAAGAACACTAACTTTGGAAGAATACTCACTCAAGCATTTGTTCTCACTAGGAATTGAAACTGGGTCTGGCACCTGATTAGGAGAGACTATGACAGTGCATAAGAAATTCAATAGGAAATGGACTCATGATTGTGCATTCTTGAAATGTCAGTCCTGGTGATGTAGTGGTAACCATATTTGCCTTCTAAACCCACGATCGCAGGTTCAAACTTGGCCAGGATCGATGGATTTTTTCGGGCGTAAAAATTGTAAGTATGGCTTCCTTCAGAAAGGAGGTACAGCCAAGTTCCCATGGCATACATTTACGGCATGATAAAGAACCTGAAGCCTGAAAGAAGAGGCCTCCAAGCAAAATTTGTCGGCCATTTCACGCCATGAATTTAATGGGATGCTGATGACCTCAGATGTTAAAGAACGTCTTTAAATAAAACAAAAGAAATAAAAGAAATAAATGAACTGAAATAATTATTTAGCAGTTATCCATTTCTTAAAAGTTGGAATAGTGAGTTACATCAGCTTTCAACCTTTTGTTAAACTGTGCACTGTCTGCGCTGGAAATCAAATGCTCAAACAACTAGAACATAACAGGGAGCCAATAAAGTGAAGAAGCAAGCTGAACATAAAAATAAGCAATATTCTGTAAGCAAAAATGTCCAATGTGTCATGCAGAGCTATCAAAACAATGGGTATGGCTAAATGTACTGAAGCCTTCAAATATAAATGTATAAAGTGCTGAACTACTGCACAATGGATGTTTCAATTAAATAACAATTTCCATTTAAATATTTTTTTAAAACCTGTGTTCAATGATATAGTACCCAGACTCTGTCTAATGACAGAATCCAGAAGTACATAGCTTGGCTTTAAAAGGTAGTTTCTTTTATATATGCTTTCATTATCCATGTTTTTAGATTAATGCAATTTCCATTCAAGTCTATTTAAAGTATAAGCTCTGTTGCATTCATGCATCTTGATTACATTTTCTTCTCCTTTCTTTTTAATGTGAAATGTCTGATGCTCTGATACTTTCATGCATTCTGATGCATACTTATCAAGACATTCCCTTCCCTCATGCTGTGTGCAAAACTATATATTACTTTGTGGTTAAAATATTAACAAAATGCAAACAGGGAGTTGGAAGGGAAGTGTCACAAAATATCTATTTGTTAGTTAGAGCTGAAGTTTGAGGTTCCCAATCTGATGTAGGATTAGAATGTAAGCAACATTAAGTTAAATATGGTGGACTTTTGTAACAGTGATATTTAATACTAAGAATTTAAAATGATCAAGTCGAATTTGTAACAGAAATTTGAAACCCAAAGCATATAAAATTCCTTAGATCTAATTCAAAATATTAAAGATATAGAAATAGAAAAAACAGATACCTTGGTTTCTTTTGATGTCATAGCTCTTTTTCCAAGCATCCACACACTCAAGAATATAAAAAAATTGGTTGCTAAAAAAAAGGGGAAAACAATAGAAGTAACTCAAGAATATATTACACTAACTAACCTGTGCATAGAGCAAAATTACTTTACCTTCCATGGAAAAATTTTTATAAACAGAGTTTTGGTTTAGCAATCGGTAGCCCATTATCACCATTATTAGCAGATCTTTTTATGAGTACATTGGAAGTCAGAACTACAAAGGGTTTCCCCTGGTTGTTGGCTATGTCGATGATATCTTTGCAATAGTCCCAAAGAAATACCTAGAAGAGCAACCCGGTAATACCCAGACTTTATGCACTCCCAAAAATATACAAAAAATGATAACAGCATGACATAAATAACATAATATTAAATAACATAAACTCACCCACATACCAACTAGCAAAAAAACTGATCAACATTTTCAATTCGTTTAAAAAATTCCAGAGCTTAAACATTAAAAATTCATTTGAGCTAGTTGAAAAACTTAAACATAGCAAAATAAAAACTGGGGATATAATGGTGTCATTCGACGTGAAAGCCTTATTTCCGAGCATTCCAATAGAAAACCTAATGCAAAGTTTAAAAAAATGGTTAACATCTATAAACTTAAAATCAGAAGTAGAAGATTTGCTGAAACTAACCGATATTTGCATCCAACAAAACTTCTTAGTTTCAATAAAAAATATTACCAACAAGTTTCTGGCCTAGCTATGGGAAACCCTTTGTCTCCGTTTCTGGCAGATCTTTTCATGAGTTCCTTCGAAGTACATATCACCAAAGCGTTCCCGTTGATCTTCAAGATATGGCATAGATATGTGGATGACATATTTGCAATAATACCAAAAAAACATTCTACAGATGCGTTGAAACTCTTTAACTTACAACACAAATCTATACAGTTTACCATAGAAGAAGAGAGAAATGGATGTCTCCCATTCCTTGATTTAAAAATAATAAGAAATGCAAACAGTCTTAGCTTTGGAATTCACAGGAAACAAACACACACAGAAAATTACATAAAAAATGATAGCTATAACCCCATCCCACATAAATATGCAGTGTTTCACAGTTTAGCACTCACAACTAATCAACATTCCATTGACTGAAACCAAGTACAAAATAGAATATCAACATATAATGAAGACGGCTATAACCAACGGTTTCAACACAGACTCAGTAACAAAAATTATCAATAAAGCTAAAAGACAAAAATTGATTAGGGAAGTTTCCACACTTAAGAACACCGAAGACAGTTATAAATTCAAAAGTTCCACATACCACCGAACTTAACACAACAAATTTAAGAAGATATTCAAAGAACATGGAATTATGTTAGCCCCAAAGAACAAATATAATATAAAAAATTTAGTACATTGCACAATGAAAGATACCATCCCTACAGAGCAAAAATCAGGAATATATGAGATTAAATGTGCAGATTGTGAGCAGAGCTACATTGGAAAAACGAAAAGAAATTTAGAAATTCGAAGAAAAGAACATTTTAGGAACATTAGATTGAAACAGATAGACAAATCAGCAATAGCAGCTCATTTTTGGAACAAAAATTATGAAATATAACCAGAAATTAAATTACTGAAACAACTTCACAACCCAATAGAACTATCCACATGGGAGAGAATTTTCATTTTAAAAAATAAGAAGTTAATGAATTTTGATTTTCCACCGCTGGATGAACTCAGCAAGTTTCTACTAGAACCACAAGAAACCACCACAGGAGCGAACGGGCATCCATCCCCCGTTTCGAACAACGGCATTCAGTCAACAATAGCCGATGATGGGAGGAACCTCTCCCGAAACTAGTCCAAAGTTTTAAAAAAGTAAGTGGAGTTAGTGTTAACATCTGAACACATTAATGTAGTATATATTACCACTCCATTGTCTACAGCTTTGTAAGTACAATGTTTACTTAAATACCTAGAAGATGCACTTAAGTTACTTAATCTACAAGAAAGTTCATTAAAATTCACTATGGACAAAGAATTTAACTCACAGCTTCCCTTCTTAGATCTTAAAATAATTAAGAAAGAAAATACTAAAAGCTACTACTCACACTAATAGCTACATTAAATATAATAGTTATGACCCAGTTCCCCATAAAAATGCAGTACTAAATAATCATGTGCACAGGTTGGTAAATATCCCCATGAACAAAGAAGAGTATGATCAAGAACTGAGCAATATAATAAATATAGTTATAGAAAATGGCTTCAAACAAGAAGAGTATATTAGAGAGTAAACAGTACGGAACAAAAAGAATCAAAGACATTAGTATACATATTCCTAACAAGGAAGAAAATAGAATGTACAAAAAATTCACATACCATCCATCAGCCTTCTATAAATTTCAAAAGATTTTCAAAAAACAGCATTATTTTAGCTCCAAAAACAGTTACTACATAAAAAATATACTAAATTCTAAAATAAAAGAGGATATTCCATAAGAGAACAAATGAGGAATATATCAGATGAATTGTAAGGATTGTGAAAAAATTTATATTGGAAAGACTAAAAGAAACATAAAAATATGAGCAAAGGAACACATTAGGAACATAAATCAAAAGACAGGAAGAAAAATCAGCAGACTTGGCATTTTTGGAAGGAACAACATAGTATTAACAGGAATCCCAAACTACTTAAAAATATTACAGGAAAAACAGAACTTACAGTCTGGGAACACATTTATATCTGGAAGAACAAAAAATCATGTTTTCAATTTTGAAATGCCACCAAGTGACATCTTAATACAGAATTTCATCCAACCACTACCAACGACAAACCAAACCACCACGAAGAACAAGGCCAGCAGTCGGTCTGGAACTGATGATGGGAGCAATTAGCTCCAGAAACTTAGTTTTCCATTTTTAAAATATTAGTGATGCAGTGTTACAAATTCCATTTGATCATTTTAAATTCTTATTAAACTGCATAATATGGTCAATCATGTACCTTTTAGAATACAAAAATTAATGTCTAATGCCTTGACCAATTAAAACTACAAAGATGTTAGTACGAAATGAACACTATTCAGACTAAAGCTTAATTTTTTGACCTAGTACTGTATACAATTTACCTGCAAGTATAGCAGGTTTGGTATCCAGTAATGTTACAGGCAAGTAAAAGTAATATGTTTAAGGAAAGTCTGGAAAAAAAATAAAAGTAAATTGAAATTCACTAATACAAATCATAAACCTCTTAGATAAAGTTTGAATTGGATGAAGACCCTTGTAATAACGAATATTTGGTTAGTGTATGCTTATTTCAGTATGGTTTAAGAAAGTTGATACTAAGCGAGGTGTGCACCACAATCACCATTTTCGCACCAACTAATATTTGAAACATATTCCCTTGTTTTTTCAAAATTATTTTCTCTTACTTCTTTACAGATTTGCTTTTCACTGCCATGCTTATAGCAATCACTCAATATGCTTGACATACCAGATTGTAAATTTGTTCTATTTTGTCAACATACTGAGCCTTGTTCCATTTTCAGTGTTTACTATATTTTGAGTTCCTGCATTAACACTATAAAGTTTAAGAAATATAACAGTATTTTCATTACCATTCCAAACCAATCACATTCAAATATGAGGAGTCAAATGAAATCTTTAAAAACTTAAAAATACCTAAGTTTAGGTTAGCTTTAAAAACTTATTAAAAAAAATTGAATCTTTGCACCATTGTTCTGTAAGTTGGCAATATGCTTTAAAGAATTCCCAAAAGGTGGCAGCATACTGCAGACTAGCAAAATGTTACCACAATACCAGTTAAAATTGGCTGCCCTGCTTGGGACATGCACCAGTGAAGAACAATGTTGTTCATACTTTTTCTGAGTAGTGACAGTACGAAACCTATTTAAATCCATCAGCAAATGAAGGTCCAGTAAGGTGATGTATATTTATCACTGCAGCAAGTGTACAAGTAGAGTAGAAAGTTCAGAAATGGAATGACTTCTGTGACAGGTGCTCCCTGCCCAGGTCAAGTACATCAAATTGTGATAATTGCAGCAGTTGAAGCGATTCTGATGAAAAATCACCATGTGATGGTAGATGAAATAGCCACAAATTTGAACATTAGTCACGGCTCAGCACATCACATTATTCATGATGTGCTTAAGGGGAAAGTGTCTACAAGCTGGGAGCCACTGCATCTCACTCCACAATTGAAAGAGTGGTGTTGACGCTTGTGAAGAACTTTTGAGTGCTTTGAAACAGAAGGTGATGGCTTCCTTGTAAGAACTCTTACAGGAAATGAAATCTGGGTACAACACCAACCCTAAACAAAGAGAGCAAGAAGTTCCGGATGCAGCCATCTACAGGGAAGGTTATGTTGACTCTCTTTGGGGTAGAACGAGGCATTATCTTGGAACACTACACATCTTGGGGAAACACCACCACCATTGTATCATATTCCGATATGTTGAAAAATCATCTTTGGCTGCAATCAGATTCAAGCGATGTGGACATTTCATTACAGGTGTCTTTTGCAACATGGCAATGCTAGGCCTCATTCTGCCCATGCAACAGTTGCAACCATCACTGACTTTTACTTTGATACTCTTTCACATCTGCCATACTCACTAGACCCCTCCCCAAATTATTACATGTTTGGATCACTCAAAAAGGCGATGGGAGGAAAGAAATTTTATCCTGGTGAAGAGGTGCACCAAGCAGTACACAGGTGTTGCACACACGACCACAAGCTTTTTTTTTCCAGAGGAATCTGTGCACTTCCTACATGCGGAGGATGTGTGTTGAGCCTCATGGAGACTATGTCGAAAAATGATACACTTAAGGATTTTATTGAACGCCATCTCGTATTTATGTTACTAAATATTAATTAGTATTCAAGAACAAAATCTAATTTTTGCATTTTAAATACATTCTTTTTTATGCAAATTTGGTATTAATGGTGATTTTTGCAGAATCTGCCACAGTTATGAATATTAAACCTTTGTTTTACCTTTTGTTTTTAAGAAGTTGAACATTTTTTGGAAACTATAGCCTTTATATTCAATAGCATTTATTATAAGTATACAAACTATTAAAGATAAAAACTATTTTCAAAAATTTTAATTTTACTAACAAAAAATGGGTATATGTTCTTTATATACAATTAAAAGGAGCACATTTTTTTGTGGTTTATTTATTAAAATTAAAAATACTTTATTTTCTATCAATCAACTCTGGCAAATCAAAATTAGACTCCCATCGAGGTGGCTTAGGGTTCGATCCCAGAGCATGCAAGTGGGATTTATGGCAGACGAAGCAACATGTGGATAGGATTTCTCTGAGCACACGGGTTTCCTCTGCCACTTATTCTGCTATTGCTCCATTTGTTCACCTTGATCATTCAGCATAATGTAGTTTACAGATTTGCATTTTATGCATTTTAGATGAATTATATCCTCTGCCACCCATGTGCAGAACTTCGGTGCCTGGCTGCTAGCAAGTGTTTCATATTTGAACTCATTCAACTCACACACTTACTATCAATGTACCAGTCATTGAAATGAAATGGCACAATAGTCTAGAGCTGAAAGACTGGAACCTTAGTCAATAACTATGCTGAAATATTAGTCATATAACCAACTCCAAAATTTAATGGCCTGTAATGTTCCTTAAATGTATAATTCACTCAACTGTTCAACTTTACGTCATGCCAGAGTTACAGTAAACAAATGACTTAACAGTGTAACATATTAGTTCACATGTTCCTTTTTCGAGTAAAATATTCTTTTCAATAAACCTTTATTTATTTCCTGATGAGATTTACAACACATGAGACTCTACAAAGGTATTAAATTTTTGGCAAGATTCCCTTTCAATTACCATTTACAAAAAAAGAGACAAGACAATACTTTTAAATGATTATAACAGAAATTTAGTACATTATGTTCACATTTAATACATAATAAATGCAACTAATGAGCTTAATAATGGTTGATTTATTGCATTACTTGCCATTTTGTTTGTTCTCTGGGCACTTTACAAATGTGAAAATAAATGTCTTTAATGTCTTGCCAGCAGAGTAGTATTTATTACCTGCTTCTTCGTAATACAAGTCACCTTTTGAACGCAATATTACATACTTTGTCCATCACCTAGAAAGACACCTTATTAATTCTTCCAAGATTTAAACTTCTGAGCAAATGGAAACATTCTGCATGTTTTTTGTTCATCAACTGCTGGAAGCGTGTAACAAATGAAAAATTCCAGCTGCTTAACTTGCATTTCAAGGGATAATGCATATAAATAACATCCGGGCATTCAAGTGCCTAGTTGTTAAAAGCAAAACTATGGGTTTGCACAATCACCTGTTAATCAATCTAAAGAATTCAGGACTAATAAATTTCTTTATCTGCAACATAATATGATGTAGTAAAATGTTGACTGCATTACTTTTGTTTGCGCTGCAGACAAACTGGGCCAACATTATCACCAGTTTCTTTGTTGTGTGTATTATGAGCACCATCACAATATGGGAACTGCAACACAGAAATTATCAAATCATCAAATATATTATAATAGGAAACAAAAATTCTAAGCCACCTATGTCAATTAGCTATAGTTATATAGTCTTGTTCATATACTCATGTTAAATTTTCATATTTTTGCCTTATGATTAATTTCTGCTGAGATATATAAAATTTTCTTGACACTTAGTACAACTGCCACTCATCATTTTGGCCAGTAGTTTTTTCATCTTTTTTCTCCCCCTCTTTCATTTCTTTTCTTCCTTTCTTTCAGGCAAAATGTTCATGAACTTTTTAAATTTTCTGTTTATATTGTTCCATGATATAAGTATACAAAATTTTATTTCTAAATTCCATTTAGCAATTTTTCCATAATTTCTGGCTTGCAAAAGCTACATAAGATGGAAAATGATGCTTACTGGGAACGCAAAACACAATCAGTTAATCTATCAGGCAGTGAGCTGGGTTAGTGTTGAAGCTATTACACTTGAACACCGTAAGCTAGTGTTGGTTTATTGGAATAGTGCCTTTCAATTGAAATTGTTAAAAAGAGTGAGCAAACATGGGAAGACCATCTAGTATTCAAGAAGGTAGAATTCTTAATATACTCTCAAGAAGAGCAGACCATATACCAGCAGAGGTTAGAGCAATCTTCTAGCATTTCTAGGAAAAATCTATTATTAGCTTTAGTACATAAACCTGCTAACGAAGAACACGACTCTATTTGTATCTAGTAGTTTAGAATAGTAGATGTACAATTATTTCTACACCAAAAGACTCAGCATAAACGACATAGGCCAAGAGAACTTCAATGATGACTAGGAGGACTTTCAGCATTCATTTGGGGGATTCTAAAAATCAGGTACAGCAAATAACTAACTCATATTTATCCTAAACTTTGTGGTTAATTTTCTGCAAGTTTAATTTTTCACAGTATATACATCTTCATCTCTGAATCTATTCAATGGAATTTCCTGAAATTTTTGCACACTTATACATACCTTCATTCCTATGTAGGGAAATTTGGATATATATTATAATTTCCAAAAAACCACAACGTACAATTATAAATACTAATGTAATAAAATTTGTTCATACTAGAAATATTCGCTTAAAACAGATTGATAAATCAGCGATAGCAGCGCACTTTTGGATTAAAAATCATGAAATTAAACCAGAGACGTAACTACTGAAACAACTTCACAACGCAATAGAACTTTCCATTTGGAAAAAAAATTTTCATTATAAAAAACAAGAAAAACTTAATGAATTTTGATTTCCCTCCAATGGACAAACTCAGTAAGTTCCTAATAGAACCAACAGATGCTGCCACAAGAACATCAAGAAACCCAGCCACCACTTCTAACAACAGTTGGTTTACAGGCTAAAGATGGGAGGGATCACTCTGGAAACTTATGTCCAGTTTTTATGTAAGTGAATGGAGTTAGTGTGAACAATTTTATTACATTAGTGTTTATATATATAAAACTTAAAACGCACAAAGGGGTGCCACAATTAAAGTAAGAAACACATAAAGACACTATAAAACAGTGTTCGAGGCACTGTAAGACAATGTGGAACACTATTGAGGTCACTGTACAACATTGCAGAAGTTACTATATTTTGAGCCAGGATGGGCTCTTGATTGCGTAGCTGGAGAACAAGGATTAAGTCTAGTATATCACACGGCTTGTGTGCCTTCCTTACAGTCTGCTGAGTTGGCAGCCAGAGAAACCTACTTAAAAAAAAAAGTTCCAGATGCAGATGGGATTTTTTTTTTTAAAATTAAAGACAGATGTTTAAGCCCGGAGGGGAGCATGCCTTGTGAAGAACAATCGCTGCCATCTCTCTGTCTCTGAGAGTACTGGTAGGAGAAGTAGGAAGTACGGCATCTATGAGTATTAAAGCAAAATCATCTTAAACATCTCTCTTTAATTTAAAAAAATGGTAGCCACCTATATCTAGAATTCCAAAATTCAAACAATCTCCATTTCTTATAATTTTTAAATCTAAAAATGGGTGGCTACCATTTTTAGATTTAAAAATTATAAGAAATGGAGATTGTTTGAATTTTGGAATTTACAGAAAAGAAACACACACAGAAAACTAAAAAAATTAAGAGTTATAACCCCATTCAACATAAATATGCAGTTTTTCACAGTTTGGCACACAGATTGATAAATATTCCACTCACAGAAGCAGAGTACAAAATAGAATACAAACAAATAATAAAGACAGCTATAATCAATGGTTTCAACAAAGACACAGTGATAAAAATTATCAATAAATCTAAAAGACAAAAAGGGATAAGGGAAGATTCCACACTGAAAAAAACAACAGGAGAATACAATCTTATTTTGATTTAAAGTAAAACACTAAAAATCATGTCATCACATTAAAACTCTCATTAATTTTCACGACATGATTTTTAGTCTTAACTCATGTATTCACATTTCTTACACTATACTCCATTCACTTACATAAAAGTAAGATGCGTTTCGGGAGAATCTTACTTTTATGTAAGTGAATGGAGTATAGTGTAAGAAATATGAATACATGAGTTGAGGTTAGGCTGTCACTCCATTGTCAACAGCTTCGTAAGTACAATATTTATGATTTTTAGTGTTTTACTTTAAATCAAAATAAGATTAACAAAAGTTTCACTGTGTGAATTCTGACATTCATACAGAATGTAAACATAGAAGAATACAAATTCAAAAGTTTCACCTACCATCCAATTTACTACAAGTTCAAGAAACTCTTCAAAGAACATGGGATAATGTTAGCCCCAAAGAACAGATACAACATCAAGAATTTATAGGTTGCACAGTAAAAGACTCCATACCAATAGAACAGAAATCAGAAATTTATGAAATAAAATGTGCAGATTGTGAACAATCTACATAGGCAAAACAAAAAGAAATTTGGAAATTTGCAGGAAAGAGCATTTTAGGAATATTCGGTTTAAACAGGTGGATAAATCAGCAGTAGCAGCTCACTTTTGGACCAAAAACCATGAAATAAAATCGGGAATTAAACTGCTGAAACATCTTCCCAACCCATTGGAGTTATCCACTTGGGAAAAAAATTTCATATTAAAAAATACATAAAACCTAATGAATTTCGAGTTTCCTCCTATGGATGAACTTCGCAACTTCCTACTTCAACCAACAGAGGCCACCACAGGAACATCCGGTTGTCCAGCCATCGTGTCCAGTAATGGTAGTTCAGTGAGTAACTGAAGATGGGAGAGATTCTCCCGAAACGCGTCTTACTTTTGTGTAAGTGAGTGGAATTTAGTGTAAAAAATAAATACCTAAGTTTAGGTTATATTGCCACTCCATTGTCATCAGCTTCGTAAGTACAATATTTAATAAGCATATTGTTTTATTTATGAGGGAGTAGATTTATTTCACATTTTATTTTAATTATTCATTTATTTATTGACCTCAACATTTTTTGAATATATTTAAATCTTATTTTTATGACTAAGGCATCATGGGGGATAAAAAGGTTTTCTTAGGAGGGGGAGAAGTGGCATTTCAGGCTGAAGTTAAAGCTCTTCTCCGATATTTGACACTTATGAGGGAAAAACTTAGAAAAAAATTCAATCAGAATGAATGATTCTAGTAGGAATTTATGTTGCAGACTTCCCAATCATAAGTTCATGCCTGAACAACCTTGTCCATGAATGTCAGTCAAAGAGCTCACATTTAAACCCCTTATTTGTTATACAACTAACTTTAGCACCATAAAGATTTGATTTTGGTATTATAAGTTTGAATATATTAAGTAAATCATTTCAAAATGCATCAATATATGAAAAGCTTTATGTTCCAACTCATTGGTGGTATCACTTCTTTGCTTAGGGGCAGGAACATTTTGGTGCTATGTAACTCAAGCTTGCAAGACCATGGATATATGCCTGCTTCTCTGGAAGCTCTGCATTCCTTACAATTATTTTCATTATACTCAATTAAGGCCATTCACTTATACCAGGTGGCAAGGGAGATATTCAGCAGCATCATCACTGTCAGCTAGCCATAATAATCAAAAATATCTCTTCTTCTGATTCATTTTCTGATAAACAATTGAAATTATCCAATAATTTATCATCTGGGAGATAATACCAATGCTCAATGAAGAGATATGACAAACTTCAGATAGGCCTACTAACCAACTACTTTACTCTAGTCTCACATTCAGTGTTGGCAAGTTAATTACTAATGTTTTTACACAGTTTAGTGGTAATTTAAACCAGTTTTCTGTGGGCTGAATATTGTAGGTGTAAGTCCATAGAGATGAATTAAATGAATTAATGACAGCAAAAATGAGCTTGGATAGATTTGAAAAAACTTTACCCAGACAGCTTGACCTGACTGGGATTCAAACCCATGACCTCTGGATTAGAAGCCAAAATACTACCACAGACCAGAGGCAATCTCTTGAATGTATTATATTTAAAGCTTACCTTTTTGCTTCTCCAGCACCGGCAAAATGCAGCTTTTTCACCTATGTCTTCCAAATCAAAACTATGCACTACCTTCTCTTTATCCTTTTCAATATTTGGATTAACTTTTGAAGTCTTCTGAAAAAGAAAATATTAACACAAAAAAGATTAATAAATAGAATGCCAAAGATCATACACTGCATTAGTGGACAACTAGAGAAAGTAATTATTATATCAAATTCAAGAATTTAAAATCATCATCACAGATTAACAGGTATATGCTAAATATAACATTTAATTTCGTGTCGGAATGATTACAGTGAAGCGACTATTATGTTCTTAATTGTCTATTGAGTCGATTTGATAAGCTCCACTTACTGTTGAATTATGCAAAACTAGTCGACTCACAACTGAGGATGCAGGCAAAAGACTGCGAAACTAGTTTTGCATAATTCAACAGTAAGTGGAGCATAAATCAAATCGACTCCCTAGATAATTAAGGTATTTGCTTATTATCAGCACCTAGATTTCAGCATTTGTGGACTGTAAATAAAGTAGTGGCAACATACTTATTACAGGTATGTTACTGAACTTGATGACAATCACATTACAGGGGTTGATATAGTCTCCTATATCAACCTGCGCTTTTATCATATGCTGCTAGAGAGGTTGTTACTGTTGATATTGACAACGAACCACATTATAACACATATCAAGGAGAAAATATCTAGAAACCTGGTGTTTTGGAGGGGTTAACTGCAGAAAGAGATAGAAATTACATAGACTCATGTCCTGCAAGTATAATGCATGTTCCAAGATCTTCTAATGCCATCTGATCCATGATTGGGCCACTGTGCCTGCCATGGGACAGGTAATGCCATGCAAGATAGTTTATAAGTGCAGAAGTTTGCAATACATAGCTGGCCAAGATGCTGCTGCAGGAAACACTGGTAGGCCCAATCTACTGACTACCCTCTGCCCTTCTTGATAAATTGTGCAACCATCTGAGTAGCGCATCATTGCCACACGCTTCCTGCAACCCATCATGACAATGACATGCATTCACAGGCCACTTGGATTTTTATCCAAGAGCACTGTTCCTTTTTTGTAAATATTCTTTAGAGCACCTTACACAATATAGGTCAATTTCAACCACATACAGTACCATAACCATTCTCTTTACCGACTGCTTTTGGACATATCGATGCTGGTCAAAATTACAAATATCCATTTGCGCATGAGCATGCACACATTTTCCTCCAGAAAGTGTTGCCACTTGTTAATTACAGCCCACGTAATTAAGCATTTTATATTTTAACACTGTATGTATATACCCAGATACACAAAGAAGAGCTAAATTTCAGCAAGACACACTCATAGAAATCTCGTTCTTAAAATTAATTTTAGGTACTTTTAACATTTTTCATATATCACATTTAAATCTATATTATGTAATTCTACATGTTTTATAATGTTGTTAAATTTTGTTTACATTACCTTCAAAACAGAAAATTTATTATTGGCGACAAGTCTTGACAGTAAAATTTATCTTGCTTTCAAATAACACAAAAGGTGAATAGTCAGTTTTTTGTTAAAATTCAATGCATTCATGTTAAAAATTGTGAATACAGATTGACACTTTTATAACTGATGTTAGAGTATTCTTCTGCCAAACTTGCAAATAGATATGTTGAGTGTTTAATAAAATCCAATTAGAACATTTATAAAGCAATGTACATGATAAAAATAAACACTATGCTTCAAACGGGACAATTTAATAATTGCAGCAGCAGCCTTTATTATTTAATGGTGAATTTTATTAAAATATTGATTGCCAATATTACTACAAACATACTGTGGAATAAATTTCAAATATCACATTTTTAATACATAAACACAGTTTGCTTAAAAGGCACATTATACCATATAAATCAACTCTCTAGAAAGATTTGTTGAAAATTTGATTTTCTGAAGCTTGGAAAAAATCTGAACTAATATTATATGTGTTGTAGCTAACAAGGTTATAAATGTTTCCGGTAACTTCATTACGAATAAAGAATATAAGGCTGTAGTTTTGATTGGAGTCAGAATTAGGTCATAAAACATAGCAAAAGTTAACTTAAAATATACGTATGTATAATGGAGCAATACATATGGTACACATGAAACAGTAGCAAGTAATAATTTTTTCCTGAACCACTGGTTTCATCACAGAACTACTATTAACTTTCCTCTCTCAATGTATACACTGCTCCACAGGCTCCTCCTACCACTCAAAAACAGGATGTGTAAATATGCATGTTTTAACATTGGCTTGTAATGTAATGCTTTTAGCTGTGAAATTATTTTAAATTATATTTGGAACTTCATTACTTTATTTTCTGGACATGTTTTGAATGCACTTACATTCATCTTCAGTTAAACTATTGTTTCTTCACCACTATCTCCCTCTTGCTGAACTTCCTAATGCAGGGGTTGCAGGGTTTCAAATCGCATATTGTTTTTGTACTAACAATTTTTGGTTAACAATTCCAAATAGTTCATCCAGTACATACACTGCTTTTGCACACAGTAATAGTTCTGCTGCAATTCAGGAGCAATAAGACAACACATGGTAAAAAGGGATACAATTAAGTTGAAACATACCTGAAAAACTCAATATTGAAAACAGAAAGGTAAAAACAGCATGATCTTATAGTTACGTTGTTGGAGCATTTGCATCTACTAGCTGGTAACCTGCTCCCACAGTCTCTACCCACCCACTTTGTCAGTACATTACCTATATAGCCACGGGCTCCTCCTACTAGTGACAATTGCATCCTCTAAGAATGGGCAAAATAACAGAGATTCCAGCAGAACTTTACTGGACTTGGAAAAAATTGAATTTGCAGTTAATTCATATATACACACACACTAACTTTAACCTAACCTTGGGGAAATCTAGAAACCTATGGACCCAGTGTTTTGCTGCGTGTAAATATAAATTGATAGAGGATTGTGTGTTACTATATTAGTGGGTAAATCATTGTAGTGGTAGCAAATTTCATTTCACTCCAGCAGAATCTACTTAGTATCATTTAGTGGCAGAAATCATAAGCAACTAGTCATGGCAAACAAAATAAGTGAATGCAACAAGAACCTAAGTGCTGGATCAACTATTTGGAACAATTACCCAATTTTTCCCCAAATAATTAGTTCTGTATGGTTTCTTGTCTTTAATAAAATGAATAGAAATATTAATAAAAAATACCAAAAACAGAACATATGCATTGGAAAAGGAGAAAGATAGAGAAAAACGTTTCAAAAAATTTACATACTACCTAGCAAATAATAAATTCAGAAAAATATTCATGGAATACAACAATGTCCTTGCTTCCTAGTTGAAGTTATTAAAAGCATAAAAGAAAAGATGAAATGAATACAAACAACGGATCAAGCATATATCAGATAAATTGCAAAATATGCTAGCAGAAACATATTGGCCACACAAAACAAAATGTAGGCAACATCTCAGGGGGAAAAAAAAGGAAGAAAAAAAAAAAAGAAAGAAAAAAAATGCAGTAGCCTCACCCTTTTGGTTCAAATAAACACATTAACAAAATAAATACAAACAGCAAGAATCCATATAGAACAAACCGATTGGTAAAAAAAAGTATACATAAAAACAAACCATAGGCAATGAATTTTGAAATCTCACCGAAGGATGAACTCATAAGTATACAGAGGGAATAGTGACAAGGAAACAAAAACTAGAGAAAGTAGCTGAGATGAACAGAAGTGCATTCGAAACCTATCCAGAAAACATAAAGTGTATAAAATTCAACCACATGTTTGTGTAATATAGTAATATATTCTTTCAGAAAAAGAAGCAGTGAAGAAAAAACTTAGTGTAGATCTTTGTTCAAATTTAATTATGCTACTAGAAGCGGCAAAGAAAAAACTTCAGTGCAGATCTTTGTTCAAATTTAGTTATTCTATGTACTTTCATAAAATAGTTCATGCAACTTAATACCTGAGGAAAATAAGCAGCGAAGAAAAACCTTAATGCCCATCTTTGTTCAAATTTTACTATATACTGTTATAAAGTAGTTCATGCAACTTAACATCTGACCATAAAAAACCAAACTGAAGTAAACGATTAACTTAAAGTATGTTTAATAATTAATAATCTTAAAATGCGACCCCTAGGTTAGGTTTACATAAAAGAGTCGCATTAGTACATTTTGCATTTTTTTAAGTGTTTAATGCCCATTTTAACTACTAAGGCATCACAGGCGTGGACACTGGTAATACATGAGATGAAATGATAAATTGGGAAAGGATTTTTTTAAAGGAAGGAAGCATTCCAGTCCTAGGTTTTAGGGTACTTCCCTGTCATTTGCCATTTATGACTGAGGAAAACCAGGAAAAAACCTCAGTCAGGGAGGACAGTTCTGGTGGGAATCAAACCCAAGCCTTCCAGTTCATGAGTCTGTGCCTTAATGATCTCAGCTACCGTGGTGGTAAACTTTGTGGTTATATGTAACATTATTGGGTAATTAAACCCACTATCTTGGAAAGTATATCATTATACTGCATGTTACAACAGTAGCAGAAATGTTAAGCTTTCCTTGGCTAGCTTGTTGCAAATGAATATCATTAGTCTGATACATAAGGAAATAGTACTCTTTCACATTAAAAGATGAAAAAGTATTAATGCATGGTCCATATTTCTGTAATGTTGTACTTTTGTCCTTTTGGGAAGTAAAGCAATGAAGAATTATAAAATTTAGGCAAGGGTCCTTGTTGAAATTAAGCCATTAAGTTAGATTTAGTCATTCCATCCAAACTGTAGTTTACATATTGTAAACTTTTAGAGAAAATGAGTCATTTAACTGCAGCCAATTCATAAAAAACATCTGATATGGCTGCTATATAGTATTAAAGAAGAGAAGCTGGTAATACTGTACATAGATCAGCAACATACATATTAAAAGCAGGTAAATCTTTTAAACATGCTTTATCCAACTTAATACACTTGCCTGATGCATTCACTGCAAGGGCACTGACAATTTAAATGTTGTTTGAGAATTAAATATGGTGATACTGAAAGATCCCATCTAGGTTCCGCATTACAAGCAGCAGTTAACTGCCTCTATGATTGCAAGACAAAGAGCCTGATTCAAACAACAAATTTCCACTTGTCAGTTTGGGAACCTAAATTTTGCAGTGTTCTGCCAAACCTTGTCAGTTTTCAACAGCTCTAAAGTACTTGGTGAATTTTATATATCAAAATATGTTTCTCAACATATCCAGTCAGAAAATTGCTAGTGAAATTAGTTCTAACAATATAAATTTTCACACTTAATGGTACTTATTTGGTAGGCAGTGCTTGTAGAGTGGGATAGTGATTTATTTATTTAATTCATTTCCCATTTTATTGAAACTTCAATATATGCATCCCAAATTTAAACTTTTCTTCCATGTATATAACAAATTTTACACTTTTAGTATAACAGAAGTGTGAAATTTCCTTATAAGAACACAGTAGAAATTAAGGTATTAAACTTACCTTGGATAACAGGAAAGTTAATAAAGCAGTATTAGGAGAAAATCTGACTTTATTAAAAGCTAGTACACCACTCATCCTCCCATAAAAAGCATTTACTTTATAACTAAAATCTAACGAAAAAGGAGGAAATTGCTGTAGTGTACTTATGTCATGACTGTACTAACAATAAGAAATATGCTAGAAACCAGAATGTAAGGGATTACGGTGAATAAGGGCAAATTTCATAATCCATGTAAAAGTTATGTGAAATATAATATTGTGTGCAGATATTATTATAGATAAAAGTAATACATTTCTGAAGTAGAAATATAATATAGGTGGAATAATGGATAAATGGAATATAACAAACTATCCACTGTTAATTGAATCTGTCGTCTTAACACTCTTCATATAATATAATTATATAATATAATTTTTAAGGTTAGTGAAGCACGAAGAGTGTTAAGACGACAGATTCAATTTACATAAGCTTCACTGTGTTAATCCCATATGAAAACTTTTTTAAAGATTTATAATTTTTAAAAAATTTTGATATCCACTGTTAGCTGTTGCATTAATAATATACTCAAAATGCATATGACCATGTTGAAATATAGTGGCATCAAAAAACAAACAGATGCATCCATTCTAACATTACTTGTTCTGTGATGCTAACAGTTAACAGTATCAAGCAAAGCAAAATGCTGTGTACTAGTTCTATACACAACAGTGTATGAGTACAGCAGTAATTTTTTGATTTTGGAGCCTTAAGCTACCAACCTCCACCTGCAGTCTCCTCCCATACTCAAAATGCAAAAATGGCCTTTTTTTTTTACATGATATAATACAACAATCTAAAATGTGCAATTAATCAATTCTTATATACATGCTAACCTAAATCTAATCTCAAATAAATCCTAGAAACCGGAGGACCCAGTGGTTTAATGAGGCTTACTACAGCCTGACGGCCCCCTGTTTATAAGTGCAATCGAAAAAATGCAAATAGTAATAAACTTATTTATACACACATGCGAACTAAACCTAGCCTCAGCTCACCTATTTGTAAATATAAGCACAACAAATGTAATATGTATATGTAATCAATTCATATACACTAACCTAAACTTGATCTCATAACTATAAATTGTTAAATCAACAACTGCTTCATGTAAATAGGTATATTAATTTCCTATATTTGTAAAATTCTCAGTAAAAACTAAAAAGTTCTTATTGGTTCTTTCAAACATATATACCAATTTCTAATAATTCTACAAATTCCCATAGTTGAACACTTTAATTACATTGAGCCTTAGCTCATATGCTAAAATTAATAAAATAAAGAAATGCTGCTAAAGGTTGAACCTGCCCTAGTGAAGAAAAATTGAAAAAGTACATGCAAACAAGTAGATACATCATAAAATTATATAACAATTAGGTTGGCAACTCTGAAAAGCAAATGTGGAATTTCACCAAGCAGATGAAATACTGCTGAAGAAAATATGAAACTCAGGCACATACTCACCCTGATGGTGAAAAATATTATACATACAGCAGAACAGTACTATATGGTATAATTACAGTGTTGGCAACCTTTAAAAATAAATGAAAAACCACTGAAAACAATTCTTAACAGCTACCCTGGTGGGGAAAAACTATAGACAAGCATGCAAACATAATAATGTGGGAAGTTGTACATTCATGTCAACATCTAAGTTTACCACTGAATACTTGCGACCTAGAACTCTGAACTATTATTATAATATCTGCAGCCATTCTCCTGTAAATAAACTTGCTGTAATAATAGTACTTCTTAGGCTTTCACAGCCGGTGTTACAGTTAAAACATTAATTGTTTTAACTGTAACACCGGCTGTGAAATAATATTTTAATAATCTCCCGGGCTGTTTTGCCGTGGTCCATGGTTTAAATATGTACACTAATTTTATCAAACGTTTTAGTAACTATGTAACTTTTGGTTAAGTGTGTACCAATATGAAGATGATTAGTATAACAGGAGAGTGGGTGCAGATATTACAAAAGGAATAAACCACCAAGTCCTTTGGTTTCTAAGATTCACTCAAGGTTAGGTCCAAGTTACTGTTGCGTGTGTTTGAATGAATGAATTGATTATGAACTCAATATTTTGCCAACTGTTGTATTTACTCTGTTTGTACTTACGAAAAGGAGGGGAGCCTGTTATTCTACGAAAGTTTTACTTGTAGGATGCACATAGTGAAGTTGCAATTTTTTCGTCCATTAGTGTGCATCAATAGAAATTGCCCAAATGCTATTTCATTGTCAATATTTATCATGAGATTAAATTTGTCTCTGCAACCTGTTGCTGTAGCTTTGAACTGCATTGTGCAAAAATATTTATTCTTACCTTTAGGCATTTTTCTCTTGCCATCGGGCAAAATGCCATGTACGATATATACGTCACTCCAGCTATCGCAGCCCCAAACGGTAAGAGCGACAACCAGTCACGAACTGCAAGCAAGCAAATTGGTACCTATTAAAACTTTGCAATCCACTTGAGCCAACAGTTTCCCAAAAATCCTTTTGCTTCACAATTTATTTCTGATACCGTTTCATTAGTGTAATTAACTGTTTTAGATCACCTCCAAGTTTAAACCATCCTCCGAACGAATCTGGAATCGGTAAACTCGCCAGGTAATTCGGCACAGATACTTTAACCAAATGTGCTACAGGCTCCATATTAACTACAGTACAGCTGGCTAGGAATACGCAAATCAAATTGCATTTGTACATGCGATTCCAGTACGTAAAACGTTTGAAATTTGTTTGAAATATACTCAGTGGTATTACAGAGTACGGTAACTAGAAAAATTATTTTTATTTCTATCCTTCTTAATCTACATTCAATTCCAACTTCCCGATTTTCATTTTCACACTGGACTAAACCTGTGAACCTGAATATCCTTTTCCGACTGCTAGCATTCTTGTTCTTCCGCTTTTATTTCATTGGTTGAGCTAATAGAGCCCGCTATGTATGAAGTTGTTACGGTTTTATACCTAACCTTAGAAGACCAAGTAACTGCTTACTTTTGGGCAGCGTTGGTCCTAATTGTTAGATGCCCGCATGCTAGATATAATTGGCCGCTATAAAAAGTGCAGATCGCGAGTACACTCGCACCTTAACCCATCCCATGAAAAGCTATTAATGTTTATATGACAAAGCTATATAACTACAAAGAAAAAATAAATGAAATACCATGCCAAACTGCTCTTCTACCATCATTCCTGGCTTCCTTCATCTTTTTTTATTAATTCCACTCTTATTTCTCATTCCTTTTTTCCATAGTCATTTCCAATAAAATTTTTTGAGCCTTTTTAATTTTCCAATTTGGCCTAATACTTTCCATTTCATGTTCATTGTGGCCTTGCTATCTCACCCCTATGTCCAAATCTTCATCATCTCTTATTTCCCAACCTTCCAATTTATTCCCTACTAATCTTTCAATCACTTCTACTTCTTCCCATGTCTTTTTCTCTCTTCTTTCTTCCACTCCAAAGATCATTATGTTCAGTTTTCTGCTCACATCCGCCTCTTTCTCCATCTTCCCTATTCTACGAGTATTCCTGCATTCCACTACACTTCTCCTAATTCCTCTTCAAGCCATCCAATTCTATAGTTTGTCTCTTCTATGCTCTTCTGGATTACCTTAATATAACTTAATGAATTTCAGCATGGATCCTCGTAATTTTTCCTTTCGTTTTCAATAAGAAAATATCAGTCAAATGTTTACTTTTTAGTCCAATATCCTCAAAACAACAACAACAGCAAAATAATGATAATAACAATAATAACAACAACAATAATAATTTTCTTTTACTATACAAGATAATCTTCTCTTTTCAAATTAATTAAAATATTGTTATAATGCAAACATATCTTAAAGTTTTCTGTGCAGATATAGGACCTTAACAGTTATCTATACTGAAGATAAATGAAATGAAAATAAATAAATAATTAAAAACAAATACATACCTATTCTTTATTAGCACAGTCGACTTAATACTCTTATGCTCCACTTACCATTGAATTATGCAGAACATGTTTCACAGGCTTTTGCCTGCGACATCAGCTATGAGTCAACTGCCAGATTTGTTGTTGGTTGGATGGACTTGGTGGAGCTCTCATGGACATTTTATCTCACAGTTCATAACCTTATCTTCATATGTTTTATAACAATTTTTTTTCTCCATATTCCCAGCTCCAAGGGTCTATCTATGAATTTCAATAATTTAACTTCCATTTCTATATGTTTATCTCTCCAAAAGTGATGTGCAACCGCTGATTTATCTATCTGATTGTAACTGATGTTTCTTCAGTGTTCATTTAGCCTCATTCCAATGTTTCTTTTTGTTTTGCCAAAATATATTTTGTTGCATTCCGAACAGTTGATTTTATATATACCTTGCTTCTTCTCACCAGACACTCCATCATTTTCACTGGAGTTGAGCAGATTATTTAGGTTGAAGAGTACTCTAACATTACACTAACAGCAAAAAGCAATGGGTATGATCAAGAAATTGTAGACAAGAAAAACAAGAAATTCATACAGAGTAGTTAAAACAGGTTACAACATTGGCAGTAAAAAAAGAAACTACAATTCACAAGAAATTTACTTATCATCTTTGGGCCACCAAAAAATTCCAGAAAATACTCAAGAGTTTGGGATTACTCTGTCCCCAGTTAACAAATTCATCTTAAATAATCTGCTCCTGTTCGGAATGCAACAAGTGTATATTGGCAAAACTTAAAGAAGCAATGGAATTAGGCTAAAGAAACACTGGAGAAACATTAGGTGAATGTTAATTTTTTAAGAAATGAAATAGCATATGTAAAGAAATTAAGAGTCATAGTCTGCACAAAGTTTATACAATATAAAGAAAATAAAACTCAGCATTAAGAAGCAGCAACACTAGTTCTGCGATGCCACTTACTAATATGTTGAATTCCTTTTACACCCTTTCTGGAAGTTAAGTAACAACAAGATGATATGCATGACAGACTTGTTCTGTTGATTAAGTAAAGCTCCAGGATATAGAAGAACTGAATTCTATATTATTAGTACATGTATTGCATTGAAATATTTATTGGAGCTTGTTACTGCTCGGAACACTAGGCAGAGTTCAGGATCAGCTACACTGTAAATTATTTCTGGACCAACTTCACATCCATGGTAGAAAATGCCATACTCATAATGGAATAAAAATAAGCCACACACTACTCTCAATGTTTCTAGGTGCTGAAGATACTTTAAACTTCTCAACACAAAACAGGCTCAAAAACTTCCAATCAAGAAAATAAAGGTGATTTAGTTTTTTTTTTTTTTTTTTTGGGGGGGGGGTTATACTGGATAAAATATTTATAGGATGAATTTATTTTTGTAAAATAAAAATAAAATAAAAACATTAATTTAATTTTGTTTTAATACAGGTCACAGTAGAGAGTAAAATTAATTTGCAGTTTTGTATGTTTCTTAATTTTAATTTGTTTACATTTATCAATGGATGTTCCACAACATGTATTTCTCTGTTAATTGCAAAAAGCTTTTACAATTATAGTCATGATTAAAAATTGTGTAGAATTAGCTGTGACTTGATTAGTTCTAAGCCATTTTAATGTCCTTCATTTCCTCTAATATCTATTTTTGAAATTACTTTTGCTGTGAATATTTTAGTATGGAATACTAAATAAAAAATTTAAAATTGAAACGTTATTTGGTAAGTTACTTCCTTTAGTATCTAATTCAATGAATATATCTACTTCTTATTAATGGATATCATTGTATGATTCAGTTGAACTACACACTCTTAAAGCTTCACTTACTTTTCATAAATGTATGGAACCGGTTTCGAGAACATTTATGAAAAGTAAGTGAAGCTTTAAGAGTGTGTAGTTCAACTGAATCATACAATGATATCCATTAATATGATTGGCTTCACTGTGTAAGTTCCAATTTACATTTAAGTAATATCTACTTCTGTTCTGCATTTCCTGCTTTTGTCATATTCACTACAAAACTCTTAATACAGATTTAACTCCTCAGGATGAAATCACCGCATAATGTCTTAAAAATATATAAAAAAGAAATAAAGCAGTAATGTAGTTGGTGGTTATAATACTATACTTCACTAACCTTATTTAAAACAGGACTGTTATAGGAATCATTTCCATTATCAGCTGGAGGTGATTGCAAGAATGTTGAGCTATACATGAATTTACACAGGTTGTCTAATAATGCAACTTCAAAGTTCATCAATCAGTTCTTGCTTTTGATGATGAAAATATTTTCCCATGTTGCTAATTCTGCTGGATTCTTATCATATTTTAATAATTTCATCACCATCCATGGGAAAATCATAAATTGCATAACATTTGCAAGAAATATATTACTGTTCCTCCAAACAGTTACGAACAAATAATTTACTAAAAGAGAGCCTAAAAACCAGGATACCTCATTACAAGAAATCAGGAGTATACCAAATTGACTGTCAAGAGCATCTATCTCTTCTATCTAGAAGAGATAGAAAGGAATGAACAAAAGAGCACTTCAGAAATATAAAATGTAAGCAAATAGATAAAGCATCAGTTGTGGCGCATTTCTGATCAGAAAACCACAACTTCATAATGGAAACAGAATTATTATAATTTTCAAAACCAAAAACTGCTTGTAAACTGGCAAGACCAGGTCTTATTCCTAGTTCGGACATGTTTAGGGTAAGGTTTTTTTCTGGAGTTTTCCTTTACCCTGGAAAGGCGAATATCAGATGACATTAGATGCTAAGGACTCCAGTGCTCATTTGCATTGTAATTTTATCCAAAAATCCCTTGACTGTTGGTAGGACAATAAATGCTTGAAAAAAAAATCAAAAACCAAATTCAAATAATTAACTTTTAAAAGTTCACTGCTGGATAATCTCAGTAAATTCATCTTGCAACCACTGGATAACTCCAGCTCACCTGCAACATCCTTCTTTGGTTTCCACCTGATGATGTGAACAATGGTCCTCAAACATGTCCTTTTTTTAAACAAGTTTAGTGAATAATTAGGATTACTGTATGGTTGAGTCAAACTACACACTCTTATTGGTTCCACTTACTTTTCTATATGCAGAATATGTTTCGCTGACCATCATCCATGTTGACAGTAGCTGAAGATGCAGATGGTGGTATGTGAAACATATTTTACATATAACCAATTAAATGGAACCAATAAGAGTGTGTAATTTGACTCAATTATACAATAATCTTAATTATATCAATTGCTTCACTGTACAAGTTCCAATTAGCACTTCAAGTTTAGTGAAATTTTACTCTCAAAATCCAATCATATATCATAATACTGTTAAAAGTCTTCCTCATAATAAATTAAATATCAGTGAACCACGTATAGTGTTATAACCATGACCCACTATATTGCTTCATTATTCCTACTTCTTTATAATAATATTCTATTAATAATAAATAAATATATCTGAAAGAGAGTTCTCTAATAAAATTAAGGAGCAAATCCATATATGTTTGCACTTAGGTAAACAAATTTCTTAGAAATAACCTTAAGTGAACAGTGGAAACTGACAAAATCTCTGGTATGTTCTTGCAGCACTGGATTCATGCAATATAACATTTTCAGCAGCTCCTAAAAATAAATAAATAGATGTCTCTCAAAATGAATTTTCCAGCAATATAAGAATAAGAATGGCAACCAGTAATTCTATAAGATAAGGAAAGATATCAAGAGGATAGGGCTAACAAAAGATATAATTCTGGACAAATTCAATTTTAGAAAATTATTACAAAATTTCAAAGGTTTACAGGCAAAAGAAAGAAAAGAAATAACATCTGGATGGAAGAATGAAGAATTATTGGAAAAACAGAATGGAAGTGGAAAAAAAGAGGGTCTGAAATGGGGGGAAGGGCAATCTATTGAAAGTCAAGCTATTTGAAATAACACTCTACCAAGCTTCACAATTCCAGGGTGTAACAGAACCTATTTCATGAACTTTTGTCCACTTCCTCGGCTGTTATATGACTGCTGGATTGCTGATTGGAGTTCAGTTACTTGGCATCTGAAGTGATTCTTGTGGCCTCATGATGAACCTGAATATTGAGCTTTCTGCTTCCTGAATATCAAATATATTTTTTATTTTAATTGATATCATTGTATGAATCAGTTGAACTACACACTCTTAAAGCTTCACTTACTTTTCATAAATGTATGGAACTGGTTTAGATGACATTTAGTTCCCATCTTCAGACCAGGTTAAGTTCGACTGTTGGATCATTCATCGAGCTGTGGGAATGTGTATTCTGCTCTGGTGGCGGTGTGATAAACTTGTAGTTTATATTTTCATCTCTGGCAATGTTGAGTTCATTAGACTGTCTTTGTGTTTGTAGATGTAGATTTTCTCCCAGGTTGCTAGTTCCGTAGGTCCTTGTGCCAATTTTAATAATTTTGCTTTATTTATTATGTCGTGATTTTGTGTCCAAAAATTATATGCTACTGCTGATTTCTCTATTTGCTTGTACTTGTATTTTTATGTTAATTCTCTTCCAGATGTTCAATTCTTTAGGTTTTTGGACAGTTTTTCATAACCTCACTTTCTTCTCTATGATTTTCATGAAATCCAAAATGTACTGTCACTGCTGATTTTTCTACTTGTTTGTCCTAAATATTTATTGAACCTGGTATCTGTATTAATTTTTGTTTTATCTATGTAAGATTTCCCACAATCCCAACAGTGACAGAAATTTATTTTTTAATAGATTTTTAACCTTGTACCATTTTGAGGTGCTAAGACTGGAAAGTTTGTTGAACTTATGATTGGCTCTTAGGTAATAAATGCTTTTTTTTTTTAAAAAAAAATTTAGTATTCAGTATATTAGACAGAAGTATGATGTGTTTCGTTTAAATTTTTTTTCCCCTTCTGCAATTTTCTAATTTTATTGTCAATCATCTCTTTGCTGAACCCTTTGGTTTTGTGACCTCTAGTATGTACAGATAAATTTTATCTAGTGTATCAATATTGTTCACCACCTGTAATGCCATAGTGGTAGAAATGAGTATTAAACACTATTAAAAGAACTCCATATATGTGTAAAGTCCAAAGCTTGGTATTTATTCATAGGATTCCAAATACTGTTCCACATATGGTAAACAGTGTTAGGAACACTATGGCCTGAATCATGGAATCCATGTATGGTAAATTTTTGAGCCATATGTTTTAAGTCATAGTCTCTGCAAGTAAATATGCAAAGTTATATACAGTTAAAGGGTTGATCATTACACTGGTTGAATAGATCTCATAAAGTGAAATTAATATATGAATATATTAAATATGAAAAAAAAAAAAAACAAGAGAAACATTTATTTACATACTGTCTGTAATTATCCTATTTCCATTACATCTATGTTGCACTCATAGCAGGTGCTCCTCTTTTATGAATCATGTGCTAAATGAAGAGGATGATGGCAGTGATCTGGACTTTGGTGAGAGTGAAGTGATGAAAATGTGGAAAACACTGACCACTGCAGTGATACAGAGTCAGATTTGACAGCAATAATGTAGATAGTGAGAGAGAGGAAGGTACAGAAGAAACAGATTTTTATACAGGAAATGAAATACTATGAAATGGAAAAAAACATGAACTTTTGAAATACTCCAAAACTAAGAGAAAGAACACTGTGAAAGTCTTCTCTGATTTAAAACCACACACCAAGAATATTGTTGAAGAAATTGAAGTGTTCATGAAAATAATTTATGTCAACATGGTGGATGATATTGTAAAATGGACTATGAGTATTACAGAATGTTCAAGGTGCATTTTCTAGAAAAAGAGATTGTAAGGAAACATCAAGAAGTGATCCTAAACTTAAGTATTCATTTTTTACACTAAACTCCATTTACTTACATAAAAGTAAGACACGTTTCTGGAGAATCTCTCCCATCTTCAGTTTCTCACCAAATTGCCGTTACTCGAAACGATGGCTGGACACCTGGATGTTTCTGTGGTGGCCTCTGTTGGTTGAAGTAGGAAATTGCTGAATTCATTCATAGGAGGAAACTTGAAATTCATTAGATTTTCTCTACTTTTTAATATAAACATTTTTTCCCAAGTGGATTTTTCTTCTACCATGATTTAATTGTTCAGCTTCTAGGATTAAACAAATCATGATTGAGAAGGGCTATCAATTTTTTTTGATTTGGTTTATTTATGGACACCCTTTAACATCTCAGGTCATCAGCATCCCATTCAATTCAGGGCATGAAATGGCTGACTGATTGAGATGGGCAATTGAAGTAGTGAAAAGTTTTTGTAATGAAGGGGGATTGAAAATAAATGAAAAGAAATCAAAGATCGTGGTTTTTAAAAGAAGATATAAATTGAGAAAGGAGGAGAAATGGAAGTTAAATAGGAGAGAAATCGAGGTGACAAGGAAATTAAATAACTAGGGGCAAGATTAAGTTTTAATGGAAGTTGGAATGAATACAAGAAGAAGAAGAAGAAGAAGAAGAAGAAGAAGAAGAAGAAGAAGAAGAAGAAGAAGAGGAGGAGGAGGAGGAGGAGGGGGAGGGGGGAGGGGGGAGGAGCAGGAGGGGGGAGGAGGAGCAGGAGCAGGAGGAGCAGGAGGAGCAGAAGAAGAAGAAGAAGAAGAAGAAGAAGAAGAAGAAGAAGAAGAAGAAGAAGTGGCAAAACAAGAGGAAAAGAATGTTTAAGAAAAATTCCATACATACAAGTACATTGACTGGAAAGAGTTAACACAATGACAGTAGAAGCCAAAATGTTACATGGGACATAGAGGATGTATGCAAAGATGTTGACAAAATACATATAAGTTTTTGTGAACATGTCTTAGGCTTACTGATGGCATTGTCGAATGGTGTAGCATAGCTAGAACTAGGTATCTGAATTGCTAGAAGTTTTACAACAGATAGGTGTGGGAAACTTGTGGATAAATAGGGAATATCAAAACAGAGGACCCTGGGAAGAAATAAGTAAGACTGGAAGATACTGAAAGATAAGAAATATTTGGTAGTATGAAATAAAAGAGTTCATTGAGACTTTGTAGGGAAATAAAAATAATATGGGATAGGGAAAAATATATAGAACAGTGTGATAAAGCAGTCAGGAAGGGTTTACATAGGCTAGAACTGAAATATAAATCTAAAAGGGTTTAAGATATGATAAAGATGTATAAAAATGCCTAATGTGTGCAGAAACTAACAGGATTTTCATTAATTAAAATGTAAATTGGAACTTGCACAGTGAAGTCAATCATATAATTGATATTATTATATGATTTAGTTGAACCACACACTCTTAATGCTTCACATACTTGTCATAATATATATGAAAATGTTTTAGCAGAACTGGACTCTAGTCTCTTGGAATTTCAGTACATGATTGCTGATGGGCCAGAGACTAGGGTCCAGTAGCAATTAAGAAAAAGCTTATTAAAATTATACATTTGAGATTTTTGTATATTTGAGTGTAGTACTAAAGTATGTAGTTTGTTGGGGTATGTGGCATCTCACTTTTAATAGTATGGTGCTAGCTAGGTGGGGGCAACACTGCCTTAATTACTTTTTTTTTTGACCTCCCTAAATTTTGGCAACATATAAGTAACAACCAATCATGATATTTTATAAAGTATTCCTACACAAACAGAAAGCATGGCAATACTGTGTTTAAGTTAAATCTATATAGCCAAGATCACAATTAGTACTGCTGATGCTCCTGTACGAAAAACTTTCGCTGCCTCTCCTCCTTGCTCTTTCTCTGTGTGTGTATAAAGAACTTAAAAGAGTCGGTTCTATGACCAGGAGCCAAAACACAGATTATTTAAGTAACATAGAGGCTTCCTTTTTGCACTGTCATTGGCAAACAGTTTTGTGATTTCTTCATTGTCAAGTCAGATTCAATAACAAGAAAACCAAGGTGACTGGGACAATCTTTTCTTTGTGATGTAAAAAATAATTCTTTTTGCAACTTAGAACAGAAATGAATGCCTACAATAACTAAATGATCAACATTGCCAATGTGTAGCAATGAAAATTTCTACATAAGCAGGAGATTTAAATTTGAGGCTGTCCAATGTGGCAACTGTTGGCACCTTCATCGGTGCCCTTTGCAATTAATTTACAAATTAAATTCTAATGTATATTTAAAGAAAAATTTTTTTTTATTTGCATTTGAATAAATAGTTTAATTTTTGTCTTAATTCTTCATGCACACATAAGGTGATTTAGTAAGGGGAAACACTCAAACAGTTCTGTTATCTGTTGGATGAAATAAGGGGCTTTATGAAATCTTCTCCCCTCTGCATATTATAATAAATTTGAGAGATGGTTAATAGACTTAGCTTTCTCAGCAGCTATCATCTAAAAATTAAATGAGTTAAATCTTGAATTGCAAAGAAAATATATTTCAGGTATGATAAGAGTTGTTAGTGCATTTGAAAAGAAACTAAAGTTATGGATTGTCCACTTAAATGGAAATTCCCTTTCACACTTTCCAAATTTGAAATCTATGGTAGAAACAGCAAATGGCAGCAAAAGTGATTTTTTTTTTAATCATTTGCCAAACATCTTAAAACTCTTGGGTCGGAATTTAATACTACATTTAGCCAGCTTGAACCAGTGATCATGTTTGTCAAAAACCCCTTCACTCTGTTGACGTTTGTGAGCTCGGAGGTATCTTCGAAAATTATAATCCTGAAGCATTAAAAATGGAAATTTTAAATCTTCAGTCAAACTTTTCTTTGAAATCCTCCTAAGCAACTCGTGGTAGTTTCTGGACTCTGGTTTACAGTAAAAAATATTTCATTACCCATTGTGTTGCTCTAAAAAGTTGTTTTCATTCAACATATCTTTGTCAAATTGCATTTTCGACTATGAACATAATAAAAATAAATACTGATCCTGCCTGACTGACTTACACCTGGATGACACATTAATAGCAACCTGTTCCAGTTACACGCCAGATTTTTCTTTATGCGCAGCGAGCATGCAGTTCCAAATTTCATACTAATTATGTCAGTAATATAATTTCATATATTTGTAAATTCTAGATTTATTATTATTATTATTATTATTATTATTATTATTATTAATCATAGTGCTGGTAGTGGTGGAATCATAGCCTGGTACCTGCATAACCCTAGTTATCATGTAAATGTGCCCGAATACAAACCAATGTTGGACAGCACTTACTGCTCAACAGCCCTGTATACATCCATTCTACAGTTATCACTAATCACATTGCATTGCTTCCCATGTAATGTAAGCTATGACTTTTATTATCGCACTGTCAGCTGTTACATTGCATAATATGTAATGACATTATTGATCAGTGAGCTAAAGTCATAGGTACTGAAGAGAAGAGAATAAGCTCGACTGCAAGCATAAGAATGAATTATTAGATCTTCTTTTGATTATTACTGATGCTATTTAATTGTGTATGTCAGAATGAGAGTGTGAAAGACAGGAATCAAGTACCCCCTATAAAATTTAATTTGCCCCTTCTAAATTTCAACCTTGGCTGTGGGCTTAGAAGGTCTACATAGTGTTTAACAATCAAATAATGAAATTATTCATTTTTACTATTGTGTATTAAAATAATTATTTGTGCATTTTTTGCCCTTGGCAATAAATTTCTATGTTTTTCCTAAGTGTTAAATATTCATTGATATAAATTTTTGAGACAGTAAACAGAATATTATCTGGCACAAATGAGGTTGGGTTCCTTCATTATTGGTCCTTACATTATCTGGCATTTGCCTTTTCAGGGTAAAAAACTCCAGAAAAGGTTTACCTGCTTAGCATCAAATTTACTTGAGCCCACCAGCTGAAAACAGACACTTACTGCTGGAGTCAAGCAAACTAACATAATGCAGTTAGATGATGTAATAAGGTCAGACAGAGAATGCACAAAAAATGCATAAAGAGGACTAAGAGAGGCACTTGAACAGGATGCTGGTTGTTAACACTTAGCACAGTAAAAATGACTGGAGAAAACTTTGTTCTAAAAGTTGAATGTTAACAATAAACATGACAAAATAATAATGAGCAGATAAAATCTGCTTACAAAGTACTGCTATGTTTTCATTAACATTGTTTATTAAGAATAAATAATTGTAGCATATGTAGCACCTACATAATAGGCTCATATAAACCAAAAATACAGCAACAATAATTTTTAAAATTCTTAGATAATCTTACTGTGAAGTTGGTTTACTGTATGCCGCAGTCATAAAGATATACTAAATAGATCAATATTTACAAGCTGTTCAGTCAAAATGGAATCTGAATGCATTTTACATTCAGAAACTAAATAATATATGAATTGTATGATTAGCTTGCCCTGCATTGTAAATATGCAACATATAACAAATTCTTTAATCAGGCATTAAAAAATTAAAAAAAAAAGGAGCTTAGTATGTAAAAAAATACAAGGATAACAATTACAGCAAATAAAAGACAAATCTTCTTTATAATCACAATAAAAATCTAATCAAATACTTCAATTTCAAAGAGCATTGCAACAGATGTAATATATACACATACAACAAATATATCATTGTAAATTATTATTACTGCAACATTTTCTTTATATGAGGCTACAGAAATAATTTTTCCATGTCTCTTCTTTCAAATTGGTCATGGAAAATATTATTTATAGAAAGGAAATACAATAAACACATGACTACTTACTGCAATTATTTACAAACCTGTAATACATTTCCAAAAGTTAGTCACTGACCTTAGAAAGTGAAATTTAAATATGACATTTTATTCTTACACCTTGATTCAAGTTGGCACAATCAAAATTGTTATAAATATCTACATAATATGATTGTGGTAGCAACTAACATATTTCTGCATTTGGTATCCACAGATTGAAGTCAATGAACATGCTACATAATCAATATAAAATTCACTGCAACATCAAATCATCAACATATTTATAAATCAGAACAAATATATAAAGAGCTAAAGACAGAATGATTATTATCCAAAGCAATAATAGTAATATCCTAACACTTGTAAAACTTTTTCACAGTTAAATTCTCTGAATTGAAGCAGTAGTTTACACTACACTTTGAACATATAATGTCAAACAATAGCTGCAAATCTATGATTATAAGAAACATCATGAATAAGTAATCTGAAGTTTCAAAGCAATGGATATTCAATTACAGTCTTACAAGAAGAGAATCACATTAAAGCAATTTGTCAAGAGTCCTGTAACTCTTTAAAACATACCTACAACCAAAACATAGTACCAGATACATTAACACTTGAGTTAAATGCTGGAAATGTTTATAAGACCCAGATTTTTTTTATTTTTAGGGGAATCATGGACACTGGAATTCGTAATCATTATTATTATTATTATTATTATTATTATTATTTAGAAGTCCTCAAAAAATTATTATGAAATTGACGATGATACCCTTGTAAATTTTATTCTAGCTATCCTTACTATACAATGCCATAAAGACAGTACACAATAATGAGTTTATTTTCTCAATTAAATTTTTAAAAATACTTATCAAATGGGATGTAAATAGTTTTACTTGCTTTTGCACAATATATACTGTCGGTCCTGGTGGTGTAGTGGTGATATAGTTGCCTTCTAAATCCAAGATTGCGGGTTCAAACCCGGCCCTTCGTAAAAATCCTAAGTATCGCTTCCTTCAGACGGGAAGTAAACCTGTGGGTCCCATGTCATACATTTACGGCACGAAAAAGAACCTCAAGCCCGAAAGAAGAGGCCTCTGAGCAAAATTTGTCGGCTATTTCACACCCTGAATTGAATGGGATGCTGAAGACCTGAGCTGTTAAAGAGCGTCCATAAACAAATCAAATCAACAATACATACTAAATACATATTTAAAAAAGTTATAAAATAAAGTTATAGAAACAAGGAAATATGTTCTAAGCTGAGTATTATTATATTTGGTTAGATTTTTAACACTGGAACTTCACTACCTTTTTATTTTCTGGACATGAGTATAATTAACTTAATATTCATTCTCAGCTACTTTCTCCTACAGTTGTTTTCTCACTGCTATCTTCCTCTTCCTCTTGCAGTTGCTTGATGAACTTCTTTATCAAGTCATCTTCTGGTTGGATTTCAAATACATTGCATAAATTTTTTCCCCAAATTGTTAGTTCTGTATAATTTCTTGCTGTTTTAATAATTTTGTTTCTGTATTCATTTCATTTTTTTCATACTAAAAGGGCTACTGCAGATTTTTCTGCTTCTTTGTACCCTATATTTCTGAAATGCTCTTTAATCATCATGCCTAAATTTGCCTGATTATCATGTTGCTTGACGAACTTTCTCATGAGGTCATCTTCTAGTTGGATTTCAAAATTCATTGCATAAATTTTTTTACAAATTGTTACTTCGGTAAATTTCTTGCTGTTTTTAATAATTTTGTTTTTGTATCTATTTCATTTTTTTTAATATCAAAAGTGAGTGGCTACTGCAGATTTTTCTGTTTCTTTGTATTCGAAGTTTCTGAAGTGCTCTTTTATTATCATACCTAAATTTAGTTTTGTCCAGCATATATATATTATATAATTGAATTCTTTTCAATTATTTGATACATGCTTGATCTATGTTTGTTTCTATTTTATATTTTAGGAATATTTTTAACAATTAACTTGAGACTAAATCTGTTCTGAGAAGCTAGGATGATATTGTATTCCTTGAATATTTTTATGAATTCATAGCCTGCCAAAGGCCAAGTAGATCAGTATTATAATTGGAACAAGGATGACATTTTCTGTACAATAAATAAAAAGTGTATCAGGATGTTTAGAAAATCACTGTACACTTAGACCACAAATGTAAATTACATTGGAATTTCAAATCAAATTTTAATTTTTTCTACACAGAATCTTAATACGAGTTGGTGTAATTATTTTTCATGCATGTTTAATTGTTTTTTAATTCATTCCATTGTTGCATAACATTTAACTGCTTAGTTCAATTATCAGTTGATAAAAACTATTGAAAGCAATAAGTATAGTGTTTAGATGTTCAATTTAGTTTTAGTTTAAGGTGCTTTCAATTGAACATAATATTTCTTATTGAACATGTCTTGACAAGGCGATTGATACACAAATTTAGTGCATAAGGCATTTATTGAAAAATTCTCAGAAACAGCTATACCTCATTGTAATGCAGTTTGTCTTTACTGAGAAATTTTGAGAGGCAGGCTCAGTGTTAGATGCCGAATGAACTGGAAGACCACCTAAACTAAATGAAGAGAAATTGTTGGACATTTCCAATTCTATGTGGTAGAGCCCATCAAAATCACTGAGCAAATTGGCACAAGGACTTGCAATGTACATAAAGCTGTTAGCAAAACATTAAAATTGTTCCCATATAAAGTGACAGCAATGCAAAAATTGAAAGATGTTTATCATGAAAAGTCAGGTATATCTGCCCATAGATGATACTTCCAACATATGTTGTACTACACAGTGATTTTTCAAATACCCTGTACAAGGTGTAGTCATGTAATTGAATTTATAGGAAAAATCACTTCAATTTACTTACTTTTCCTACATTTAAAAATGTGAAAGTTGAAAAGATAGTAGACTAGAATTTGGTATCTGCAGAAAATTATATAAAAAAGGTAGCTTTAATCTTACACTACACCAACATGCAGTTTCTGTCTGTCTGTCTGTCTCTGTCTCTCTCTCTCTCTCACACTCACTCACTCACTCACTCACTCACACACACCCACCAAAAAAACAAAAAAAAAACATCAATAGCCATAAAAAATGGTTTCGGAAATCTAATAGAAAAATAATCAAAATTACCGAAGACAAGAAACACATAATAGACGCAAGTACTTTGAAAAAATAAAGACAGAAACTTTTTTTTAAAAAAATTCACATACTATATTTTGACAGATAATAACTTAAGAAAAATATTCGCAAAATACAATATTGTCCTTGCTTCTCAGATCAAATTTAGCTGAGGTAAATTACTAAAAACTTCAAAAAAAGATAAAATGGAAACAAACAACAGATCAAGCATATATTAAATAAATTGCAAAGTGTGTAAGCAGATATATACTGGCCAGACAAAACAAAATTTTGGCAAAGATAAGGCAGTATTTTAGAAACATCAGATACAAAGAAACAGAAAAATCTGCAGTAGCCATACATTTTTTGTATAAAAAAAATGAAGTAGATAGAAACAAAAGTATTAAAAACAGAAGAAACCATATAGAACTAATAATTTAGGAAAACATTTTATACACAAAAACAAACAACATGCGATGAATTTTGAAATACCACTGTACTGGAGGTTGGCCTCATAAGTAACTCATCAGGCAATTGAGAGGGAGAGAGAGCATGCAAGCAAGAGGGGGTGGAGATGGCAACAAAGAAACAACAGCTGCATAAAATAGTTTAAATTAATTCAAGTGCATTTGAAACATGTTCAGAAAATACAAAGACAGTGAAGTTCCATTGTTAGGAGTCCAACAAAATATAATTTAAAAAAACTTAACTGTTAAAAGTTTTTCTGAATAACAAACTAATCAAGTATTAATGTTGTTGTTGAACATGTGATACTGAACAGGGATTTTCTGCTATTTTATTTGCACCCGATAATGTTCCATTTTCTTAAATAATAGTAACAGAAGTCTATTAGCATTAGTATTGTATTAGTGGTAGTAGTAGTAGTAGAACAACAACAACAACAACAACAACAACAACAACAACAATAATAATAATAATAATAATAATAATAATAATAATACATCATTATTCATCAATGGAATACAAAGTTTTGTAGCAGCAAAAAGATCCCTGGGGAACATATCTCCTGTAATCAGTAGATACCTAGAAATACAGAATTTTTCCTTAAGAATTGCAAAACAACTAAGAATTTTATTTTTAATTTATAGCAATAAAGAAAATGTAAGAAGTGATCTTAAAAGACAATTAGTTACAATTAAACATAAAAAAGGACAATATTTTCCAAACAGAAAAGTCAAAATGCAATACATGACAGATAACAGAACTTGTATTAAGTGCTAATAATCTCAAAAAATAGAACAGTCGTTGAGCAACAAGAGACATTATTTCTTATTGGAAATAGCACATTACTGAGGAATGCTATATGCATGAAAATCCAGCCCATTACATTAAGTCATGGTCTTCAATATATTTTTCCTGAATACAAATTGTCTATAGATTCACTTGCAATGTACAGAAGTACTTAATGCTAGCTTCTATAGAGCTATTCTTTATATTAAATCAGGAACAGCGAATGCTTTTGTTTTATTAAAAACATATGTATACTGTACTACTTATTTTCTATGTAATAAGAAAACACAGTATTTTACTGTTACAAACATTGTGCAATGACATTCTACAGTAAAACTGACTCAAATGCAGCTCACACTGCAGTCCAGTTGGTTCATCCACTGTGTAGGGTAGAGTATTTCATGATACTAATTTTATGGTTAGCACAAAATGTATGAACCTCCAATTAATAAACGGTATAAATAACCTTACTGAAGGAATGTTCATTAAAAAATTTAACATACATTGCACTGTGCTTATAGCATAAGTATGACTTTTGACTGCTGCTTTGTCCTGGGAAGCTAAGAAATTATAAAAGTATGTAGAACAGGAATAAAGCCATTAAATTCAGTTTCTTAAGGAACCTAATCAAGGCATACATTAACATACGAACAAACAACGTTTAAATGCAGAAATTATCCAGTATGAACACTGGAAACCAACATTAGTTGCAAAATCTACATCACCAAAAGTTAAGATACATAAGTAGCCTGCAGGTCCTAGGCTCTGTACTTCTGAATTGCGCAAGAGCACTAAATGCTTAGGAGAATAAAAAACAGAGAAAGAAAAACAATAGGAATAGGAGGGAATAAAAATGGAATGATATTTATTAGACAAGAACAAAATATATTATAAATGGCGGTGGTCAGTCATGTTAAAATTAAGTTACTACCTTTTCCATTTTCTTGTTCTGAATTTCATTCTCTGGAAATTATCTTTCCTTTTCTATTGCCTTTTGATAAAATATCAAACTTGAGAACTTGCAACCATTCCTAAGACAATGATGACGTCCAATCCTGCTAATATTTTTGAGTCATACTGAAGCACAGGGAGGTAACATAGTTCATTTTCTAGCTCCAAAGCTCATGGCTATGCTAGATGATTGTGAAAAATTATGATCATAGACTAATTGGCCAGAGAAAGTGATACAAATTGCATATCTGGCACCAGATATACTGATATGATGAACATATTACTTCTTTGTCATAGCAATTATACAGCCTTTTGCCTTTCTCAATGTTTATAGTAATTTAAACATGATACTAATACAAGAGTAGCAATGTAAATAATAATTTAAACATGAAACTAATGCAAGAGTACTTTAAATTAACATTTCCATTTTTAGGTCTTGCTTTTATTTTTTTAAAAGATATTTAACTTCTTTAGATGTCAATGATACTCTGCTCATTAAATCAAAATATGTTGATATTATTACTGAGGAAAAATAGTTACCAAATCTTAAAACTGATAAAGTTAATAATCAAATAAAAATGAAGATGATAAGACATGTACGAAATGCAGAAAATACTGTAAAACAAAATAATGTCACTATGTTTAAATTGTAAATGCACTTAAAAAAAAAAAGAAAGAAAGAAAAAAAAGATACCAAATATGATGCAACAAAGATTTGGTCCCTTCAATGTCTCATTCAGTAGTTTAACGAAAGGAATGTAATCCTTTGGAAGTTCATACATGAATTACATTATGCCAATTAGCTACATCACCTTATGATAAATGAAAAAATAACAATGTTATTTGTTACACAGTGGTGCCCAATATATAATATAGTGTGTATGAGTCAACTACACAATGGCTCATAAAGCAATACTCTGGTTTGAATGTACTGATTTCTAAAGTTTAAATTAGTAAGTTCTTAGTATAAATGGCACATAAAATTGTTGAAATAAAACTATAACAAATACCTGAGCTTCTCAGCGTTTTGCCATAAAATGAACAAAAGATTCTTCTTAATGTTTATAGAAAGCTGACAACATGAAATTAGGCTGTTTTCAGACACAATGACATACATTTTTCATTATACAGGCAGTCACAGAATTTGTAAACCAATTTCAATAATAATTCATTTTGGAATCTAACACAGTGAAACATGCATTAATAATCTTTTCTGAGTCGAAGAGATGAATTATACGAATTGTTTAACAGCTGAGGTTGTGGATGAGGGTCTATGAAACATGTCCTGAGTAAATCTTCAATAAGTGAAGTCACAAAGAATGTTCTTAATGTTTCAACTCAGGAGAGATTATTTGCAAACCAGCTCTACACTATTATATTCTAAGGACAAGTTTGAAAAATAAATGTAAAAATAACCTATCCCTTAAGTGTAATACTTTTCTTGTTATTTGAGTATAAAGTGGACCAATAGGAAGAAACAACATTTGAAGATGCTTTGATAGTAGTTACTACTTAGTTGCTGCTGATGCTATGGGAATGTTTACAGCTTACTTCATAAACTGATTTATGGGGGCAAACATTTTACCAGTGCCTCAAAGGAGATTTCAAGACCAAGGCAATAGTATGCCTGGTGGTAGCATGAAATGTAAACATTAACAAAAAACAAGATGGTTTTACAAATTTCCAATCTGAGCACAGTGTTTACATCAAAGGAAGGCATACTATTGCTATCTAGAATTTATAGAGAGAACAAGAAATAACTCCAACATGCATGTGCTTCCACAGTCAGATTTGTGAGAGAGCACACAAAAGTAAACACAACATAACAGCCTAGTGACATGGCCCACATGCTCAATGAATACATTAATATTTTATTTGAAAAGTGCACAGGAAATTGAACAGCAGCAGTGAGGGCTTAATGTGAGCACTATCCACAAAGAAGACATCCAGATAAAAATAATTTTTGTAAATTGGACAAGACTCCAAGAATGTTGATGGTTGATGCCAATAACACTATCAATGCTGATTGACTATAGCATGTGTACATCTACTAATGAACAAATGTGCTAAAAATTACCCTGTCACTAGTGAATGAGTAGATATGGTGGAGTCATGGAATGGCCCACCTGGGAGTTAAATCCACTTGAATTTTTCCTTTAGGTTGTATAAGGAATGTTACCTATCTAGAATCACTGCCTAACAAATAACTTGCGGTATGCAAGTTGATATGTTGTAGTGCATGAGAATAACATGAGCTGAAGCAGCTGATGGTGGACAGTTTGAATAACTTTTGCAATAATAATAATAATAATAATAATAATAATAATAATAATTATTATTATTATTATTATTATTATTATTATTATTATTATTATTATTATTATTACAATATTCACAACTTGAATTCATAATACTAGCAGTAATAATAATAAAATAATAAAACATACTTTTTGGGGCTTGAACATTCTTTATTTTATTAAAAAATCTTGTTTAATTTAACACTGAGCCAATAACTTCTGTAAACAGAGTGGTCTGCCATGTTCTTTCAATAAACAAGTTGTCATGACGTGATGATGTGTTTGGAGAGAGAACATTTTTCCCATTCTCACTTTAACATTCACTATTTTGAAAACTCCCCTGCAGGACTGAGAGTTCCACCTCATGCTAAAACATGGTAGGCTTCTCTCAGTAGCCAGGAGGCATGGTTGGTACTAAGGTAATAACATGAAATGATGGCTTCTTATTGGCTCACTTTATTTGCTAATAACTTGAGGAATATGGTATATAGTGAATTATTTCTTTATGTATCATCTAAGTCTGTGGAATGTGATACTACAGAGTTATTGTGTGCAAATTCTGGGACAGCCTGCTACTTATAGCAACAAGCTAATGAAAGCTGGGAGTAAAAAGCTCAGAAGAGGATGAAAGAAGAAAGAAAACTTGATAGGTCCACTATTCTTGAAACTATTTTTCTTGCTCTTTAATACAGTTAATTTTCCATTTTAGACTACTTCCTTTCTTCAAGAATAGATGCTGCTTAATACCAACATAATAGTTTATCTGCATAACTTGATTATATCAAAGGCCTATTATTAAACTTATTATGAAAAAAAAATTGATTTTAGAACTTGAATAGTGCAAAAATGAACACATTAAAAAAAAGAAGGGGAAAAAAAACCCAAATGTAAGCTGTTATATTATCACCCTATTCTAAATTTGCCATTCAAGTGTATTTATTCTTTAACAACTCCAAGTATTTACCATGATGGAAAAAGCTTGAAAAAGCTTGAAAAAGTTAAGAGCTGGCATTTTTTCACTAAGAGTTTATGAAAATACAATTTACTAATTTATAACAAATAAAACTTCTTTATACTCCTCCTCATAAATTTGGATTGATTATTTTCAGTTATATGCATGCCCAATTGTGCAGTGATATTAGTATCACTTTGTATATCAAGGCACAAAACCACTGGCCATTATATGTTAACTTAATCAAATACCTGTACTCAAGCTATAATTAAATACATGAAATTAATTACCAGTTATTTATAAGAAATGTGGAACATTTTTCCCATGGTAAACATTAATTAATAGTAATTTTCTTCATATAGCACAATAATTGTAGAAAAATCTAACATTTTGTTCCATTAGGTTATCTTATACATATGCTTTTTTTTTAAAATATTAAACAATATACTCTACTTTTGTAAATATATTTGATTGTGGAACCGATACTAGTGGGAGCCTGTAAATATGTTCCAGATTTGTGCTTTTTGTAAAGATTTAGGCATTCTTACTGCAATTAAAAACAAAGATTTTAACTGCAAATGTGATGACCACTGCAACAACTCAAGCATCGTTCCTAACATAATTTGAATCTGAATTTGATTCAGGTATTTTCTGGTTCCCTCCATAATGAAAGCTTGATGCTGCTTAACTATATAAATACCATGGATCCACATATTCAGTTTCTATGAGCAAATTTCATACATTGTCTTTCAATTTTATTTTTCATTAAGGGTTTTCAGAAGTTCATTTGGGAAATAAATGCTTTATATTAAGCAAATAAAATATAAAATGTATCGCAATCTTGCAAAAGGCACTTGCAAAGCTGCCCATTTTCTCTTCCATGCCTTTTTGGATAAACTTAGGAGCATTTTCAGGATTGAAGTATGATTTTAGAATTCAAACATACCAACAGCTATGAAGTAAATGCTTAGCATCTTATTGTAAATTTTATGACTTTTATATGACTTAACACTGAAGTTCTCCAGTTAATGGCAGAGATTTCCTAACTACATTACATTAGGCAATGAATGAAGAAAATTTTCTCAGATGCTACTTTGTCTCCACAAATTCCATATTTCAGCACTGAATCAGTCAGTTGACTGCAGTAGTCCAACCACTTGCCCAGATAGCGCCTTCAGTTTAGAGAATTTTGTTGAAAGGACATTCCTTGAATCAGGTGCAGCATTTAAATAGCCCAACAATAGTACTGAAACAATACTATGTGAAGGATTCCACAGTATCTATGTTGAGATTCATAGTCTCTTTGGCATTGGGTCAACGGCAGTGAATGTCATCCTGCATCAATATCTTCAAGTAATGAAGAGCTCTTCCTTGTTGGGTGTTGCATTCCTAAAAGAAGAGCAGAAAGCAGGTTGCATATTTCATGCTGGAAAAAGTTTGACAATGGGAAAAGCAGGCAAGCCTATAACATTGTTACAGGAGATGAATCATGGATACACCATATGATTCCAAACCAAAATGACAGTTGGCTATGTGGTGCTTTCCAGCAAAAGCATGAAGCAGCAGAAGCTCAGGAGAGAAGATGATGGCTTCATTCTTCTAAAAGACCAACCATTTAATGACTAACACACTGGATACTCAAAAACTGTATGTGAATCACTGTCTTTCAGCACCCAATATCAAAGACTACTGCTGTTGCTGTTTCACCAACAAAGTTTATGCACATAGAGCAGCCAGAACACTTGATTTCTTGGCAAATCAAAGTGTACCGATGCTTTCACTCCCCCATATTAGCCAGATCTGGCCCCACGAGACCTTTTCCTTTTCCTCAAACCAAAGAAAAGCTTTGTGAATCTTGTTCTCTACTCACATAAAGAAGCCATGAGGCTGTGAATGATCTACCAAAAGATCCATGGTCAGTGACAGTTTCAAAGTAGCTTACACAAATATAAAAGGGTATGAGAACACTTTGAACAGCTGTAGAAGTTATATTAAATTAAAACCTTTTTGTAGCTTCTCGCTAAAAGTTTTTGGAGTGACCTTCACATATAGTTCTGCTTTATCAGTGACTGAAGTGGCATGAAAAAAAATTTGGATATGCTTGTACTGTACAAGCACTAGACTTTTGTAAAGTGTGGGGTCATGTTTGTTATCCACCTATTGACCTGCATCTGCATTAGCATATCCTTGTTCTTTCAAATGCTAATGAAGTTAAAGATAAAGGCATAACTAACTATGGTATAGAAATTTACTGCGTTGTCATTGCCTTTAAAAACACTTCCTATATTTTCAATCTTTCTTCAAGAGTAAATAAGCAAAACTGCAAAATTTATATAAATTAGGAAAATATAAGTCTAAATATGCATTTAATTAAGGTATTCAGTTTCTTGTGTAGTTCTTTAAAGGTGAGTTGTACATGTATTATGCAAACATGCTAAAATAGTAATCCGAGAATAGCAAACTAATGTAGTTTTAGCAATTTCATGGCTGCAAATAAGCAGCTAAATACAGTTCATGCTGCCTATTTATAGATATGGAACTAAAAGCAGGATTATATCTCAATTTATTCAGCAGTTAAATCTGCATAACCAGTTTTCTTCTAATTTGGCGCTACAGCCACGGTGAGCCTTGGCCTGCTGCAGTGACCTCTGCATCCTCTATCTCCATCTTATGATTTCACTGATAGAGGGCAGTATGTTGGCACTCAGCTGGTTGTCTATCATGCCACTTTCATAATCAAAGAATGCCACCTCTCCATCAGGCAGCTTCCCAATTGACTTAACTGGGCTGGGTGGGCCCCATTCCAGACCTCTCTAACTTAGAAAATTTCCTAAGTAGATACCAGGAATCAAATCCGGGCCTCCTGGCCAGCAGTTAGCAATGCTAATCACTAGACCAAGGAGGTGTTCTGATAACCAGTATCTATTAAAAAAAGGTATGCATTTAAAAGTTATGCAATTGTAAGATCTTGCAAATAATAATCATTGTTGTCCTTTCTTGCACATACAAGGTACAGCTCATAAGTTTTCAACCTGATATACATATGTTCAAACTATCTGACACACACCTGTATCATTGCATTTCCTTTTTTGCCACACTATTCATTTGTTTGGGGAAGTTCATTTAAGTGTCACATAACAGAGCACAATGTTCAAAACTCAATACAGAGCAGTGCATTAAAATTTTAACTAAAAAGGACTTTCACCCAATTATATTAAGTGTGTATAGGAAAGCATCCGCTTCATACTCCATGTTAAGGAGTGGTGAATATTATTTTATATAGTCTTGAAGAAGACCCTTGTGAGGGTAGGCTGGTGGATGATTGACACCAGAATATATCTTCCTTATCAAGGATGAAGTTCTGAATGAAGGCATCTGAAGGCAAAAGAAATAGCTACATGGTTGGGATGTTTCTAAAACAACTGTGCTTTGCATTCTTCATCAACATATTCATATGTATAATGTCAATGCAAGATTGGTGCCCAATATTCTTCCAGCAGTTAAATGTAAGTGCATATAAGAGGGCTGAAGCAACCCCTAAACAGGTCAGGTCATTCAGACACTTTTTTGGGGCTACAGAGGAATTCTGATGATAGACTTCAAAGGAACACAATGGTGACTGGAAAGTACTATGATGAGGTACTGCATCAATTGCACAGTTCAAGAAAAAGAGGCATGGAATGCCAAGCCAAGGAGTTTCTGCAGCATGGCAACACAGCAGTTCAATTGGCATGAACACAGGTGGCTCCCAAGAGCTAGCTTATCCATCTTATAGCCCAGACATTGCCCCCAGTAACTATTAACTGTTTTCAAAACTGAAATGTGGTCTTTGAAGGCAGAGATTCATGCACAATAATGAGTTGAAGGACAGTGTCTTCCAGCATTTTGCACAAAGCTTTAAACTATTTTTTAGGAGAACTGAAATGTAATCCAGAGATGTTTAGAAATGCACATATAGGAAAACTACATTGAAAAATGGTATCAATTTTATTCTACTACTTACCTAACATAGTCAGGCCAGAAACTTATGAACCGCATTTCTTATTCATTGCTTTAAGTTCATCTCAAGAATTCTGGGATATGGATTCATTATTAAGTTAGCATAAGCTACCAAGATATTTGCCTAATTAATATTATTACTGGTGTGTTCCAACTACAAGTTTTGCAACTGACAAAATCTGTGATAAAATCTTCAACTGCACAAAACAGCTTGCTATACCAATATAAATTATCACATTTTATTGCTTTTTATGTTTGCATACTTATCTTCTTTTTTATCCAGCAACCTTGGGTTATCTTAAATACTTTTAACATTTTTGGAAGCCAAATGATATATTCAGTGACATAAAGCAAATATTCTTAATATAGGCTTCATAATGTTATGTACTGCATATGACATCTGATCATCAGGAATTGGCCAGGATTAACAAGCATACAAAGAAGAAAAATTATACACTATCTTTTAGAGGGGTGAAATATTTACTATGTAGACATAGCTACTGAAATTATGTACCTCTACTTAATGCACAAAACATAAATCTTGAAAAACATTAAACACAGTTGCCCAATCTTTCATTTAATATAACATATGGTGATGTTTTTTTCTCACAAGATGGCTTTCCTTCTTAAATTTTATTCTGTGGTATATTAACTTTTCAGTAAATGTTTACCTAGCTTTGACAATCATAAGCAAACTTTTGGATGAGTGTTACATAGGTGTTAACAAATAACACCACAATATTTTCACTCTATATACTGAGATTTTAGAAAAATAATTTTGATTAGGAAACCCAGGATCCTAAAATATTAAAATTTTAGGAGGCATTGATGTAATTGCAGTTTCATACTCATGTATTAAGTGTAAATCAAAAGGTGAACTTTTCATTAGAATAATTACATGCCTTGAACCAACAGAAACCAATTGTTAATAGCCTGTTGACAATGTACATAACAATTTAGCATTATCATAACTTGTAAAATGATTAATGACTAATCTAATGATTGCATTCCACTGATTTGTGTAGTGATATTAAATTCTATTATTGGTAACAAAGTTGCAATTTTACTGTTATCTTGTGTTGCATAGATATGTAGAGTTTTCATTGCAAATATAACTTGGAACTTTGTAGAGTCATGGTATGTATACTATTTGGAGATTTTATGTCCTAACATGGAAGTTTGACATTATGGTCCTGGGTTTCCTATATCAAATTTTTTGTTTAAGACCCCATTATATGGAGTGAAAATATTCTGATATTTTTTATTAACATCCTGTATATTGCAATCATGAGATAAGAAAAATGAAACTAATTATAAAATGCCAGTGAATACTTCACTCAAAAAGTACAGATTAAATTTCAGAACTGGTACTGTTTAATTGCTTTACTTTCCCTACAAAGACTAAGCAGAAAGTTCAAGCAATTTCTTTTTATTTTATAATAAAATATAATAATATTTGTAAAAATGTTTCTCACAAATTTTAAATATACATACTTAGAATGCTATTGTGAACTTATGCTTCTTGATATATTAAAACTAACATTTCCAGTTCTAAGTGACAATAGTGCAAATAACATAAAAAATTACAGTATTAACTAAATAGTATGCATATAAAGCAAAAATTATTCCTTATAAAAATACAAAAGTATGAGCATTCAGTCTGAATTAGCATTTATAAAAATGGGAGAAAAAAAATCTATTTGCCTTTTCTGAAGCATTTTGCTATGAATTCCACTTTATGACATGCAATGCTTACATAAACCTCTATTCATAGTTAACAGCCAAAAATGCAAATAATCTTTGGTATTCCAATAACAAACATTCATATACTTTAAATCTCTTACATTCACCATAAACACAACATACAAAAATAAAATTATCAATAGTTATTTATTACAGCTATGTTTTGGAAGTAGTCAATTATAAGCATTCAGTTGAACATCTACTGCACTAAGTCTTCTTGAAGAAACCCACTCGTTTTCTTGTGATGTGTACTATTCTTCTTCTACCTATGTGCAACAAAATAAATAGTACTTATAAATATATATGTATTACTTTTTTTCCTTTAGGTCTAGTTATCATAAAGTTCTGGAGCATGGTTGAAATAAATCCCTCTTATGAAATGTAGGATATGAGAACATGCAAAAATAGCAGATATCATGCACATAACTGTGTCATTTCATGTTCTCTCTGGAAGCATATGAATACTATCATATACACCAAAGCAAATTATTTTATTAAGCTGCTGTAATATAATTATTCTTTAATAATAAAAGGAATAAGGTTATATGATGCAACTACAATTAAATGTAAAGTTCAGAGCAATAGCACAACTAAAGTATTTATGTTCTCTCATTATTAAGCAATTTCAACTTTCCTAGCTATTGATTACTTTAAAGTTCAATTTTAATTATTTCAAAATCAAATGCACTTCTATTAATTGGCAAGACAACATATGGTAACTATCCTCTAATCTGATGCATCTTATTTACTTCTTTTTGTTTTTATTGATGTTGTTCAGAGTGATTAAATAAAATTAAACCCTTTTTTTTGTTTACTTACTTAACAGCAAGTCCTACCCCTCACACAATGAAAGAAAAGACAGGAGGAGGGAAATTGTCAAAAAATATTTTGTAAGAACATGAAGGGAGAGAGGGCAGATTAATAGCATAGGCAAAAAGTAATAGCTGTTTTAAGATCATTGTGTGATTGAGTCGAACTAACACTCTTTTGTACCATTTACTTGTTTAAGTATGTAGGACTGATTTCATGAAGCCTTTGTTCCCATCATTGGCCCCTAGAGTTGACTTGGGACTGACGATGCAAACGAAGAGTTCATGAAACCAGTTCTACATACTTAAACAAGTAAATGGAGCAAAAGAGTGTTAGTTCAACTTAATCACACAATTATCTTAATATATGATTAGCTGACTGCAATATTCCAATTAACAATTTAGTTAATAGCTGTTGTGTTTCACTTTATTTAATCCCTTGCCACTTATGGCTTATTATTTTTGCTTCTGTTAATTTCTTTGTATGCAATTATTTGAATGAAACAATTTTTAAAACCACCTAGCCCTTTTATGTACAAGGAAATTTTTCATTAAATTTTTTTATTAAAATTAATGCTATTTACTCTTTTTCTATTATGCTGAAGCTTTACTTCTATTCTTCAACAATGTCAGTTTAAAACAACAATTCAGCAATGCCCAATAGAATCATAGCTGCTCAGAAGTTTCTCAGCATTAATTTTTTCTTCGGAAAAAAACTGAACATTATTGCAGTTTACTTTGAGTTTCACAAAAAAGAAAAAATAATAATAATAAAAAATAAATATGACATACTACAATAAATGTAGCACATGCTATATAACCGCTACAAAATAAAACTTCCAGCGTTCTAGGCTCAGTATCAATTAGTATACTAAGCCATTTTAAGAAATGTCTTAATAAATAAGAACTATTGTTAATATGCATTTTTTAATTATGATACATTTGACAATCAAAGCCTGCTTAAAGGAACTATTGCAGCATGAAAAAACATGCTTTTGCATATAAGGCTAATATTTAATAACTAATACAAATGCACAAACAACAGCCAAAAGCCACATACAAGGACAGATTAGCAAAACAATTTAAAATGAAAGAAGTAAAATCAAATAGATGTTTATGTTTAGAGTGCGCAAACTCTCTGATGACTAAGATAATTCAGCAAATCTGAATCTCCTATGCAACAAGAATCTTAGCATATCTTCAAAGAATAATATTACATCTAATTTACTTACTTTAATCACATTTTTTAATAAGAGAAATAACAATATGTAAGAAATAAACAATACAATTTTTGATACATTATAGCTCAGATGAAAGGTCCTGGTTTTCCTTCAGGATGAAATATGGGACATTTCTCTTAGCAAAGTTTGTGTCATCTCTTTAAGGTTCATTCATCTTCTTTCATACTGTAGCTGATTTCAAAATGTTTTTGAGATAGTTCAGCTTTTGGTTTGTGTACCTAAGGGATAATAACCCTTGCTCGGAAATTATAAATGTAGGATAATGTGCTGATGGAAATATCTCTCAAAACTTTGCGATAATTTGATTATTTTGTCTGCTGAATGTACTCAGTACTTCCTCTTTTCTCAGTGAAAAAGAGGAATTTTAGCTTCCCTTGAAATCTACTGCTGGTAACTTTGCACTCTTTATTTCTACTTTACATGAAAACATGATATGCATTTGTTCTTAAAGCCCTTTAAAGTATTCCCTGCAAGTGAGCTAAATTGCTGATTAAGGCCAACTGTTTCTTTCAGTGCTGGTAGAGATTTCCTGTCTTTAAGCTGAAAAACATTGCAATTAGCTTGATGGCCAACCTGAGGCTATCTTTAACACCATAAAACCATCAGGTACATCACATCTTAGTATGATACTGTTAAAAACAGATTTTGGAACATCTATTTTGCAGCAGATGGATAAAGGTTTCCAGAGTAGAGTTTAAGAATTTTAGCACAAATATGCATCTTATTGTAATATGTTTACGAATGTCGGAATCCACACAGTAAAACTTTTGTTAATCTTATTTTGATTTAAAGTAAAACACTAAAAATCATGTCGTCATATTAAAGTGAGTCGTCATTTTGGTTGACAATGTGAGGAATGTACCTCACGAAACATGTACCAAAATTACTTTTATAAGTGTGTTTGTGAAACTTAAAGAGAGTTTTAATGTGACGACATGATTTTTAGTGTTTTACTTTAAATCAAAATAAGATGCATCTTGATCTTCATTTTGATAATGAAACAGAAAATTATGTTCCATGATTTCAAATATAAAATGATGATAGTTTCACTCATGATTAAAATATACAATTTCTTAAATGAAAACCTTAGTATTAACTCAAATTTTATGCCCAAAGTTAAAACTAAATCAGGCTAAGCTCAAAACCACCCATTTCATGAAGTGAGTTTTGGAAAGTTAGTTATATTATTGTTAACTCTTTTGGCCACTACAATACAATTTATTCTTACTATTTAGGTGATGTGTATATAACTTCCAGATGCTTTTGATTTTGACTTTACTAATCATGTCCAAACTTAGTTGTCTTCATTTATGTTAATTTACTGTACTTCTCCCACTGTCAAAAATTGCTTTGTAAAAAGTTTTAAGTTAGGATAGAGTATAATTAGTTACAGAAAAATAAGAAGTAAACAAATATACATAATAATTAAGACCTTTGAAATATGTGTAAGTATGATGCTTAACAAATTCAAAATTATGTATATATTTTTTGTACATTCTTTTACATCTAACATTTGGAATGTTATTTTTTGTAATTTATCAATTCAGCCAAGAACAATTATAATTGCAATTACCTATTCTTTATTTAAGTGATAGTGATATAGGGCTATAGTAATAAACCTTGTCTACTCATACAGTGTTTTACGCCTTGCCTATTTCGTATTTGTGGCCAGTGGTACCCATAATCATCTCCAATTATCTTCCTGTAATGTATCCTAAACCAGGTGTGCATTTTTTACACTTACATATGTAAGTAAGTGGAGTTTAGTGTAAAAAATGAATACCTAAGTTTAAGATATATTATTACTTCATTGTCAACAGCTTTGTGAGTACAATATTTACTTCTGTAATGTTCTTGAATGTCACTTTCTGAACCTGTATAAATTGCAGAATACATTCATTTATGAAAATGGTCAGAAGTTCACAGCAAAGCATTTATGTGTGTGTGCTGTCAGAGGGGGAGTTATTTGGAACTTTCCTGATCAATTTCCTCCTTCTAGGATGGCAATTCATGAAACTGCACACATTTGAATCTACTTATTGGTGCAAAACAAGTATGCAGTTTTAAAACAGGAAAAACCTAGATGACATTGGTATAAATATTGAATATTTGTCAACAAAATTATTCCCCAAATTAGCACAAGTGGGAGATATGGAAAGTAAAGGAAAACATTAGCAACAAAATAAGAAACATTATGGTAGTCGAATTTAATCATGTAAATCACAATATAATTTTCCAATATAATGCTTGATTACCCAAGGGAGGATGATGATTCCAACAATGTAAATGCTTACATGTTTTAGAATTTAAAGTACAGGTTCTGCTGGCTGTGACATGCTTGGAGCTAAGATATAAGACATGTTGGTATGGATAAAGTCTAGTGATAACAACCTCAGGATATTCTGTTCTTTCTCATGCCAATTCATTTTGCACTGGCTGATATAGCAATAGTATATCATAATCTTTAGTATTTGTTTTACTTTTTTATATCTTTCTCTATAACAATATTTTTCATAAGAAATGCATACTTATAATAAAAATTAATTGGAATAAATTTATAATGAAAATGAAACACTTTTACAGGCCTGAATGAGCTATGAAATTATTGGTAATATTTGCAATTGGCATTATATTTCCCTTGCAGAAAAATATAAGAGAAAATAGCTTTCAAACAATACTTTATTTTATTTACAGAAGCTTAAATTAGCATAACTTCAACAAATTTAGAGAAATGCCAAATTCAATTAAAGGAGTGCCATTTTTATACTGTTAAAGAAATTCTCTTTCAGATTACATGGAAAAAAAAAACACGGGACACCAATTAAAAAACTTTACAAATAACAAATCAATTGCTGAAAAAATGTGTTATTTTCATATAAAAAACTTTGCGCATGTAATATTTTAAGTATGAGCATTGTTTGAAAACTTTGACTCCACTTTAATTTAAGTTATGCATTGCTCATGAAAATTTGTACATACTTTTAGCTTATAAAAATCATAGCTATTACTATAAATGAGGTAATATCACTTCATATTAAAGGAAGTAGGGCATCTTTCATTTCAATGCACATAACAAAATAAGAACAGGATACACATAGGAGACTCATTATTATAATCCATTTATGTTAAAATTCTAAACATGCTTGTTTAGGAAGTAGATAATGGAATAATAGAAAGGTGCTTTCATTTGTGATCTACAATTTATTTGCTGAAACTCATTATGCAACTTAGATTTAATAAAAAATTATCTGGTTCTATAGGATATAGCAAGGCATTTCTGCATTTTATGCATCATGATTTAGTAATATTTACCTCCACAAACATATTATTCTAATAAGCTCTAATTTAGTATATTGCAACGAAGATTATTCAGTTTTGTTGTATAATTAATTTCTCTTTTATGTTTCTCATTAACCATTTAAGGAAAAATTGCTGCATCTATATATTCTTACAGTACTAATATGCTTTATAAAAAGCTTCTGTTGCTACTCTTCAATTAATAATTCTTCTGTTGTACAAATTTTCAATATAAATAGTTTTATGATGTTCAATAACATCGCTTCAGCATATGGAAGAAGAGTTACATACAATATAAAATTAATTCAATTGCCTGCAAGATATTTTTTTTATCTTTATAAGTTATTTGTGTAGAAGTTTATTAATTATGGATGTTTCACTTTATCTACCGCAATGGACAATCTTTTAGTTCAATGAACCCAAGACACACCAACAATTAGGAGAAGATTGAATGTCAAGGAAATTATGCCCTTCATTTTTCTTCTTTTATGCCGAGTGGTATTGTTAATGATAGAAGTAATAGAAGCCATATCAAAAGAAATTTAAGTTTGATAATGCCTATGATTTATCCTTTCAGCATTCAATAGGAGAAAAATTGAAAAAAATAAAAAGAGAATTATAAAATCTTATTTATATGATATTCCATGTTACCAGTTATATCATGAGTGGTAAATATTTCAATGATGATTTGAAATGTTTTCTATTTTTTTAAATTATATTTTATAGCAAATATTATGAATTAAAAGTGGTTTATTGTGAAAATAAACTAGCAAACTGCAGAGATATTTTTTATGAAACTTTTTACCAACTGATTTATTTTTTTTTAATTGTCTTTAACACCCTTTTTTACTATTTGGATACAAAGGTGTTGGTCAATGATGATACAGAGATGAAATGATAAATTGGAAAAGGATTTTTTTTTAAGGAAGAAAGCATTTCAGGGTTAACTCCCCTTGTCTTTGCCATTAAGAGGACTGAGGAAAATCTAGAAAAAATCTCAGTCAGGGAGGATGGTACTAGTGGGAATTAAACCCCAGACTTCCCACCCACAAGTCCTGACTTAACAACCTCGGCCAACTTTATTAGTTATCTCAACTGGGAAGGCAACTCTAGGTAAGCATTAATGATGAGTTCAATTCTTTTCATAAATCACTCCAGGTTAGAACCACGCTGGCTTTAATTTAATCAGTGCAATGCGAACTATTATACCTTACATTTATATGCAATGAAGCTACCGGCCTAGACAAAAATCCAAAGATGAGTTCTTAAAACTGATCTTGTTATCTTTCTAGAATGAAAATATAAATGTTGATAGCATATTTCTTTAATAGACTGATCTATACTCAAAAATCAATAAACAATTAGAAGGCAAGACTACTTCCCTTTATTAATTATGGTGTCAAAGTACAGAACTTTCTTGAAGTTTTATATTTAAAATAGATAGAATCAAGTATGTTACATGGAATGGAAATATGGGGATTATTTAAGTCTTCTGAAAAATTTGATGTAATACCAAAAAAAAAAAAAAAATGTTTTAAAGATATTAACATTAAATTGGCTCCTGTTAACAGAAACACTCTGAAAAATGCTTTAGTGGACAACACTTTTAATAGCAAATTAGGCATCTACAAAATAACATGTAAAGAATGTGATAAAATATATGTTGGAAAAGCTAAACGGAACATAGGAACACAATTAAAGGAGCATTTCAGGAATGTTAAGTACAAACAGATTGATAGGTCAGCAGTGGCACACCAATTTTGGAAAGATAATCACAACATAAAAAGAGAAATAAAGTTACTTAAAGAAGCATACAGACATACATAAGAGAAGATTTACATTCATAAATATAGGGATCATCTTATGAATTTCGACATTACAGGAGAATGTAATACAAATTTGCAGTTTATAAAAAAACACCACCAGGGCAGAGCCACAGTTCCTCTCATAGATGCTAGTTTCTCCTATAAGTAGTCAAGTTGTTGAAGATGGAGAGCATGTCTCTTTGAAACCGGTCCCACCGTATTTAAAAGTAAATGAAGCATAAGAGTGTGTTAGATGACAGATTAGATAGAATTTACATTTAACAAGCTTCACTGTGCAAGTTTCAACAGAATTTGTTAAAAATGACTTATTTTTCAAAAGTTCTTAGATGAAATACATAAAATGTTTTGTCAAGAATTGAAAATATAACTAAGAGAGGTTCCATTGGTTAGGTTGGGCAGAATGGGAAGAAAAGGAATAGTGGTTTAAATAATTCTGAAATATTGGTGCAAAAAAAATAAGATTCGAAGATGATATAATAATGTATTAATTTTCAAAGAGCAGAATTATATACTGATAGTCAGCAGAAAGGGTTAAAAGTAGTAATGGAAGACATATGAACAAGTTTTGCAATAAAAGTTCCTTCAGATAATACAGAATAATAATATAAAAAATGAGTTTGAGAGCAATATGTTAATACCTGTGGTAAGCAAGGAAGGGAAGGATTTGCATGGATGTGCATAGATGTGTTGATTCTAAAAGGATTTAGGAATATGTAGTAGTCTGTAAGTACATGTTATATGTAAGAAAGCAGAGGGGATATTTCTTTACTGTTTGATGCAGAGTAAGGTATAAAAAACTGGAGAGAAGCTATTTTGGATGCAGAATGAATGAAATGAAAGATGTAGTGGTTACACTGTTGACAGAGAGTATAAGAGAAGGAAAACTATCGATGAATTCTCAGGAAAAGTTAGTTAATATAAACTTGTAAAATTGATATATTAGTTGTGCAATAAATTCAATTCAATATTTAGTATTTGTATTAAATTTTGCAGAAATGCTAATATTTCAATGTAATCAATTTATTTTCAAACAGCTTTAGTTAACACTGGTTTTCATTACCAATGGTCATTCATCATCTGAATGATTCTTGGATTCAATAAGGCTAGTAAAATTGCACACTGGTTATTATGAGTTAAGCATGAGATGAAGCTCTGATGAGAACATAAAGGTAAAAATTATAAAATAAAATATTGCTTTTCTGCAGTTAGTTCCCAAGTGGAATCTAAGCAAACCTCTCTAAAAAGGATAATAAGGCTTTTAAATACAAATGATAATATTGCTGTATCGATGTGAAATGTGTAAAGTAACAACTGAAATTTACTATAAACTTCAAGTTAATGTGAATGGATATTTGAAATTTATTCTGAGAATATGACGGTCAAGGATCATAAAACAAAGATTTAGGGAAGAAGCTGTCGCAAAATGAGATCTGAAAGAAAGTTAAGAACTGAAAATGGAAATGAATAGGACACTGACTTATAAGAAATGAAATCCTCATGGGGAAACATGGAATAGAGGCAGACCTAGAATCACATAGCAAAATACTGTAAAAGCTGAAGCAAGGAAAGTTGGAATGAAATTAAAGTATTGGCAGGGAACAGAGTTTGGTGGCATGCTTTCATTAAAGTCCTATGCTTTCCCTAATAATGATAGGATTTAACCATATTGTGAATTAAACTAGATTAGATCTCTCAGCATATTTGCTTTTTTTCACTGTAAGGAAAAAACCATCACTTTCACTTTGAAATGAAAGAAATATTTTCACATAATATACAGTGTATGTGAGTGTTGGTTCCAGAAATATGCTTTAATGATAAAAAGAGCGTATGTGTGGGAGAAAGTGGCTGCATATTTATGTCATTCTAGCATCATTAACTTTAGAATACTGTCATTTTTTTTTTATTGATTTATTTATGGATGCTCTTTAACATCTCAGGTCATCAGCGTCCCATTCAACTCAGGGCGTGAAATGGCCAACAAATTTTGCTCAGAGGCCTCTCTTTCAAGCTTGAGGTTCTTTTTCGTGCCGTAAATGTATGACACAGGACCCACGGCTTTACTTCCCTTCCGAAGGAAGCCATACTTAGGATCTTTACGCCCGAAAAAAATCCATTGGTCCTGACCGGGTTCGAACCTGCGATCTTGGATATAGGAGGCAAGTATGGTAACCACTATACCACCAGGACTGACAGAATACTGTCATGCATACAACTTTGTTGTCTACCTGATTTTGCTGATTTAATTTTCATCACAATATATTAATGTTTGAAAGTAAATTTCTTATAATTATTAGTGTAGTACCACAGGCTTGAATGTCTGCCACATTAAAATAAAATATAAAATAATTATATTTAATTAAAATGTAAATGGAACTTGCACAGTGAAGCTAATCATATAATTGATATTATTGTATGATTCAGTTGAACTACACATTCTTAATGCTTCACTTACTTGTCATAATGTATGGAAGCAGTTTTGAGAACATTTAGTTCTCATCTTCAGCCAGGACATACAATGATATCAATTAATATTTATATTTATTTATTCATTTTATTACATCTCCTAATTTTATGTAACAGACTGCTCTATGTTGATATGCAAGCTTAATTGTATGCAAAATGTTCTACAATGACTAAACTTTCCTGCAACTGCTCAAGCTATTCAATAGATTCATGTGCTTTTTATTTGCTGAATCAACAGTCACCGACTTATTATGATCAAACAAGAAATTCAACTGTACCACATTCATGTTACTGCCTTTTATTCTAAATGAGATGAACAACATTACGCAAAATTCATTGTTTAGTCTTATTCTCATATTATTATGTTATTATCCAAAGCCATGTTGAAGCATGTGGTGTACAGTTGGCCTGGTTAATAGCAAAGTGTGCAAACTGCAGGTCATCTTTGCAGTGCTGCCTGTCTTCTACCATGTAAACATAAGTATAAGGTGGACTGACTGTTTTGCAGTCCAGAGCTTACATTGAAAGAAGCATCATAGTGGTGCACATGTAAATTTAAAGTATTAGCTGCTCATTCTTATGTTCAGCGACTACCAATACTCCATTCATGTTAGCAGTCAATTGCCGATGCACAGTAGGCATGTGGGAAGCCTAAATAAATAGCAGAAGATTCAATATAAAATAAAATACAGTGTGGCAATTGGATCAAGGCTTGGCAACAACACAGTGAGGAGGGTCTGGCAGACCATGGGAAAACAAATCAATGTTCAAAATACACTATACCCCAGAAGAGTGCTGCTCTATTAGATACCATGGATCTGATGATGTAGCTGCAAATCAGGGATTGCATGGGAAGGCTACAGAGCTTTGAGTGACTTTATGATACCAAGTTGTACAGCCATTATGCTGCCAAAAGGTTCCTTCTTTGTATCCACCATCAAGAGCAATGGGTAGCTTTTGCACTCCCTCCTGATATTTAGGAGTCACTATCTGGACAGAAGATAAATGATACTATCTGATATTATTATGATGCCCAAATTAAGTCATGGTTTTATTTACTATTAGAATGTTTAGGACAATTTACCTGTAGGATGTTTGTAATACTTTTCAGGAGATGTGAATGTTTTCTGCTAGAACCACAAGTTGTTCCTCTACAACAGCCTCAGAAGTCTCCAAACTTTTATTGTTTAGGTTTGTTCTACTTAAGGACAATGTTTAACATCTTTGGACATTAGCATCCCATTTAATCCAGGGCTTTAAACAGCCAGTAAAAACTGCTCAGAAGCCTCTTCTTTCAGGCTTGATTGAGAGTGTGTGGGCAGACATTATCAAGCATTGGGTACATGGTAAAGTGAAGATCAAGGTTGTTCCCAATGATCACAACATATATGTTTTAGAGAAATTTACATCATTAAAAACATTTTTTGATCTAATTTAATCTGTGTCTCATCATCATGATTAACAGAAACAGGTTTTTAGCAGACTATTAAGTTTTATTTTTCTTTCTATTTGTTCTTATATTTCATTTTGATTTCCTTCCTTTAGTAAACCTGATATTGCAATTTCAATTAATATGCTACCTGTGACATTACTATTTTTGTATAGGGCAAATAATTTTGTTAATTTATTCCAGAATTGCCAAATATAAACTAATATAGTTTATGGTCTACTCTTATAAAATATGCAATTTCAATGAATCGATTTGTGGTGTTATTTAATGTAATATAACACCAAAACAGTTTCCTCTCAAGCATCTTAAATTAGGTAGTCCTCCATTCCACCCTTGCTTACATTTTAGGCATGCAGCAGTTGTCTAATCTTGAAGCATGGAAGGGTGTAAAATCAAAGTTTCTATTTATATTACCTGCTATTAAAGATGCCTATTGTACATGCACTACAAAATATTTACTTGGCTAAAGAAATATATTCCCTTGCATAGTGTAATTACTTCAAAATAAAGTAAAAATATTCTAAATGCTTTGGTTTCAAGTTATATTTATGGCAGATTCTCTTATGAGGATATACAATGAAGAGATTTTTTGAATGTTCATGTGAAGGAATGCATTTGGTATGCCAAAAACATGATGCAGTTTTCAGTAATGTGCTCTTGGATAGAGGCTTATGACTGTAAAGTAAACCACTTTTGTAATTATAGTGGTATTTCTTGTAAACATACATCATTGTTTCATTTCTACATCCATTTGTTATTGAGATGACAACTATTAGAAAATGCAAAAATTGGTCTTGATATTAAAATCATTTAAACTCAGACTTTTGCAACAAAAGGAGTAGTTTTCATAGGAATAAAATGTACATAATTAAACCAAAATTTCATCTTTCAAAAGTCAGAATCAAGATTAAATATATCTATTGTATTTCTATATTCATTAGGTTATGAATGAACTATGATTAGATTCCAAAGAGTATGTCTGAATCACATGCACTATGGAACAAGGGAGGGAGAGAAGGAAGGAAGCAGAGAGAGAATGTGGGCTTATTTTGACATTAGTCAAATACAAAATTTCATCTTTCACAAGTCAGAATCAAGATTAAATATATCTATTGTATTTCTATATTCATTAGGTTATAAATGAACTATGATTGGAATCCAATGAGTACGTCTGAATCACATGCACTATGGAACAAGGGAGGGAGAGAAGGAAGGAAGCAGAGAGAGAATGTGGGCTTATTTTGACATTAGTCAAATATGGTGGACTTTTGTAACAGTGATGTTTAATAATAAGAATTTAAGATAATTGAGTCAAATTTGTAACACTTACATCACTAATATTTTAAAAAATGAAAACTAAGTTTCTGGAGATAATTGCTCCCATCATCAGTTCCAGATTGATTGCTGACCTTGTTCTTCGTAGTGGTTTGGTTTGTATCTGGTAGTGGTTGGATGAACCTGTATATTAAGATGTCACTTGGGGGGATTTCAAAATTGAAAACATGATTTTTGTTCTTCCAGATATAAATGTTTTCCTAGACTGTAAGTTCTGTTTTTCCTAATATTTGTAAGTAGTTTCGGATTCCTGTTAATACTATGTTGTTCCTTCCAAAAATGCCAAGACTACTGATTTTTCTTCTTTCTTTGATTTATATTCCTGATATGTTCCTTTGCTAATGTTTTTGTTTCTTTTACTCTTTCCAATATAAATTTTTTCACAATTGTTACAAATCATCAAATATACATTTGGATCATCTAATATACATTTGGAAAAACAGAACTTACAGTCTGGGAAAAACAAAAATCACGTTTTCAATTTTGAAATCCTGCCAAGTGACATCTTAATACAGAAGTTCATCCAATTACCACCAGAGACAAACCAAACCACCAAGAAGAACAAGGCTGGCAGTCGATCTGGAACTGATGATGGGAGCGCTTAGCTCCAGAAACTTAGTTTTCCTTTTTAAAATATTAGTGATGTAAGTGCTACAAATTCACTCAATCATTTTAAATTCTGATTATTTTGACATATTACTGCTAGTATAATTTGTGAACAGAGCTTATACTGTTTCACATTTGTTACCACTCTGCAACATTATGGCATCTCCCTAAAATCTTTCATGAAGTAAAAATTTGAGATGACAAAAAAATTATCAAAATTGTTTGTCCTTGTGTATCCTAGTTACTCCAGGCAACACAATATCTGTTCTGTTAAATTCATTTGGCTCAAGGTTTATTTTTGTTGGACACTATTTTACTTCACAATATAAGCAAAAAACCACCTGGCAAATGTGCATTCCATTTTATGGATGTGCTGTTTGTGGAAAAGACTCAGGGTATAAGGCCAACAAAGTATAAAAGCATATTAAGGATGAAGGAGGAAAGAGCAATAAAGTCCTTTCTATCAGAGATTAACTATGAAACCCTGCCTTTTCCATTACTGGAAAAGTATATGAAGTGAAAAGGAGTAAAGCACCAGTCAGTTCTGAAATCATGCAGTTTACTTACTCGAGAGAGTGTAGAAATGTAATAACATGAATGAAAGGGACTAAGTTTGGCTGTTTGGTGCAATTATTTTTGGATGAATATTCTTGTGCACAAAGGGTTGTGGGTTATTACAGATTCAAAGGAATTACCCATCTCATACTTTTGTACAAATTTACAAAACTTATAATGCACTAAAAGAATGGATGAATCTTTACCAATGATAGTTAACGTCTTTGATGCTAAGCTATGCAATTCCAAATACCAGATTAAGAATAAAGATTTGTTTGGCTATTTTCAATTTGAAGCTCCTGAGGAACATACAGATAAATGTAATATTGTTATACATATTGCTTTTCACTTTGCATGCAAAGATTGTACATTAAGAATTAATTTTAATCACAAAAAAAACCTTAAAATGTGCAAGTAAGCAATATAAATTATAATGATTATGTAAATAAGTGTGTCAAAATAAAGTTGATTATGATAGGAGACATAACCTATGTTTTCCTGAAGAAAGAAAAGAAATTATTCTGATGAGTCAGAAAAATATAATGAATTTCAATTTCAATAGACACTATTCACTTGTTATTTTATCAATAATGGCACAAAAATATACAATTGACAAATGTAAATAATAGATTTAATATTTTCTTTTATAATTTACTATATATATTTAACTAAATAAATGCTATTACCATTATCCTTGTAACAATGTAACCCATGAGCTTCATAAACATTATCCCATAGAAATAAAAACAGTTTTACAGACAAACTTAGCTTGTTTACATACATATATAACAATATTACCTGAAAACCCAAAAAGGCTGTACTGCAGAAGAAAAAAAATGTTGATACAGGTATATTACTAACCAATCTTAGTACAGCATGTAGCTTTCGATAACAATTATTGTACTTTACATGCAAACTTGTTAGTGACTACCACAATCCTATGTGTGTACAATATATACAAGTATAATTAATTAATAATTAACAATCACTTAAAGGTCACCTTAATCATATCAGAAAAGATGAAAAGAAACAGGATAAATTGTAGAATACAACAACTAAAGTGTCCTTTTATTTCATTTTTTTTTCTCCATAACTACCATTAATAATTTGGCAACTCTCTTTCAATCTGCATGTGAAAGTTCTGCCACTATTATTACCTCACTTTTATAAGTTTGATATATTTTACAAAAATTGTTTATTTCTTTGTTTAAACTGTTGCATTTTTTCCATATCCATTATAATTACATAATTACTAAAACCATGTAACGAGCACCGAAAACTGAATCGGCTTTCAACATTTTTTTTAAACTCTTTGAATATAGCTGCATCAGAAAAAGTTATCACATTACTTTTTCTATTAGAAGGCATGACCATCTCAGCCTTTTAGGATTCAATAAGCCATGAAGGAATAAAGGAGACAGTGCCATTTCGTTCACCTGTCTATAATTTTTATTCTTCATTGAAAATGCTTCACAACTTTCCAAAAAATGAATATTCCTTTAACAACATCAACAACAACAATTCCTCCCAGTGTACGATTATTCCACAGTATAAAACTAGCTTATATGATACAACACTGTCTCCTTCAACCTAAGGAGCATTTGTATTTAATGTATACCTATATTATGTACTCTGTAGATGAAAGATAATGTTTAATGATTACACTTTTTCCCTGATCAATCTCTTATGTCAAGATTCTAAAGTATCTTAATACTGTACAAATAATCTTTCCAAATTATGTACTCCTTTCTTAAAATTCTGATGTGTATATACAGTCACTTTTGTTTTAATCTTGTCATTAGATAAATGGGAAGAATAAGAAACACACAGACATGCACACACGCACAATAATGTTTATGAGTCATTGATAAATTGTGCAGCGTGTACCTGAGCAGCATCTTAGAGGTTTTTCTTATTTTACACAAAAAATGTGTTCTAGAGAGAGAAATAGTTTTTCTTATGTAAAGGCATTTGTCTTAGCTATGAATTTAAAACTGAGACACAGTTGTGTACATTGAATTGCACTGTTAATAACACATTTAAGAAGAATGCACACACAGTAGGGAGAATTATCAGCAAGTGACTGTAGACCATAAGTTTGAAGATCTATTCAGAGCAGATAAATACCTTCGTTTCCATTAATAAACTTCATATTGATTTCCAAACTGAACCAATACCTACTCTGAATTGATTTTCAAGAAGAATCTTTCCCAAAGAGTAAATAGAAAAAGCATAGAATGAAGTGTGAAGTTTAAACTTCCAACTTGCACCTTCATAACAAAATTTTGAAAGTTGCAAACATTTAATTATTTTTACAGAGAAGTACATAAAACAGAAGAATGTGCATAGAAACAAAAAAGCACATGTCTTCAAGCATTATTACTACATTAACTTGTGCAATTAGCATTATTTATGATTGGTACAAATTGGTATTAATGCATATGATGATGATACGCTGACAAAAGCAGGGAAACAAGCTTGGCAAACTCTCTTCTTGCATTATTACCCAGCAAAGTTAGAACATGCAAACACACAATATATGTGATGTCATTTCAAAGACAAGGCCAATTTTATTATTACTTTTCTTTCTACTTATTTTATATATATATAATATTATAAAAAGAACTATGCAGCTCTGAAATATGACAGTCATTTACCATATACAGTTAATATACATGTAATTAGCTTTCCAATGAATAGCAATAGTTTTATGATTTACAGAGCATTTAATTAATAAAAATATAAAAACTTGATTTGTGCATGTATAAGAAATTTTCCAGCTTGCTCTACTGATAACCGATACTTAAGCCAATTGTATTTTTATTATTTTGCCTTTCACCAATCTTTTGCTAGCTCTCCACTTGTGAGACCTAAGAAAGCAATCTAAGACTTCATATTTGCATTTTATTTATTTGCAAAAATCTCTTTTATATAGAAAATAAATTTTAAACTGGAAGCAGGTTTTTTCTTTCTTTTTTCTTGAAGGTGACTGTAGAATTCCCAAAGTTTAGCCTCGAGTTCTTTCCATAAGCAAAGCATAACAAGCAGTTATGGAAAATCATACAGAAATAACATAATATTTATAACCATCCCTTCCCTCAAAGAACTTAATGTACCAGTTTGAATCAGTATATATTCTTTTTGTATATAAATTTCCCTGCAATAAATAAAATAAGTAATCTGCCTTCTGTTGTGCATACACCCTCAGACTGAAGTGAACAGTATATGGCTGGTATATGTAGCAGTGCATTTTGCACAATTTTTAATTCAGTTCATGCTGTTTTTAACATGCAATTATTTTTTTATAAAATTCAATTTATTTAGTTTTGTAATCTTAAAAGAAGTTAGGAACAGTGAAGTTATTACATATACAAATGAGTCAGTTTTAGTGTCACCTAATACTGACTCATTTGTTTATTTAGTTTTGTTTGGTATGGTTCCAACCTCTGGACTTGCATCTCAGAATATAATATAGAAGAGTGCAAGAAATGTGATGGTGAACCAAATAGTTGCATACATAGTTTCTTGGATGCTGAATCAGATTCTGGTAGAAATGAAGACAGTGCCTGTGAGGAATCAGAAGGATAGTTATATGATGGTTTGAAAAATGAACCCTGGTAAAGGAAGCTTGCTCTTCAAGATTTTTTTTTAAAAAACTGGTACTTCTTAAGACTTGTTTTCTGCAAAAGGACAGACACACAGTCAATTATAAATATTTGTAAGAACATTGTAAATATTTATTAACTCTGATTTTCTAGTAATGAAACTCAAGTTTTTAATTTTTAACAGAAACAGTACAAAGAAATGGTGGGAGGAAGATGTTAAAAGAAATAGAAATGTTCTACATAGATGCAAAGAAAAAATTCCTGAAAGCTGGGCAGAAAGGAAAACAAGGAGAAGCTACAAATCCTTCAGGAATCTTGGATTGTACAAGTGATGGAAATTTAACGAAGAAATGGAATGGGAGGGAGGGAGGGGAGGTGAGGAATATATTATTCGGGGTCTTTGGAAAGAGATAAGACTTAGAATCAAAGATATACATAGGTAAGAAATATTTGATGGCCTGAATAATAAGAAACCTTTAAGATCATATCAAGTTATGAAACAAGATTGGAAAAGAGAAACATAGAGAAGGATTTGAATGGGTTAGAATAGGAACTGTTGAGAGTGAAAATCTGGATATAAAACTGATACAATATTTTCAAAGATTACAAGACAAATGGATGAGAAAGGCAAGATGTTATAAATTTGAGAAATTTCTTAATTATGAATAAGAATAACCAAAGAGGCAATTGGGTTTACTGAATGACATGATTCAGGTGATTGTAAAATTAAAAACAGGGACAAAATGACTTCATCAATATAAACAATAACCTGGAATTTGGCTGTATTGATGAATGTAGGGACATGCAGACAACTTAGAAATAAGGTTTCTATTGGTTTGTAAAATGACTTGTAACTAATTTTTCTTTAAGTTTAGAATAACTGAGTCAACTTTATAACACTTACATCACTAATAGTTTTTAAAAGAGGAAAACTAAGTGACGTTTTAATTCAGAAGTTCATCCAACCGCCACCAGAGACAAACCAAACCACCACGAAGAACAAGGCCGGCAGTCGAACTGAAACTGAAGATGGGAGCGATTAGCTCCAGAAACTTAGTTTTCCTCTTTTAAAAACTATTAGTGATGTAAGTGTTACAAAGTCGACTCAGTTATTCTAAACTTATACTAAACATCACTGTTACAAATGTCCACCATATTTAACTAATTTTTCTTTGATTGTGTTCTCCCTAATTTCTTTGTATATAATGCCATTTATGTTATTCCCTTTATAACTTTTACTCTAGTAAAATGTAGCATTAAACCAAAGAAGACTTTTTAACCATGAACTTTTGTCAGTGTCTTCATGTATTGAATACTAGTATCTACAGAGGACAGTCATGTAAATGTTGCTCTTTATCAGTTCAACATTATATATATTTGGAGCATTGGAGTTACTAATATTTAAATTACAAAAGATATACAGGCAGTATACATTTAACTGTGCTCATTTGTCAAAAAACCGTTTCATGCAGCAGTCTTTGAGGACAGCTTGTTTTCCTGGTATTTTTTCAGGTTGGAGGTACATTGTTTGACTTATATGAAAAGAGAGCAAAGCAATGGAGGCCAGTCTTTCATTTACAAAGTTGTAGAAACAGCTTTGAAGCCTTCTTAGTGTTCAGAATCTTTTTGCAGGATTTGCTGTGGTTGTTAGAATCATAACTAGAAGTCTTAAAGCATGATTTACAGCAGTGAAATATCTTCACCTAAGTGTTTTACAGTTGTGAGATTGCAAATCAAACAAACTGTTGGCAATTTTTTTTTCCATTTACTATTTTACAGCAGGAATTTTGATCTTAGTTGAAACTCTTAAAAAATAAATGCTATAAGAGGTACAAAATTTCAATTATTTTGAGACTAGAGGGGAAAAAAGTACATTCTTTTTTTATTGTTCAGGTGGGTAGTGATCCCCTTGATTCCCCCTAGTGGCAAGTCCAGAGTGCAGGATTTAATAACCAGTATGACTACCATTCATTTTTTAAAAATGATGTAGCATTTGTATAATTTTGAGAGGAATGTGACATTTAGACTCACCTCTGCAGTGTGAATTATTTTTTCTGCTTAGCATTCTAATTCCTTCATTCTATATTATATAGAAATTATATGACAAGGGAGGAAAAAAAAATATATATGAAGTGTAGTGCAATAAATGTTTACTCTGAAGGTATTGGCAAAGTGACAGCTATGATTATAAGCTTCTGTAATTGTGCAATGAAAATGTCATTCAATTGCTGTATTTGTTTATATTGCAAGTAAGAGATTTTCTTACTGTTCTTAATGCTTCATATCTCTCTCTCTCTCTCATGCATGCATGTGCGCATGCACGCACACACACCTACTCCAGCTATATTCTATATCTTGCAGTGCGGCCAGCATTGAGAAAACTTATTTTGTTATTTTGAGAAAATTAGAACAAAACTATTTTATTACACCATTATTAATTGCACCGTAAAATTGTATTCGTTAAATTAAGTATTTCTGTTCATTCTGACACCTTGTTTTAATCCATAGATCATTCAAAATATTTAAAAGAAAAATTTCATACATGTTGTTATTGCAAAAAATGACATTCATAAACTAAACAGTTATTCTTTTTTCTAATGCAGTAATATATACTGAGGTACTCATTATAAAATCAAATACATAGTAAGCATCTCCAGTAGATAATATTTTCAAAAGCTTAAAAACACCTCCGTGGCCTCACTCCCAATAACCAATAAAACAGTCTGAGTTAAAAACATTTAAAATATTAATAAAATGATAAAACACTCTTAACATTTCACTCTCAAAATTTAAAAATTCAGGACATGTTTCGTGAGTCCTTTGTTCACGTTGTCAACTGTTAAACAATATTAGAAACATTGCAAGCATTTACAGATCTGGTACAAAAACAATTACAGTAATTTAAGTCACATTTAATCTTTGTCTTCAACACTATAGGGAATAGCAGCAATCATGCCATTGCCAGTTGGCAAATTGGTTGCTATAGAACCATTCAAAGCCAATAGTGCACACTTCCAGTTTTTTAAGTCCTCAATATTCTTTTTATTGATAGGGATTTTTCCTTATTTGATACAAGGGAGAGATTTTTTATTTTCTATTTATTTTTTAAATTGTATTTAACACCTGTTTTTACTACTGAGGCACCACAGGCAGTGAACACTGATGATATGCAAGATGAAATGATATATTGGAAAAGGATTTATTTAAAGAAGGAAATGTTCCAGGCCTAAGTTTATGGTACCTTCCCGGCATTTTCCATTTGTAAGGACTGAGGGAAACCTGGAAAAACCTTAGTCAGTAGGACGGTCCTGGTAGAAATTGAACCCCAGACCTCTCGCTCATGAGTCCATACCTTAACGATCTCGGCCACCTCTGGCAGTATGGGAGAGAAGGAATATTATTTGTCTATGCAAGATTGAAGGTGTTCCTAAGCAGTTTGTTAATAAATGAGTTGGTTACTAACTTTCCTTTCTTCTGATTGCTGTAGGAAAATTCCTTGTATGTAGAAGTTTTGAAAGTTACTCTGTCCTCCTTGGAAATTCCTGGACCAGAAGATTCGTCAGATGTTGTAATCTTCTTGTAGAATTGTAACCACCATACTTTGAATGACAGTGTCATCAGTCACTACTGCCTGAATAGTAAATCTGTCTGTAAGATTTATTCATATAATGAGTTCACCATACTGTTCAAGAGTTCAGATCCTATCCACATTCCACATGTCCACAGATTCATTTGTGGTGCAGTTGGTCCTGCTGGTGTAGTAGTAATCTTGCCTTCTAAACCCCAGACTGTGGGTTCGACCCCAGTCAGAACCAATGGATTTTTTTTTGGATGCAAAAATCCTAAGTATGACTTCCTTTGGAAGGGAAGCAAAGCCGTGGATCCTGTGTCATACATTTACTGCATGATAAAGAACCTCAAGTCTAAAAAAAGAGGCATCTGAGCAAAGTTTACCAGCCGTTTCATGCCCTGAATTGAATTTGATGCTGATGATCTGAAATGTTAAACAGCATCCATAAATAAACAAACAAAAAAACTGTGGTGCCAAAGTCACGATCACAGGATAGGAAGGGATGTCCCTGAACAGGGAAGATGTGCTTGATTAAAATCTACCACTGTCTCACAAACAAAGCAAAAATATTACAATATAATTATTTAGGCTTTCACGGCCGGCATTAATCCAATAAAATAATGTTTCCGGGCTTGTTGGCCGTGGTCCAAAGGCTGTAAACACAACTGACGTTTCGCCCGTGACTCCACTGGGCATCTTCAGAGGAATGACTATCACCTCTCATTGTTGTAGCTCAAGTGACGCTTGTGGCAGCCCCATCTACTATATCTAGGTATGGAGCACTGCCCCCTTCCTTTTCATTGGCTGCTATCCCTCCAATCGCAGTAGGGCACCGGTCCTGATGACGTAATAGATACTGTTGGTTGTAAGGCTTGATTTTTGTGTCATCCAAAACATACATAAGGCATGGATGTCGGTTTTGGATGACACAAAAATCAAGCTTTACAACCAACACTATCTATTACGTCATCAGAACCGGTGCCCTACTGCGATTGGCGGGATAGCAGCCAATGAAAAGGAAGGGGGCGGTGCTCCATACCTAGATATATTAGACAGGGCTGCCACAAGCGTCACTTGAGCTACAACAACGAGAGGTGATAGTCATTCCTCTGAAGATGCCTGGCAGAGTCACGGGCGAAACGTCAGGTGTGTTTACAGCCTTTGGACCACGGCCAACAAGCCCGGAAACATTATTTTATTGGAAAAATATTATAACTGTGATATTTTATTTTGGCCTGCAACCCCATCACTGAACAGCAAGAGTTTCTTTAGTGTAGGATTAGGTCATTTTGAAGATAATTCAATAAGGTATAAACTTCATTAAGAGATTTATGAGCTTGTCTTTCATGACAGATTAGAGAACTTTGCAGTTTTAGTTTTTAAAATTGTGAATACAGAAGATACAGGCTCACAATTGCATTAGGTAAAACACTTCTTGTACAGGAGATCAGTGATAGAGGATGGTTTTACATATAATTCAAAGCTAGTGCCACAGTGTCATTATCTTCATTTTGAGATGCTGCTTTCAATGTAGTATAGAACTTTTGGCACACCTTCAATATATAATCATTTCTGCAGCTACATTCGTTTTAGCAATATAACTAAGAGTAGTATCTCACATCTTTGCTTTCACACATCTACTTGTGACTTCTGAAACTTTAATCAAAATTTTCTAGAAAGTACTTAGGATAAAAAACTATACTTCACCTTCTTTAAATATTTGGAGTGATCTTTCAGGAACATCTTACGCATGAACATATTGAGTTGTGAATCTAAATAATGCCTTGGTATTCCATCATAATGCACTTCTTTAACTTCAAATCTGACAACTGATCATGAATCTTCACACACATATCACCGTTCTGGCTTACTGCTCTTAGATCTTCAGTATCTTTTCCAGCCACTAGAAGATTACAAATTCTATGTACTCTATTATCAATTATTCCATGTAATTTTATAAAAGTTGTTTTACAAACTTCTTTGATTCACTTATAAGTTGTAAGTATAGAAATGTTTCTTCACCTTACTTTTAGAGTCTGTAGTTCATTTGCTGAGACCTGTTTCAATTTCTTTGTTTTCCGTTTTTTGAATTTACTGTGATTTTGATTCCTTTTGTCTTCATTTACACTCTCTTCTCATTTAGGCTCTGTATATACGTATCTTGCACATTTTTACTTTCTATAGAATAAAAGTAATCCAAGGCCAGTTCTAGCTTCTTCTGAAACATTGAAATAACTTATCTACACACTTGGCATCTTGAACTTTACCAGCATCAGTTCTGTGTCTGTAGGACTTGCATTCAATGCCTTTTACTCTTGCATTTTTAATATGTTCCTCTGATACTTATTTTGATCCACCACACTCTTCTACTTTTTACAGGAACTTCTGAATCAGAATCAGTGAAGTTGGACATTTTTAATACACCAAGAACACTAAACCTGCATTCAATAAGCCTGATTTCAACATTAATTCAATTCGGAATGGAACACAGTGAAGGTATTAACAATTCCTTCCGAGTCAAAATATTTAGAACACTCTTTATGGTTTCACTTACATGAGATAAGTACTCAGGACATGTTTTTTGGAACAATTTTCCAAATCATCAGCTGTTAAATGATTATTGGATCATTCAAAGAAGTTGGGTAGATAGGTATCTGGGTTGACTCTGGTGGTCTTGAGATAAACTTGAATAAAGTGCTGTCTGCTTCCAGGATGTTGAAACTCATAAGGTTTTGCTCATGTTTTTTTTATATATATTCTTTCCCATATGTTTAATTTTTTTTTTGGTTGTTCAACAGTTTTTAATAACTTGATGCCTTTATCTATTTCATGGTTTTCATTCCAAAGTTGTGCTGCCACAGCTGATTTATCTATATATTTGTAAAGGATGTTTCTCCAGTGTTCCTTCAACCTAATGCCTATATTTCTCTTTATCTTTCCCATGTAGATGTTTTCACAATCTTACAATTAATCTTATGCGTTTGAACATCCCGGAAGCAGACAGCATTTTATTCAAGTTTATCACAAGACTACCAGAGTCAACCCAGATATCTATCCAACTTCTACAAATGATCCAACAGTTGCTTAACAGCTGATCATTTGGAAAATTATTAATCTCCTGAGTAAATCTCATGTAAGTGAAACCATAAAGAGTGTACTGAATATTTTGACTCATAAGAGATTATTAACAAGTCCAATGTTTCTTTTAAACAATGTACTAAAAGTAAAAATATCAATTGTTAATTTGCAAGTTTGATAAAGATAACAGTTGACCACAGGGGGGGGGGGTAGTCAACAAAGAAAAATGATATCATTGTATGATTCAGTTGAACTACACACTCTTAAAGCTTCATTTACTTTTCATAAATGTATGGAACCAGTTTTGAGAACATTTAGTTCCCATCTTCAGCCAGGCTAAAGTTCAACTGTCGGATCATTCGTTGAGCTGTGGGAATGTATATTCTGCTCTGGTGGTGGTTGATAAACTTGTAGTTTATCACACCACCAGAAAAGAAAAATGATTTCCATTTACTGCAGAAAGAACCTATGTGCTTCACATGTGTTGTCCCTGTAATAAACAGAATCTTCAAAGTTTTTAAAAACAGATTAACAGATGGAATACATGAATGATCTCTGCACCAAACGATGTGCCTTGGTATACACTCTACCAATCCATGACTAACTCAAAATTGCTCAAATGTTGCATGTGTGGTTTCTGAAATAACAGATTCATTTGTGATGTTATCAAATGGAACTCTGCAGCATTCTGATATTTATTTAAGCCTATTAGGCCACATTATAACCAACAGCAGCAATCATTTAATTGTTGCTACAACTTGCAGTATTATTCTTTCTGTTCTTAGCTATGAAGCAAGTTTGCAATGAAGAAACAGAACATGGTTACTGGTCAAAAGAAAACATACACTGGTACTCTTCCCTCTTAAATTATGGTTTGTGGAAAGACATTACCTTCAGATCACATTTTTAAAATGATATTTGCATGTGTTAGATCATTATTGTTGTTGTTGCTATTATTATTATTATTATAATTAATAATAATAATAATAATAATAATAATAATAATAATAATAATAATAATAATAATAATAATAATAATGTATGTCAAAACTGGCAACCAACCTGTGCAGTTCAGGCAAGACAGTGCACTTTCACTGTATCCTATCCCTAGAGGGTAACTTTCTTATTGGATTGCTCACAGAGGGTCTAATTAGACTCCCAGCTTACTAGACTCAAATGTTTCGGATTTTGATTTGATGTTAAGTTATGGATATACAGTTTCAAGGAACATGTGCTGTGCCGTATTATTAGATTTTTTAACCATATTTTAAACAACATGCAGCATTAGCTCTAGACATCTGTGGAGCTAGACCGGACACATCTGTTCTATGATGCAGAACCTTTTGCCAATCTATGCACTAATTCCCTTGTTGCATAGCGACATGACTTCATATTCCTTTAGTGAATTTGAAACTTGAATACTCTTAAGGAGCCAAATAAGCAATGCTATATAAATAATTTATTTATGTATTGTTTTAATACTTTGATAATGACATCACATATGGTTTCAAGCTGAAAATGGAGGCAGAAAAGAAACAGAAACCCAACACTCCTTATTGTTATTGTGATCACAGTACACATGCTGAGAATACTCCCATCATCCGTCAGCCTATGTCCCCTCCATTGTCACGATTCAAGCCCACACCACCAGCTGTACCACTGTAAATTGCAGCTCTGTAACTATACCTATTGGTGGTAGGACTGGCACGTCGATCAGGAACTGGTGGGGGAATGATGCCTCCTCCTTCACTCCCCACTGCTGCAGCTGCAACTTCCATAAGGGCAACAGCTCCACCTTCATCCACTTCTCCAATACATGTCTCAACTAAAGAGGGTTCCAATTCTGGGTATTGGGATATGCGTGACCTAAGTAAGTATGCATATGTTTTATAGCGTTTTAGCTGTGGAAAAAGAAAAGAAGAAAAATTCATTTATTTCCAAATTTATATATTATAAACAAAGTGCATTTTTTTTAACAAAAACCCTGAAGAATGCATAAATTCATAAAAGAACTAAATCAAAGGTTAAGTTATCATACATTATTAAATAATGTAAAACGAAAACATTAATGGAAGAATTCATCCATATTGGTAACACTTATTATTGCAGTAACCATTTACATGTTTTTGATGGTTTATTGGTTATGAAGTTTGTTTAAATCAGCATGGGGTGTAACAAATGTTATTAAATGTGACCTTTATAAATACTAATTAACAAATTTAAATCTCTGCAAAAATAGGTGCTTGCTTATTTCCTTAGAAATTATTTTTCACATTTTTTATAACATAGAGAAATTCATGTGATGCAGCTTTTCACCAAAGTCACTCAAATATTCTTTAAATATGCGAAAAAGGTACATCAATAGCTGAAAACCTTACATTTTCTTTTACAAAGAATATTTAAAGAATATCTGTTTTTATTAACTAAAATAATATTATAATGAAAAATTTATGACAAGTTAAAGAAAAAAATTATTAAATAATTCTAATAAAGCTAATAAAAACATGGGTAATGGGTAGCAGCTTATATATTACAAATTTTTATTATAAAAATAATTAATATTTCTCAAATTATCATATTTACTTACATAAGTGGCAATACACCACTATATGATGTATGCACACCAACTTTTACCAGTAAAATTCAGTGAAAAAAATCCCTGCATAGTGTTCATCAAATGTCTTACGTAATATAACACTGTAATTGGCTGCACTATTAATTGTAATCTTAAAAAAGTTAGGAACCGTGAAGTTGTTAAATATACAAATGAGCAGGTATTAGGCGACACCAAAACTTCACTAACTGGTTAATTCTTATGTTTCAAGAGCATTCGCTCTCATCCTCAGCTGGGGACCCGACTAACCCTAGCAGGTGATGTAGTGACCTCTGGTGGTTCCATTAGATAATGGAACAGAAAGTCCATTGGTGGAATGTCAAAGTTCATAACTCTACGTTTATTTTTTAAAATATAAATCTTTTCCCATATTGCCAATTCCTTGGGATTGGTGGTAGCTTTTAACAGTTTGGCTTCTCCTGCAATGTCATGATCGTAAGTCCAAAAGTGATCTGCAACCGCCGATTTATCCACTTGTTTATATCTTACATTTCTGAAGTGTTCTTTGGTCCTTGTCTCCAAATTTCATATTGTTTTGCCTATATATATATATATCTGATCACACTCCAAACAATCTATCCAATACACTCCCGACTTTTTTCTGGAAAATTAAAACAAATAAGCCACAGTTGTCCAGGATTTATGGCCTTCTGAAAGTACACAAACCCGGCAAGAGCATGCGCCCAATAATCAACATCAATTCACCAACCTATGATTTGGCCAAGTGGTTGGTAAAGAAATTTGCATCTTTAGAACAATTTAAAGTAGAAGTATTGATAATTTATTTGAACTTGTGAACCAATTTAACAATGAGTGCATTTCGCCGAATGATGCCTTGGTCTCTTTTGATATTGCATCTTTGTTTACTAGTATTCCTACAAAAATACTGCTCCTAAATCTCCAGAAGTGGCTAAAAAGTATGAACTTAACAGCAAAGGAAATTGAGGATTATAGCACTCACAAAACTATGTATAAACCAAACTTTTTTACATTCAATGGAAAAATTTACCAACAAATTTCTGGCTCAGCTATGGGCAACCCTCTTTCTGCATTTCTGGCAAATTTATTCATGAGTGCTGTAGAAACACACATTACTAAGGGATTCCCTTTCACCTTCAAAGCATGGTTTCATGCTCGGGGTGGGAGTGTTTCTAGATTTATCTAAAGCATTTGACATGGTGGACCACAAGTTGCTGTTGGACAAACTGTGGAACTATGGAGTAAGGGGTATTCCATACAATTGGTTTAAAACCTATCTGGAAGGTAGAGAACAACTGGTTGAGATCGAATTCAATGATGTGAGAAACCAAAAAATTGGGAAAGCACACTCGAGCAAAAGAAATGTAACATCGGGAGTACCACAGGGATCAATCTTAGGTCCTCTTCTATTTTTATTGTACATAAATGACTTACCGCATTGCTTAAAAGATATTTCTGAAGTAAAGCTAACACTTTTTGCAGACGGTACAAGCATATTTATAAGCGGAAAAGAAAGTACTGGCCTGGAAGCAAAAATAACAGCAGTAATAAAAGCCATGTTAACCTGGTTCAAAACTAACAAACTTCTGATAAATGAAGCAAAAACAGTAGCAATTAATTTCCAGCACAAAAACAACAAAAGCATAACTACTCCGGGAATCATGCTTGGGTCAAAAACTATAAAGTATGAGTCAGAAACAAAATTTTTGGGGTTATGGATTGACTTAAACCTCTCATGGGATAACCATGTTGAAAAACTAGCTACAAAACTAAGCAAGGCTTGCTATGTTCTCAGCCAACTGAGGACAAGAGTAACATTAGATGTACTCAAAAGTTGTTACTTTGCGTACTTCCACTCGCATATTTTATATGGAGTAATATTATGGGGAAACTCTGTAAATAGTCATCTCATCTTCAAGCTTCAAAAGAGAGCGATAAGAACCATGATTGGTATCCCAAGAAAAGAAAGCTGCAGGAAACATTTTAAGGATCTAAAAATATTAGCAGTCCCCTGTGTTTATATAAAAGAAATTCTAAACTATGTCCGGACTAACTTAGATGATTTTGTAATCAATACTGAGATTCATTCACATAGTACTCGAAATAAAACTAAACTCCACCAACATAAGCATAACACGAAACTATACGAGAGATCCTTCAAATATAATTGTTTAAAATTGTATAATGTCTTACCTCCTTATCTAAGGGACTTAGCAACAATTAAATCATTTAAAACTGAAATTAATAAAGTCTTACTTACAAAACAGTTCTATACAATTGATGAATTTAGCAGATACTGTAATGACATGAATAAACGCCCTAAAGGAGATATAGTAGCCCAGATATAAAAATGTAAGTGCCAAATGCTTAATAGAATATTATTTAATGTACATACTACTCTGGTGGAGATACTGTGCTGCTCTGTTTTCTGTCCACAGGAGCTAAGATGCCAAAATGGAAAGATGATCTTCATTCAAGAATGCAACCGCCACTCTGCACTAATCAGAATGTGCTAGTATATAGTATTTTGTTGTATTATCACTATTTAATACATGTATATATTCCTACTATATTGACGAAATCAAAAATTTGTACAAATTCTTATGGTGAATAAATCTGAATCTGAATCTGAATCATTATGTGGATGACATACTTCCAATAGTACCAAAAAAAAACAAATAGAAGATGCCCTAAAATTACTAAATTTGCAGAACCAAAATATTAAATTCACTATAGAATTGGAAGAAAATCTTTATTTGCCATTTTTGGACCTAAAATATACAGGAGAAATGACATAATTTCATTCGGCATATATAGGAAACCCACACATACAGATAATCACACAAAGAATAACAGTTTCAATCCTAAATCACATCAACATGGCATTGTAAACAACCTTGTCCATAGATTGGTAAACATCCCACTCAACAAAGAAGAGTATTCAGCAGAATACTGTTATATCATCAAAACAGCTCTCAACAAAGGATTCAGCAGCTCTTTAATTGATAAGAAGATCAGACATTACAAAAGACAAAAAGATATTAAAAACACAACTCTCTCTATGATAAAAAAGGACGTGGTTTTTAAAAGATTCACATATCATCTGTGGGCAAACAGGGCATTCATAAAGATTTTTAAGAATTATGATATACATTTGGCAGCACAAAATGAATTTAGTATTGGAAAGCTTCTGAACAGCACCATAAAAGACGTATTCCACCCAGCAAAAAGTCAGGAGTGTATCGGATAGATTGTTTGGATTGTGATCAGATATATATAGGCAAAACAATACGAAATTTGGAGACAAGGACCAAAGAACACTTCAGAAATGTAAGATATAAACAAGTGGATAAATCGGCGGTCACAGATCACTTTTGGACTTACGATCATGACATTGCAGGAGAAGACAAACTGTTAAAAGCTACCACCAATCCCAAGGAATTGGCAATATGGGAAAAGATTTATATTTTAAAAAATAAACATAGAGTTATGAATTTTGACATTCCACCAATGGACTTCCTGTTCCGTTATCTAATGGAACCACCAGAGGTCACTATGTCACCTGCTAGGGTTAGTAGGTCTCATCCGCTGAGGATGAGAGCGAATGCTCTTGAAACATGTTCTGAAGAATTAACCAGTTAATGAAGTTTTAGTGTCACCTAATTTGTATATATGCACTATTAATGTTTGATTTGCCATTAAACTTTTTTCAAACAAAAATGAATGAATTAAAATGTTCATTGAAACTTACACAGTGAAATCAATCATATACCTGATATTATTTTATGATTTAGTGGAACTGATTTTTTTTTTTTGATTTATTTATGGACGCTCTTTAACATCTCAGGTCATCAGCGTCTCATTCAACTCAAGGCGTGAGGCCTCAGAGGCCTCTCTTTCGGGCTTGAGGTTCTTTTTCGTGCCATAAATGTACGACACGGGACCCATGTCTTTACTTCCCTTCCAAAGGAAACCTACTTAGGATTTTTACGCCCAAAAAAATCCATCGGCCCTGGCCGGGTTCCAACCCGCGCTCTTGGGTTTAGGAGGCAAGTATGGTATTTGAACTACACACTCTTAATGCTTCACTTACTTATAAAGTAAGTAACAAGTAAGTGAAGCATTAAGAGTGTGTAGTTCAACTAACTCATAAAATAATATCAATTAAACAATGAATTAATTTATTATGATTGGTTTTTTTCCAAAATGGCTACAATTGGTTCTTTTTATTATATAGGACAAATATTTTGCTCATTTTTGTACAGTCATTACAGACATGGGTGGGTGAGGTTGTGAACGCGCAGACTCATTGAGTGGGAGGTCTGGGGTTCAAATCTCAACTATCCTCTCTGGCTGAGGTTTCTTTCAAGATTTTTCTCAGTCCTCATAAATGGCAAATGCTGGGGAGATTTTGTTCTAAAAATTGGAACAAAAATCATTTTATATGAGTAAATACAGTAATAGTAATTAATTTAATGAAAATTAATATGTAGTATATAAAAATTCTCTAATAATGTGTGCAAAATTTCAGAATTAAAGTTTATAAAGTATAACTGACTTAACATTCACTTCTGATTAATTCTGTAAATGTGAAAAATGACACAAAAAAGAAGGGTTTGTGCAAGATTTCTTTAATCCCTTATGAGTCAAAATATTTAGAACACTTTTTATGGTTTCACTTACATGAAATAATATTTCAACATAAATATTTTGACTCAGAAGAGATTATTTGTGTTTCACTGCATTCGATTACGAACTGAATTAATATTAAAAATAAGCATTTTTTATTCAGCTGCTCTATTACTGTTTACAGCAATACATGAACAACCCTGTTTGCTGTATCTTCCAAATGTTATCTTGCACATATAATAAAAAAGTATTCTTAACACAAAATACTGGAATGGTCACAGTGAAGCAAATGACATAATTATTAATATGGTGTTATGAATTAAACTAAACATTCTTGCAGCTTCACTAATTTATTTTTCACAGACCATTGCACACACCATCAGTTCTGTATGCTCAGTTCTGTATGCTCTCCTATTGCCTATTGCCTTTAGTAATTCTACTTTTTCTTCAATTTCATGATTGCCTGTTCAAAAATGAACTGCCAAAGCGAATTTCCCTATTTGCTTATAGTTTATGTTTCTGCATTGTTCTTTCCAGAGTACTTATGTTTCTTTTTGTTTTTTCCAATATATATTTTATTGCAGTCTGCACAATATATAAATTCTTGACTTCTTTTCTGGTAGTATACTATATAATTGTTTGTTGCTTATAAGATTTTATGCTAAAGTTATTTCTTGGTGCCAATGCAATGTTAACTTCCTTCAAGATCTCCTGAAATTTTTATGTAGCCCAAGGAAGGTAGGTGAATTTTTTTAAATATTATATATTTTTTTTACTGCCAAGAGAGTTGAGATTTCTTTTAGCTGTTTAATTTTCTTGAACTTTTGTACCATTTTTTGAAACAACTCTTTACACAGTTTATTATTCATTGCCATTTTTTCTGTCTGGTTATATTCTTGTTGTTACTTTACAATTAATGGAAAATTCTACAAGCAAGAATCAAGCCTAGCTATGGAAAGTCCCTTATCCTTGTCCTTGGCTAATCTATTTATGAGCATATTTGAAACATACATTACAAAATCCTTTCCATACACATTCTGTACAGGTATGTTGATATTTTTGCAATAGTAAATGAAAAACATATTAATGATGCCATAAAACTTTTTAACTTCCAGAACCAAGCTTAGTATTTACATGTAAAAAGGAAACAGATAATGTGCTACCATTTCTGCATCCTAAAATAGTGAAAAACAATGGAGATTTGGAATTTGAAATATACAGACAACTGCATAAAAACCAATAGCTTCAATTCAAAATAACATAAAGTACAGTAATTAATAGTTCAGCACATAGACTTGTGAATTTACCTTTCGAAAATACAAAATATCAACCAGCAAATATAGAACTCCACTGTGCAGCTTATTTTAGAACAGAAAATCATGTAATTAAAAAAAGAAATATAACTGTTACAGTAGAAAGGCATAAAGAACTGAACACATGGGAAAAAATTTATATCCACCATTGAAAAAAATCTGCTAATTAACTTCAATATCTCTGAGGAAGAAAAATCTAATTTCAGGTTCATCAGATGTCTGCCAGAGCCAAATGTACATCCTCCAATGTGACAATATACAAGTAGCTAATGAGTTGACAATGATCTGCAAAACTTGTTCTAATGTCTAATAAGTAGTGGAGCTCAAGAGTGTTTAATTCAACTAATCACAACATATTAATAATTTTAAAAATTTTAAAAAATATATTATCATTAAGCACCTTTATATGAACAAAAAATCCATCCCAGTGGGGATAAACTGCACAAAGAAAAGCTTGAATATAATGCTAAAATTAGGAGAGGTTTCTTCACCACTCAAGGCAGAATAACCTTGGTTCAAAAACTGTCATATTATTGAATGGCCTACCTCATACTGCAGGTAAGCATCCTTCTCTTTGTAATTCTGAATGTTGAGAGATTTTGCATTCCTTTCAGGGGGATGCCGCCTATGGTCATCTAATTCTGCCTCCAGTCTTTGAACTCGTTCTTCATGATCACGCAATTGTTCCCGCTTTTGATGAAAACATTTTTCTTTTACATTATAGCATAAAGAGTATAATCTAAATTATATTTTACTGAATGCATTTTGTTAAATTTTGGCTTGATTTTTCTAATTCTTAACATTGTTATGAAATGTTCCTAGTATTATTAAATTTATGCTGCTATATACCAAATTTTCTTGTAATTTTAAAAGAGATGCTCTTTTTTTGTATGATATTGGAATGCCAATGGCTTCCTACAAGGGGGAGTGAAATGAAAACCTGAAAAATGTAATAAAATTTGAATTTTCTCACCAATATTCTGTAAGTTAGTAGAAGTGTTACCAGTGCTTTAAAGAATGCCCAAAAGGTGGCAGCATACTGCATATAAGCAAAACACTGTCATAATACAAGTTTAAAATGGCTGTCCCACTTGCAACATACATTAGCGAAAAACAATATTCTGTCATATGGGAAACACCATCACCAGTGAGTCATATTCTGACATGTTGAAAAATGATATCCTTGTGTTTCACTTTTGTTCAATAACAATAAAAAAAAATGTTTTCATTTGTCTCCCCCGTATGTATATTTGCCTGTAATACTCTAAATAGCATGTAGCTTCCCTAGAATTTTTTTTTAAATCTATTACTGCTATAGAATGAAGCACATAACAAACATAAGTGAATTTTTGAAAACTTGTGAAATTTGGAATTATGAGATATTTTTGTTTTATGATGATATGCACCAAGAGACAATAATATTCCTAACACTCACCAAATTGAGCTTCGTGTGACTGCAAGGCAACAAAGGCCTCTGGAATTTTCTTTGTGATCCAACAGCACCAGCAAGTGGTTGGGCAGAAAAACTTGCACAGACAAAGTTGATAGTGTCAATCCATGACTGCAGTTCCTTGGAATCACTGCACAGAGAACAGGAAGCTCATAAGGCACATCTAGGATGATTTATCTTATTTCAACTAAAATATTTATGCAGCACAATTTTTACCATTTTATTTATTTTAACTTAAATTTTATTGTAGCTCTGTCTTCTGATGGTATGCAAGATTCTAGGCTATATGCAGCACAGGTTAATTAAATTACGGAATGAGTAACAAGCCTTATACAATATGTGCTCAAATATTAAACAATGTGTGAAATAATAAACAGTACTCTCTCCCCGATCAATTACCTTGTACACCTTGTATTAATCAATTTTTGTTCCGACTTTTCTCCTTATGTAAATATTTCTCTCTTTCCTTGAAAAGAAATTGCCCCTTTTTAAATCCCTTCTGAACCCTTTGTCTTTCATTAACATTATAGTGTCTAATATCTCTCTTTGAATGTTTTATGAAATTACAAAGCAAGTTTTCATACAGCTAATAATTCAAAACTGAATCATTAGATCTATCTTGATCAATACCTTGTTTGGAACAGGTATTCTGCTTGATCTGCTGTCTGGAGTCGGAAGACATGTTGTTTCTTTGTGTAATCAGATGCTTTTGTTGCAAGAGCATGATGGATCCTAATGGCATTATGAAGATTATCACTCAGTGCACTTTTGCGGAAGCCATGTTCATCTTTGTGCAGATACAGAACCATGTCACGAAGAGTACAGTAAAACATTTTCCAACCTCGCTTGCCAAATGGAGCTGAAAAAAAAAAGTACACCGAGTCACATGCATATACATCAGAACTTTCAACTAGAAAAAAGCAAGCACACATAAAAAAGGGAGAAGAAATAACTCCCAAAAACAGGAAGGGAAGGATATGCTTGGGCAAGAACAGGTGTGTTAAAATTAAGGAGGCTAAGAGGGGATTATGACATGAATATATGCCCTATTTGCAGGGAAAATGAGGAAGCTCTGCATTGTGTTTTTAAGTGCAAGAAAACAGCGGTATGGAGGGGTAAATTGAAATTGGATAAATGGATAATTTAGGAAGAGAGGGATTGGTAAACAGAATGTTTAATAACAAAAGGAGAGAATTTATTATAGCTTGCAGAAAATACTTAAAAGAAGGTATGTGAGAAATGATATAGAAATGTCAGACAATGAAAGGAGGATGAAATAAATAGGGAAGGGAATGGGATTAGCTATTTAACATTAGTTAAATAGGATTCGTATACACCAATAACCAGGATGTTAATGTATATATGGTCCAAAAGAATAAACAACTCTCAAGGAACAGAAATTTAGCTGAATGGGCTTAATTGGAAAAGGAGTAAGGTTCATTATTGCATGAAATGTAATTTAATATTTTATTTCACTTCTAAGAGGAGCATGAGAGTATTAAAATGGACTCGCCAACTAATTAAGGATATATATATATATATATATATATATATATATACACAAAATTAACAGTAATTTTAAAAGTAGATAAGGATAAAACACTTAGATAAAGTCACACTTGAAATTGCTATATTTTGAATTACTGGAGTGCTTCTATGGCAAGAAGCTAGACAAGAAGAATACTTGTCTAGTGTGACTTTATCTAAGTGTTTTATCCTTATCTACTTTCATTATTACGTTAATTTGTTACACTGTTAATAGTATTTCTTTATTTTTATTTTTCCTTTATATATAAGTTGCTTCACTGTATTAGTTCCAACATAAAGTTCATCTTAAATTTAATGAAGGCTATGATTAAAGTTCTGCTTATATTACATAATTATCACGTTTATCAATAGGTTTAATATTCTTAGGTAAATAGATATTTTATTTGTACTGCAAAAGGAACTAGAAAGCATGTTTAAAAATATGGATGTGGTAAACTCATATATTTTAAATTTTATACAACATAAAAAAACATATTTTTATAAAAATATATTTGAATTAATATTTTCAAATATTTGCATAAAAATGTATAAAATTCAGTTTTAATTAAACAACTCTGAACTAAACTGCAATTTCATATTTATTATTGCATGAGCAGGATTATCTGTTGCCTTGTGTTTCATATTATGTGGCTAGCTCAGCAGTATTGCCTATCAAAAAGCAGCATTATTGATATAAACAATCAAAGCCATGCTATTTTGATTATTAGAATAAATCAATAACTTCATCTATCAAGGACTTATACTTTTTTATTTATTTTATAATTATATTTATTTTATACTTTTAAAGACTTTATGACTATTTTGGTGGAAGGATGTTTTATACACTATCTCTTCACCCTGCTTCTTTCTCTCCTTGCCAGGTGATAAAGGCAGATAGTGTAATGTGTGGATTCCAAAATGTGATGATGCAAATGCATGAGCAGTTTGAAATGTACCTGGGCTGATGTGCAGATTTATCCCTGTTCCTTTTATGTATTCATTAATAGAAAATGTCTATGAATCTGGTGCTAGTTCTGTGTTAAAGAGTCTTTACACAGGTATCAGAGCATTATAGTCTCTGCAGCTGGAACTGCCATAGTATATCAAAGTTATGATGGAACAGAATGGTATAAGACAAAGTCATTCTGTTGTATTTGAAATCTGAGCTGAGATATTCAATTATAGTTAATAGTTGTGACATGGTAGTTTTCAGTTATCTTTCTTTAGTATGTTTAGTTTAACAATGCCCAAAACAAAATAAACTAGAAGTTATCGTTTGCAGCAATATGTTGCAGAATTTAAGGATATAGTGGATTTACAACAATAAGTGTTAAAAAAATACAGAGTTCGGCTCACAACTGAGGATGCAGGCAAAAGCCTGCGAAACTAGTTTTGCATAATTCAACAGTAAGTGGAGCATAAGATTATAAAATCGACTCACTAGATAATTAAGAATATATTAGTCAATTCACTGTATTGGTTCCGATACAAAATTAAATTTTATATTTAATACAGAGAAGTGTCTTTGAAAAAATTGTGGATTTCATACTATGCGTAAAATTTCAAATATGTTGGATGACCAACAAGAAAAGGATATTGTTATAAGTAAAAGTGGTATTCTTATGTATAAATTTGCCAGATGAATTCTTGTGACATGGAGTGTTCCATGATAACTGTCAGTCATTTCAGATGGAGAAGATGAAGATGTATCTCGGCTTATACTGCAATTCTTCAGCAGTTGGGGCAGGCATAGCATAAATTATATTGATGAGTATAGACATAAAATAATACAAACTTAATTACTAATTTTTGCATTTTGTCACATATTTCAAATATAAAAATATACATTTTCCACAGTTTTAGCATCTAAAATCCCAAGTTATATTTATCAACATTTAAATAAGTCTATTTCTTTTTAATTGCACAGTCAATAATATGATGTAAAATAATGTTGACAAGGACCATAAATTCAAAACAAGAATGCAAATACTGGCAAATCAATATGAATGAATTAGCTCATGCATTTAATATGTAAATTATCAATAAGATATATTCTAGAGAATGTTACCAAAATGTTAAAAAAAGAAATAATATTTTAAAGTGACTAGCAGAATCTAACTAGAGCAGCTCAATTGATTCATTTAAGAACTTTCGAAAAATAAGAAATTTTAAAAAATTCTGTTGGAACACACACAGTGAAGCTTGTTAAATGTAAATTCTATCTAATCTGTCGTCTAACACACTCTTATGCTTCACTTACTTTTGAATATGGTGGGACTGGTTTCATAGAGACATCCTCTCCATCTTCAACCAACTTGATGACTGCTTGACAACTTGATGATTTCTAGCAGTCGTCAAGTTGGTTGAAGATGGAGAGGATGTCCCTTCGAAATAGGTCCCACCATATTTAAAAGTAAGTGAAGCATAAAGTGTGTTAGACGACTGATTAGATAGAATTTACAGCTCAATTGATGTTCTTAATAAAATATATAATGGCTATATAAAACCAATATTACAATATGTATGTGAATTATTAACAATTATTGAAGAGTAAATTAATAAAATTGAAAAATATCAAAATTAATGTTTAAGATATAACTGGAGTAATGAAAATAATACCAATCTGTGCATTCCTTGCTGAAATAAATAATATTTTATTGTAAGCTAATTATTAAATATAAGCAGCATAACTATATCCATAACTGAAAACAAATATATGTGATTATTATCAACTACTAATGTACATACATTAATCACAAATAAATAGTTTTTAGAGAAGAACTACAGTTAACTAAAAATGCACTCCTCCCCCTGCTAGAACTAATTCAATAGTTTATATCAAGATAAGAGCAAATATAGAGTTAGTAACTGAAACAAATAAACAAGAAGATTTACCATCAATCTGCAGAAGTGTCACCTTAAGATGCTCAGAATCTACATGGATGGTTTGGCAGATAAGTTGAAAAACAACATATAAGTGGCATATGTTGCAAATGTTTCTCATTATTTCATGCTATTAAAGTCATGCATAAATGATGATGGATTGCATCAAAATGATAGATATTAAAGAAAACATTTTCTGCCATCCAGGCATAGAATATAAATTAAAGAAGTGAGCTCTTATTTCAAATTACTTAAAACTTGATATCAATAGACAATGCTACAGTGGATTCTAGTGAACTTGGGAGAGACTGGCAATGAGGCTGCTAAATTACCTGGCCAAAAAAAGGCAGAAGTGTTGAGCTTCAAACCTAATACATGTAATACATTGGATGAAAGTTTAATCAAAATGATTATAGAATAGAAACATCATGATTATACTGGGGGGGGGGGGGGAAGTTACTCCAATGTAAGAGAAATTGTTAGAATTTACTAAATGCACCAAGGAAAGAGGAATTTGCTCAATTTTAAAATATTCAGGAATCAACACAGAGAAAACAACTACAAAATTTCCAGTAGATAAAATATTTTAAAATGCTAAAAACATTTCTATGGCTTGACTTCCAATGAAAAAGGAAGTAGTCTGAGTTAAAAACATTTAAAATATTGATACAATAATAAAACACTCTTAACGTTTCACTCTCAAAATTAAAAATTTCAGGACATTTTGTGTGAGACCTTCACTCACATCATCAACTGTTAAATGACTGTCCTGAAATTTTTAATTTTGAGAGTGAACTGTTAAGAGTGTTTTATCATTGTATCAATACTTTGAATGTTTTTAACTCAAGAGTACTTCCTTGTTCATTGGAAGTGGAGCCACAGAAAAGTTTTTAGCATTTTAAAATATTTTATCTACGGGAGAACTTGCTCAGTTTAGATTAGCAATTAAACATGCCTGTTAGCTAAGCATGTATATAAGTTTTGAATAATAAATAACAACACATGCAAGATAGTAAATGGAGACCATCTGAGGGAGGTCTGGAATTGAATATATTTGTTCCAAATAAGAAGAAGCATAAATAATATGGGCTGTTCACGAAAAATTGCCCTGATCAAAAGATATCGCAGATTTTGTGGGACAGTAATGTATTCCTGCTATATGCCCACATTCCAAAGTATATCTGGGACAGTAGTTGTTCTGTATTTTCCATATTTTGAATCTCAAATGAAATACTTTCCATCTCTAGTAATGACTATATTAAAGGAGTACATAATTCTTCACTCTTTGATTTTATTTCTCTTGAGTAAGACTTTATTTCTCACATTTTTTGGCAATTTATGAGTTGAACAGCCTGCTGGATATGTACAACTACATGTAAAACTACTTAGTTAGTGTTCACCCCATTTGATTGATTTTTGTATCTGAGTAAGGTTCCCCCTCTCCTCCATAGCTTCTGAAGTGAACATGTGGTTAGTTTGTTAATGTTAGTTAGGAAGTAAATTAATGATGAATATGGATAATAATATGAAATGCAAAAGTGATGTTACAAAGAAAAATAAAAGGTTTATAATAAAGGAATGGCAAAATGAAATTGAATGTATCAATTAATAAAATGTAATAATCAGATTAAAGCAAGATGTAAGTATTGTCAAAAGAACTTCTCAGTTCCACGTGGGTGATGAAATTATGTACAAGATGCCAAGAAAGTGGGGAGAGTGAAAAGGGAGGGCAAGCTGCCATTACTTCAACATACCCTGTAAATTCTTTGTTTTTAAAAACAGCACAAATTCTGAGAATGTAAATAAATATATTACAATGTTTTGTAAATAATTATTGTTTTTATAAAAATCTGGTATAGAAATTAAAGATATTGTTTAGGAAAATTAGTGCATGTTGTTTTCAGATTTCCCTGGCTGCAGTTATGAAAGTCCACCCCTGTATAATGCACAGTCACTCTTACAGTATACTGCACTGCAGAAATAAGTTGGCACATTACATCTTTGATGATTCATAGGTACCTACAAAAATTATTTGTGGAAGAACAAAGCACAAATCTATTTCCAAGGGAGTTTTAACATCATTTGTTGTGAACGAAGGGATAAAACAATTGGTAAAAAATGTAGGTTATTTCTCCATCGCCTCATAACAAATGCTGGCCTGATTGAAGTGTGGAGATCATGGAGGCCATTCTGTTGAAAATTGCCTACTAATGAGAAGATTGCCAGAGACCCATGAAATTGTTTTCCATGCATGTTGGTGAGAGACAAGAACAATTGGTGAAAAATGTAGGTTATTTCTCCATTGCTACAGACACCTAAAATAATGGTAACCAACAGTTTTATCCCATATGTGTCCAGTATTTTTCTCAAAGAAGGCATTGTGCCCAAACTAACAGATTTCATGGAAGAGTTTCACAAATCAGAAGAGGTTATAGTGAAAAGATGCTTTAAGGAAGTATGCAGTCTCAATTAGTATATTTTGTGCAAACACAAATACAAATTCTGGGAAAAAAAATTCAGCATTTATATTATTGAAACAAATGATAGAGTAGTTAGAGTAGTATGTTCTGCATATATTGTAAATAATATTTTTAAGCATGCATTAGAAAAACTAGATGGAAATATTAAAACTTTTGTTCTGAAAATATATTCCCATTTCTCATAGGTTAGTTAAAATAGGATGTCTTGCACATATTGTAAATAATATTTTAAAGCAGGCATTTGAAATATTAGTTATAGATATTGAAAATGTTTCAATATTAATTCAATTTGGAATTGAACACAGTGAAACACGCATTAATAATCTCTTCTGAGTCATTTAACATCTGAGGATGTGGATAATTGTTCCACGAAACATGCCTTGAGTAAATCTCATGTAAGTGAAACCATAAAGAGTGTTCTAAATATTGTGTCTCTGAAGAGATTATTAATGCATGTTTCACTGTGTTCGATTTAAAATCGAATCAATATTTAGAAAAGAGAATGCATGCAAATCTGTCTCTGTATTTATAAATATAGATTTTCTCCCATGTTGCTAATTCTGTAGATCCTTATACTGATTTTAATAATTTTGCTTTATTCTTTATGTTTTGGTTTTCTGTCCAGAAATGAGATGCTACTGCTGATTTCTCCACTTGTTTGTATTTTATGTTCCTGAAATGTTCTTTTAGCATGTGCTTACTTTTCTTTTAGTTTTTCCAATATAGACTTTTTCACATTTTGCACAACTTTTTCTCCAGTGGAGTACTGTCATTAAAATTGTCATTCAGGATATTTTTAACATTAAATCTGTTTATAGGTGTCAATTTGATATTATAATCTTTTGAAATATTTTGAAATTTTTTGCAAAGCACATGGATGATATCTAAATTTTTTTAAATATTATCAAATGGAGAAATCAGCACTAGTATCTCATTTTTGGACAGAAAACCATGATATAGTGAAATTATTAAAATCAGTACAAGAACCTACAAAATTAGCAACATGGGAGAAAATCTACATTTATAAATACAAAGACAGATTAATGAACTTTGACACTTTTGGGGACGAAAACATAAACTTTAAGTTCATCACATCCCCATCAGAGAAGAATGAATTATTCAGCAGTCGACAATTAGCTGAGGATGCAGACAATGATCTGTGAAACATGTACTAAATTTAAATCAGTATGTGGAGCCAATTAAAGTGTGTAGTTGGTCTCACTTATACAATGATTCTTAATTATATGATTAGCTTCACTGTACAATTTCCAATATTTTCAAGCATGCATTTGAAATATTAGTTGTAGATATTGAAAATGTTTCAATATTAATTCAATTTGGAATTGAACACTCATTTCAAGAAAAAATAAATTAATTGTGAAGTTCCACCCAAGGATGAATGTGGCAAGTTCCTATTCATTATCACTTACCTCCACAGAAACAAGTATGCTTTATTAGGAGGGTTGTGGGCTGTTGCTCAAACAATTTCCAGCCATCACATCAAGTACTCAGTCAACAGCTGATGGTGGGAGTGATTACCCCCAAAATATATCCTACTGTTGGGTATGTAAGTGGAGTTGGTGTTAATATATTGATTTCTAAGAACTTATAATCACTCCATTGTCTACCTACAGTTTCCTAAACACAATTTAAATGAGAGAATGGTATGATATGGCATGAAGTAAATGAATGCAGAATAATAGGGTCTATGTTTTTGAGAATACCATAAATGCAGAAAGATACAGGAATGACATACACCATTTTTTGAACCACTAACTGATATTGAATGCCAATCTGGTTATTTCCAACAAGAACTAATGCATGTGAATGACAATTTTCTAAAGAGAGCCAGAAATGTATGGATGTAGCAGGACAATTTTGCCATTTCCTATCATAATGTATGCACTTATTTTTATTCTAATTGTAGTTACATTTGCAAGAACTTGAATCTGTTGAATGGACATTACAGCTGCTTTACCAGGAATAACTGCTCTGACTGCTGTGAAATGTATGACAAAAACCATAAAATATCCTAGTATTTGCAGTCTTAATGGTTGAAATATGGGGAAAAATATTTTAACTCATTAAAAAGCATCTTATTGCCCATGTTTAATCCAATCATTTTCAGAATTTTCCACTTGAATTTTTATATTTCAAAACTTCACTGCTACAATGAGAATTTGATATACTTTATTCTTCAAGTGCTATAATGGCATCAAGCATCATTAACATGCTGCTAAGGACTGCATCAAAATCTTCATGGTTCTATCAAGAGCATGCGGAAAGAGAAGCAAGCAAGCTTCCTGTGGTGCATGAATTGATGTCATTCTTTCCTAAAAGCAACCATTGAGAAAATCATATATGATGAAGAGTGTGTTTCTTTGACTCCTAACTCTACCTTGACTCCATTTTTTTATTTGGTTAATTATGGACACTCAATAACATCTAAGCTAACCAGCATTCCATTCAATTCAGAGTATGAAATGGTCAATAATATTTTCCAGAAGCCTTTTCTGGTTTGAGGTTCTTTTACATGCTGTAAATCTACAATATGGACCAATGCCTTTACTTCCCTTCTGAAGGAAGCCATATTTAGAATTTTTAGGCTCAAAAATATCTGTTCACCTTTGTTGGGATTGAACTTGCAGGTTTACAAGGATAGCAAGCATGACAACCACTAGGCCACCACGGCTGCCATCTAGACTTAGCATGGTTTGTTAACAGGATGTAATATCATGAAATTTAAATGCACATGTAGTGAATTCCAAAAATAATTCAAACATGAAAATATATATGTATAAAAATTACTTTTCTTTCCATTTGCATCAATGCAGCATTTCCGCATAACATAACCTTTCTTATATTCAATAGCTGTTGCAGCATTGGGCACGTCAAGAAATGGATTGCTGCCAGTTGCCAAATTCTGTTGGTTTTCAGTGACCTGCTTTGCTTGCTGCTGCAGCATTGTGCTGCACTCATCTCCTTCTTCATCCCTAAAAGAATAAATAACAGTTTCTCAAGAAAGATTATTAAACCACCCATTTATGAATTCTGTTTTTATAATCAGTATTGTACAAAAAAAATACAAATCAGATTCTTGCAGTGCTTTGTGAAATGTAAGGAAGTGTAAATAAGTGAACATTGCTGTAACATGTTTACGGAATTTGGGAATCCACACAGTGAAACTTTTGTTAATCTTATTTTGATTTAAAGTAAAACACTAAAAATCATGTCGTCACATTAAAACTCTCTTTAAGTTTCACAAACACACTTATAAAAGTAATTGTGGTACATGTTTCGTGAGGTACATTCCTCACATTGTCAACCAACACGACGACTCTTTAAATCAAAATAAGATTGCTGTAACAATTTAGAAACTGTACATTTGAATTCTTTTTATTTTTTAATGGCACCACTGCAGTCCAAATAGATTTATAAGATTCTTCCACAGCTTGGCAAGTGCATAGCTGATTGCCACGGTTGAGATGTCTGGAAAGAGCAGCTAAATTATTCCAAAGTTGAGGATGGTATCTGCTCGATGGATGATGATAATTTGGCCAATACATTCAGGGAAATTTAGGGCCTATGTTTCCCAGGCACTTAGCTTAAAAACTGAGGGAAACCCAGCTGGGAACTAACTGTAAGATTAATTAAAATAATGTGGGTAATTAAAAACAAACACTTTTTAATTTATGGATAATCATTACCCCAGGTACTGGTGAAAATAGTTTCAGATTACCAAGGGAATCTTCCAGCACAAAGCATTTCACATTTCAATTACTTCTGATGAAAAAGTGATTCTGAATGTAATCCATAAAAAATTGACTCTTGAGATACTTTATAGTGGCAGGACAATATGTTTATACAGTAACTCTAACAGCTCTAAGAATGAACATATATCAACTACATTAATTTATTATTCTTATAATACCAGAAGATAAAATAGTTATCAATGTAATCCTAATATCTTCCTAGATACATTCTACCTTAACTTATCACTCTTTTCCACCATTTCTCTCTTACCTTTCCTATATACTCATCAAATATATTAAAAAAACTCCTTGGTACCAGTTGCAAAAATTTTTAGTATCACAATTACCACCTGTAAATTGTCAAAATTTTTAATCCATACTTGTTCTCTCCATTCTTTAGTTTTTGAACATTCAGCTACACAATGAAAATACTTCTCTATTTCTCCATAAAGTGAATACATCTACATATTTTTCCCCCACTCCTTTTTTCTTTCTTAAATTTTCTATAATGTTTCAAAATACTCTTTATCTTGTAAACTATTCAATCTTTCTTACTTCCCAATATCATTTATCCTTTGCCTTACTTTGTTCCATAGCCCTTGTCTATTCATTAATTGTTGTTTCTCTACTTCACCTATTCCAGCCTCTTGTCTCTTTAGTTGAGCCAGCTAATCCCCCTTTACTTTTTCTTGTATCGGTAAATAGACATTTACTATGTTTCCTTCTTCCTTTGATGCTATCTTATACCAACATTTCAAAATACGTTTAACTACCATGCCTTTCTTGCCAATTCTTCCCAATTCCACCAATGCCACCCCATTTGGAGCAGTCCTTGGTAATCCCAACACCATTTTATAAAATGCCCTGTAAATACAGTTGATATACTTCCACTCTTTCTCTTTATCTCATATTTCAATCCCATACATAATTTTTTATTCAACCATCACTAAATAAATTCTATCAAACCATGTTACACTCATACTTGGATTATTTTTAAATAGGTTCTTATAATATTAATAGCTAATTTTCCCTTTTCTAATTCATTCCTCCCTGCTCTGTCCATCTTCCATTATCATTTATACTGCCACGGATGGCCAAACTTGTGAGCAGAAGGTCTGGAGTTTGAATCCCACCAGGATCATCCTCCCTGATTGAAGTTTTTTCCAGGTTTTCCTCAGCCCTCATAAATGGCAAATGCCGGGGAGATACCCCAAACTTAAGCCTGCAATTTTTTCTTCCTTAAAAAAATTCTTTCCCAATTTATCATTTTATTTCATGTATCATCAGTACCCACTGCCTCAGGTGCCTCAGTAGTAAAAATAGGCGTTAACACCAATCTCTTTATTACTTTAATTTCATTACTTTCCAGTCACCATTTCTCATCTCTTTTGAGTTTATTACCTTTCTTGCATACCATAATTTTCTATTTATTTTTATTTATTTTTAATCTCCATTCTTTACAATATCTCGATATTGGTTCTACTGCTTCATTTAGCCCACTACTTGTTACTGCTATAGCTAATCAACAATTTGCAAACAATTTTTATAGATATATTTATTATTAATTATTGGGCAATGTGTACTCTGCTTTCCTATTTCCTTTAATGTATCATCTATAAAAAGATTATAATTTTATGCATACAGTTAATTTTCCAATTAGAATCCAAAACAACTATTAATATTTTCACAGAATGTCTAAAATAGAGTACATGGAATTCAACCCCTAATTAATACTTTTAGGTAATGAAGGACAGTTACTGAATATTAATGGTTGTATACATGCTTAGGCTTTCAAGGCTGGTGTTGATTCCAGTAGAATATAGATTCTGGGCTTGTAGGCGATAGGTCCAGTCAATGAGTATTCACATGACATTTTGCCTGTGACTCCATTGGGCATCTTCAGCGGGAAGTGACTAGTTATAATCAGTCAGGAGTTACTACTCTCTGAAGATGCCCAATGAAATCACGGGCAAGCATCAGATGATAATTCAACAATTGGACCATGACCCCAAGCCTGGAATCTACATTCTATTGGATTAATGATTATGTTTCTGGATAATGATTGTGCTTCCAATTGCAGAATTGTGAACCATATAACCAGTTTTAGATGAATTTAGTTGATATATTTAGCAACACTCTTTAACATTTCAGGTCATCAGCATCCTATTCATTATGGGCATGAAAGACCTATTTTGCTCAGAAGCCTCTTCTTTCAGGCTTGAGGTTCTTTACCATGCCTTAAATATATGACACGGAATCCACGGTTTTATTTCCCTTCCAAAGGAAGCCATACTTAAGATTTTTACACCCAAAAAAATCCATTGAGCCTGGCTGGGATTGAAACCCCAACCCAGTTATAGAATCATTAAAGACAAAAGTTCAAAACCTTTTACTGACCAGCTTACAGAACAATTCAAAGATCAGCAGTATAAAGAACAAGTTTAATTCCTTCTTAAATACTTTCATAGGAAATTACAACTCAAGTTTTCCATCTCATGTAAAAAAATTAATAATATTCTAGAAATGACTGGCTAACACAAGGTACAAAATAATTTGCAAACATTAAAGAGAACTTTACATAGCTACTAAAGAAAACAACTCAGCTAGAAGCATACAGCACTATAAAAATTATTGCAAAATTCTAAAAAAAAGTTTATAAATGCAGCTAAAAAAATTTTGCTATATAAAGACAAATTAAGTCTTCACAAGACCATCTGAAATATTATAAAATAAAGACAACTGGTAAATATTACTCAAAAGATGACATAAAAGAAATAATAAATAATATTATCACAAAAGATCTGCAACAAATAGCAACCTTATTCAATTAATATTTCATTCAGGTAGCAGAACATTTATTGATAAAGTAACAAAACAAGAAAGACCCAATTTCATATCTAAACGAACTGAGATGGGAAAAGTTTATTCCCCTAGAGATGGTATCCACAAGTGCAACAGAAGTAGATAAAGTAAAATCCCTCAAAAAAGGTATTCATCATGATAATGACAAAATAATTACAAAAATATGTGCTGACAATATTAGCAACCCCTTTTAACTCATATATGTAACTTCTCCTTTTTAACAGCGACATTTCCAGGCAGGTTAAAATATTCTATTGTTAAACCATTATATAAGAAAAGGCAAAAATCACTATTATCCAACTACAAACCACCACCATTACTAACAACTTTCTTCAAAGTATTTGAAAAACTCATGTTAAGAATATATCTCCATCTAGATAAAAATATTATTTTAGCAAGAGATTTAGGAAAAATATGTCAACCAATAATGCCACTTTCAAATAAACTAATAAAATTCTCAAATCCCTTGATAATAAATTTAATATGCTAAATTTAGCCAACAGCTTTTGACTGTGCAAATCATAACATGCTCTTATCAAAATTATCCTATTATATTTTGTTAAAGGCAAAAGTTAACAATGGATTGTAGTAAAGCACGGTGTTCCTCAGGTTCCATTTTTGGTCCATTATTATTTTTACTATATCTTCTGTCAGTAATAAACAACATGCTTATTCACTGCTTTTTGCAGATGATATCAGTATTCTCATTAAAGAACATGAGCAATATAAAATCAGTAACCTCTGAGATTTATTCAATGATATTTTCAGTACGCTAAACAACTGGTTTGAGTAAGATGTAATTAATATGGTCTTTCCAATTCATATTATAGGCAATCATAAGACCAAGAAATTTATGTTACTAGATACAATGATTTTATTCTCTTCCTATTGTATATTTAGTTCAGCAACATTTTTATTTTTCGTGTGAAAATGAATTATTTGCTTTTTTTCATTTTATAAATAAGAGCATCATAAAAACAGTATATTATGCTTACTTCCATTTCCTTATGAAATAATCTTCTGGGAAAATTCAGTAATACTAAAACATTTCTTATACAAAAAATAATAAGAATAATGGCAGAGGCAAATTATCAACTCATTGTAAACCACTGTTTAAAACATTTGTAATTTTACCATTAGCTTGTGAGCATACTTTTATTTGAAGTACACAACTCATAAGTATTCATAAAAATTCAGATGTACACAGCAAAGAAACCAGACATAGGCAGGACTTACATAGACCAATTAACAAGTTGTAGGGAATTCAAAAAAAGTGAAATGTGAATACTTTAAGTACCATTTTTGTACATCTTCAAAATTAAATAATTAAAATTATCAATGATGCCCCCCCCCCCCCAAGATTGCACTTTAATAAACTGAAAAATTACCATCTCTGACAAACTTTACAACTGAGTTAAAATTTGTAAACATGAAGAGAGTGACAATTTCATCAAATGTACATAATGTATGTAATTTCTGAAATCTGCAGATTAAAGTGATATATGATACTATGATATATATAAGAACGGGATATTTAAATAATTTTCTTTAAGCACTGTCTGAAAATTATATTAATAATTTGTTAATATGTAATAGTTATTTGAAAAAATTTACTCTGTAAACAACTGTTAATAATGAACACTTATTAAATGAACTGATTGACAGTAAATAAATGCAAATAGCAAATAATATAGTGATAACTTACAATGCCCATTCCAGAGGATATGATTTGATAGCTTGATAGAGTTGCTTAAGCACCTCACGAGGAAAATTGTCCCCATCATTTAGTTCTGAAAGATTCTCAATGAATTCGGAACACGTCATCTTTCGACCAATATTCTGCCCATGGAGATCTGTGTTGAGAAGCATGATAGCACATGTAAGGGTGTGGACAGCATCTGTAAAACCAACATTAACATTTTACAGTGTTGCACAGCTTTATACATGATGAAGGAAGACCTAACAAGGCTCTTATTCTGGGTTGAAGAGCAAAGAAACAGCTCTCTCTTCACCTTACCATTTAAATTGCATAGTAGTTAACTGTGACACTTTAATTTAAAAGAATGTGTCATTCATTTATCTCATGATTGTAGTAAAACAGAACTATGATAAAGAGGGTATTTACAATACTATTTGAAGATAATAGGGGTTTATTTCTGTTATGGTGCTGAATGGAAGATAATGTATTCAGTCCAACACAGGCTATTGTGATGCCAGAGATTACTTGTCATATACTGTGATATCATTAGCTGTTAAATTATGTATATCAAGGCTCTTCTGGACCACCACAGGTGACAGAGACTATTAAGTCATGGACTCATGAGCAGGAAGTCTGGGGTTTGATTCACACCAAGACACTCCCTAACTAAGGCTTTTTTCAGATTTTCCTCAGTCCTCATAAATGACAAATGCTACAGAGATAACCTAAACTTAGGCTTGGAAAGCTTTCTTCCTCTAAAAACATCCTTTCCCAGTTTATCACCAGTATCCTTTGTCTGTGATGTCTCATTAGCTAAAACATTAAACATCATTTAAAAAAAAATGGTTCTTTCTACTTAAATATCAAGGGATTGATGTTTAAGAGGTTGACTTGAACCTCTTAAACATTAACCTCTTGATATTATATTTGTTTAGAAGTTATTGACAGTGAAGCAATGAAATACTCCAAATTAATGTTTTCAAATGCTGACACAAACTTCACTTACATTAACTCTCGGCTACATTTACATTAGATGATCTTATTTTTTAATAACAAATAAATGATTAGGTTAGCTTTAGGAAGTGAGCAAATGGTAGGAGTTGTGGCCCATGCAGATTTGTTTAGGATATCCAGATATGATGCTAAAAATGTCCACTTTCAGATTTTGCATCAAGTATTATTTAAAGACATAGGGGAATAATAATAAAAATGCAGTTTTTCTGATTTTTATATCATGATGCAAAGCAACTCGTGAAGTTTCTTTCAGTATATTCACCTGGGTTGAAAAAAACTCAAGAGATAAAATATAGATTGGGGAGATAAAATATAGATCAGAGTCCTAGGATTTAAAGGAATAATGATGATTATCCATCTTTTTTTCTATCTTGAGAAAATAAGATAAAGTTTAGGAGCAGTTTCCTGTATTATGAAATAAACTTCAAAAAACAGCAGCAGCATCAGAAAAATTAAAGGTAAATTTATGTTAAAGTATCCTTAAGAAAAATTTACATCCTTCTCCCTATCCACAAAATATGCAGCCATAGCTGTCCACTGGACATTTCTACTTCAAAAGGTGGCAAAACTAGTAAATTTAGCATGAACATTGATGTTAGCTGTAAAAAAGTAATGGGATTATTAGTGAAACTTGCTTTAATAATATTATGTCTTATTATAAATTCCACTACTTAACTTAAATCCCCTATAATTTTCAAGTCATCCATGATAGTGATGTCACAAGTAATGGCAGAACTAAGTCAATACATATACTATTTACATCATAATAGAAAAGCCCCAAAAGTTTACCAAAAACTCTTCACAAACAAAAAATTAATATTCATTGCTCATTTAGCATTATTCAGGAAGATAATCTATGGACACAAGCAACCCTAACACACAAAAGACAAGTTCGCAATTCTTAACTTAAGAACCATGATTTCATTTTAGAAATTAACAACTTGCTTAAAAAAATTAGAGCATCAAATATCCAGGCCAGACTTTTGTATAATAAAATGAAAGAAGATAGACCCACTGAAGAAATTGACAAAAGGGTCACAAATAGATTGCAAATATTGAAATGCCGAGCAGAAGTACAAAGGAATAGTTCTCAAAATACCCTATATAACACATCAAATATATGTACAACCACTGCTTAATTATAGTAGGGAAGCTACTATAACAACAAACTCAAGCAACTTTCAGAAACTAGAGATAATACATAACAGAAGATTAATTACAGTTGGCGTTAAAATTATCCCAACCACAGCTTTATAAAAGAAACATTCCAATAGAGGGAAATTAAGATGCAGTAAATTTATTTGTAAGAATAAAAATCCCTAAAAGATCATACTTGGGTAAACTCAAAACTTAGAAGTACAATTAACAACTCAAAAAGATCCAATAGCCATAATAACCAACTTTTTAGAAACCCTAAAAATTCTGTTACAATTTCTGTTACAATTCTGTTATCTAAGCAAGAGAACCTACTAGAATATTTTCAATATGACATACACACAGATCTCTTAGAAGCAGTTATTAAAGAGGAAGATTCAATTAAAATGTTGTAACAATTGACACTGGAAAACCTCAATATAACATACCCCTTAGATAAACGGTTGAGGGTGTACACTGATGGCTTGCTTAGAACAGAAGGAGTAAGAGGAAGAGTTCATTGCGGACATTTTAGCCATTATGTTGCAATTGATCAAAATAAAAAGAGTTTTCGAGAGGAGAGCCAGGCAATCTTATTTGCTCTCACACAACTCCTTTACAGACAGAATTTATTTGAAACAGCAATTATCCTAGTCAATTCATAATCTGTTATACAAGCGATCTCTTCTAGGCAAAAACCAAAATCATGCATAATACAAGAAATAAATAAAATTTTAACCCAAATATCTAAACTTAAACATGTAGCAATATTGCAATCCAGTTAATAAGGAATCCACAGCACCTTCTCACCTGTAGGAAACTTGACTCCAACCAATAGCAAACAGCTGACTTAGACAAATTGTACTGGACAGCAAAATTTCAGTGAACTAGAAGATTTCAAGATTTGGTTTGAATTTATTTTAATGATGTAAGAAGTTTATTGAATAAGTAATTCTCACAAACACATCTTTCGCACTGTAATCATTTTAATGTTGTAGCACAATAGTAGCAAATGTGTTCTTTTTAGGGATAACAAATTCTTTAATCTGTACTTCTAGCAAGAAAGAATCAGCTTTCATAATAAACATGGAAAGCTGATTCTTTTTTAATTTCTTGCACCTTTCGCCATTTCTCTGCTTGAAAATTTTGCTTTATTATAATATGAGTTAGTGATTTGATCTAATACAATTCTTGAAAAATGCACCTATTATTTTCCATTTTCTAGTGATACCACGCACCACAGTTGAGAGATGAGCCATGCACAATGCTAGGATTTATATTAAAAACCAATTAAATATGCACATATTCTGGACTTAAATGATGAAAATATGAACTAAAACTTTAATGAAAACCTTTGTTTTTTTTTAAAAATATTTATAGTTTTCATTACTGAAGAATCATAGGCAGTGGACATGGTGATCATGAAATGAATTGGGAAAGTAATTAATTTCTTTTAAAGAATTCCAAGCCTAAGTTTAGGGTACCTCCCTAAATCCTAAATTTGCCACTTATGAGGACTGAGGAAAACCCAGAAAAAATCTGAGCCAGATGGATGGTCCTGACAGGCATTTAACCCCAGACCTCCCACTCATGAGTCCATGCCTTAATGACCTCAGCCATCCATGGTGTTTATAAAATGATGCAACATAATGCAAAAAAACATTTATCTACATTTTATAAAATTTTCATGCTATTAAAAAGTATCATTAAAAGTCTCATTGCTTAGTAACAGAACAAGAATTTAATCTTCTATGACACTCCTATTATTACAAAATGTTGTTAAACTTCCAATGTGAAGCTATTATCTCTTAAAATCACTTTGGAAACTTTGCACTTGAAATCCGTTATTGTGGGAAAGAGAAAGTAGTTCAGTGATAAGTAGATCTCGAATTTTAGGCCTGAAAAATTAATGTTTTAGGCACCTAAAGTAGGTTACAAAATGATTTAATTAGGTACTATTTTTTAATTTTAGGCAAGAAGATATTTTAGTTTTTGGTATCTAAAATGGGCCACAAAATGATTAAATTAGGTACTATCTTTTTTAAATATGCAGGAAAGTAAGTATTTTTACATCTTTATGAATATGACTATAAGCATCACATACTATTAATTTTCATAATTTGCAGCACAATATATTATCAAGATTTTCTCAAAATTTTCAAATTAGACTATGTTTTTTTTTTGTCTGTTAAAAAAGTCTGAAAATTACCTTTCCACTGACACAGATGTTATATTGTGATGCCCACTTCTAGAATTCCTCCACCCATCAAAACATTTATCACATGAACCATTACAGCATATCTGGGATTTTTTTTCATTCTACTTTCTCCCACTTGCGCCTTACTTTGTCTCCAAGTTCTCCCTTAGCAGCACTAATTTTCACTCACAGCTTCTTGCATCACTGACATTTAATCCAACAAAGTGTTTTCGTTGTGTTTGAACTTCACTATTGTTGAGGGAAAGAATGAAAAATGTGCCTTTATGTAAGCAAGATTTCGCTTGAATGTTGAATTCTTCAACATTTCCTTTGCAGACAAAACATAAGCTGTAGTCTCAGTAAGAGTCTCTTTCACCATAGAAGAAATGTCATCCCAATGTTCCGCATAATATAGAGCTGCCTCTAACCAGGTGTCCCAGCATGTTAAAATAGTTTATACCTTTGAAGGAATCCACACAGTAAAACGAAAATATAACTTCTTTGTTTATTAAAAAGTTAAAATAATCAACACTCATGAACGTTTCATTCCTTTAATTATTAAAATAACAGGACATGTTTCGTGAACATATCGTTCACATTGTCCACTGAGTACGAAGTTATGTTAAAATAGGTTGAAGAGGAACAGGAGTTTCTGGAAGTTTTTTCTGGAAGAATGCAATGCTGGATGGAGCTTTGCAGAAAGGTTTCTTCATATCAAAGATCAGGGTATTGGCTTACGGAAATTCATTCCTTATGATTTCTGAGATCTGGTGAAAGGCATGGGCCAAAACAGATGACATGTATAATTCTACGGTAGAACATTTTACAAGAGAAGACTGAGTTCATATAGGAAGCAGCATCTGTGCATAGAAAAAGCACCCTATTCTGTTCAACACCACCAGAAAATAACAACTGTAAACTTTTGTTTACAAATAAGGCAATGGACTGGCCATTGACTTTATGGAGCTATCTGGTTGCTACAAGATGTGGAGGGGAGCTTTCATACTACTATGTGCAGTAGTATTACAGCTTACCAACTTGTCTTTGGACATTTGACCATATCAACAAATTGTTTGAAATATTCAAGGATGCAATTCACACATGCAAAGCACTTTCTTTCCTTATGCTATGTTTGTTCAACTTTTTACTCTCTGAAACATCAACCACTGTCACATGATTTACATTTTTAGATGAATTGGTGTTGCTAACTCCATTACTGAAAAAACTTGATAATATATTTTGCACTTCTTTTTAATACAATAATCACTCTTTTACATCAAACTGAAGCACAGTTTAAAAACTACTGGCACAACAAACAATATTTCATTTTTTTCTCGATTGTTAGAAACTGCATGCAGGTTTGCAAATCTATTTTCAATTAATATGCTAGATGGGGAAGGTCTGCCAAACTCAGGCATGTCAATTTTGGGGTTGAAAATGAATTTTCCAAACTTCTTAAATGAGGTATTTTAAAACAGTGTGTGTGTGTGTGTGTGAGAAAATTTAATCTGCCATTATTTTGTAGGTTGGACAAAGTTTAGTTCATAAAGCTTTGTTTGAAAAAAGTAAAATCACACACAAACTGTACCAATAAAAAAATACACATAATTTTATATGAAATATTTAAACAAGTTAAATCAAGGCTTGCATTGATTCATTCCTGGACATAAGTCACCAAATTGTTCATGTAGCTTGTGTATTTCTCATGTGTATACATTTCTTCCTTACTAATTTCACTAACTTCTCTGTATACTGAGCATGACATGACGATTATGAAACTTGCATGGACTGATAAATGAACTTATTAAATGAAAATTTAATCAACTGACACATCAAAGGAGGTTCATAAACTCCATTAGACCAGTCTATCAGCTCCAACAGGATGAAGCATTTAAGATGATGGAAGATGTTTTCCCAGGATGTACAGAAAGATCTCCCAATGTATCATTTTCTTCTCTCAAGTCAAATTATCTTTTGGACACCAGCTCTCCTCTTCTCATTGTCATTTCAATGTGTCTACATTATTATTTCACTGAATGCATACCATGCTGAATGCATAATAATCTGCATAACAGCATTTACCATAGTTTTATTTTGCAGCCTAACTTAGTGCAACTGAAACAAAATATGGCATGTGCCTCCTTTAAAAGAATGTTTTATTTTTATGTTAATCCAACAAGGGTAATATAACCAATAATATATTCCACTATCAGTCTCAAGTTATTAAAGGTTTTGCCATTAAGGTCATTCTTTGATCCCCACATGTGATAAATTCTGTTTGCTGTAGTTAACTGCCTTGAATGGTTAACTGGACCAATTTCAAGAAGAGTCAAGCCTACCTGGTTCACTGTATACAGAGTAATATTGTTTTTTGATGATTCTAGGGTATGCTGATAGTAGTATAATAGAATTATACAAGTGAATTGTATGGTTTCATATGACTTTAATTGTATCTTCACAGACTAAAAAGATGCAGTCAACTTCACCCTTATTAGAAAGATTATCAAGTTCATGCTCCAGAGGTTTCGCAATTTTTTCTTGTAATCTCTTGACTTTACTGATTTCTTTACGATCAGTCAGTGGCAATAGTGATGGCAACTGTTGACATCAAAGTTCATTGTCTGCATTGCAACATTTTTTAATTCTAATGTGTTACAACTGTCTTTATTTTGGAAGTAGAAGTCACTCTTGGATCTTGAGGCTCAACTATTTGTTCTTTATTTTCATCCTTAGAGAGAATGATGTCACTTGATGATACTGAAAACAATTAAACATCCATTTGCTTACATTAATTAAATCTTCATTTTTTGTCTTCTTGCTGCTTCACTTTTTGACTTATCCCTTATTCTCAGGCATATCAGGCAAGCCAAACTGATATGTTCCAATAGAACCAGTTCTTGTTTCTCTGATCCCTAATAAAGACAAATTCCTTCACAGGAATCCCATCTGCTCAGGACATGTATATTTAATATGAACCTGCTTTTTGCAATCAGAAACTGCCAGGCAACCAAATTAAGAGCAGAGAAATATTTTACATTTGCAATTGAGAATGACATAAAGTTTATCAAGTTTTGAAGTGAAACCCCTACAGTTTTCCCCTAGGTATTTAGCCTGCTTCCAATTTTCTTGGACCTTGTTCAGGATTTTTATTTTTGAATTTATAGCACAGGCAACAAAAGAATTATTTGATAGTGCAAACAAGCACTTCAGGATAAATGTCCCCTGAAAAACTAACTACTGGGAAGTTTCTTGCATCTTCACCACTTTGTTCTTTCAGTAGTAGGCTATATCTCAGAACAGTTTGCAGGGTTGGCAGTTCAGAACACAACAATTCCTACCATTTCCAATTAAGCCGCTGATTTGGATGAATGTCTGCAGTCTTGTTCTTTTTTTAGAAGTCTATATACTTCAATATTCACTGGCTATGATAGTAGCAATTGTAACACTTTTTAGTGGTGAAGAAATGATTTTTAATACACTAATGAATATTTTCTCAGTCTGTAAAAGGGTAAATACAACAAGTTCATTTACATTTGTTATAAATAGTATTCATTATATGCGCATAATTTTACTATTGCGCTACTATTTACTAAAGTGATCAAGTGGATCAATAAACCACTACCACTACTATTAACAGAAAAAAGTTTATATTATTCAATACTCTAAAGGATACATTTCTAAATATATTTTATTACATTATCTTAGAAATGCTTTCCAGATGCATTCTTAAGCACAGATTTATCATGTTTTAACATTCTGACCAAACAACAATTATGTTAAGAAAGCCTAACAAAAACTAGAAGTACTGCTCAATTAATATGCTCAAGATATTGTGCACATTATCAAAACAACTAAGATACTTAAAATAAACATGTATCATGGGCATAAGAAATAAAAGTGCCTTTATTTTGTTGCAAGTAAACCATAATTGAAAATATTCCCACTCTATGGTAATCTTCAACAATTTGATTTGCAATGATATTTCTATTGCAAAAGTCCTGTGAACCTCTAAAGGCAACAGTGTAATTATTAGAGCAGCCTTTATGTTTCAATATAAAAATATAAATATAAATTTTCCCAGGTACGCAAACAAAATAACTTGGAAATAGCAGCAGCTTACCTTGTGAATTGAATGTCCCAGGATTACAATCAAGGTACCGTTTGGAAAAATGTACTAGCACACGTTCTCGTTCTTGTGTCTCTCCAGTTAGGCTGAATTGCTTGAGGAACTTCCTTAGTGCAACATCAAGTGTATCTCCTTCAAAATTGAAGTATTTCAGATATTCCTCTGCTACAACACGACTGAAATCATTGCTAATAAAAAAAAAGTAACATCAGTAAATCAAAGTCAAATAAGCCTGAGTACCTATTGTAGGATGACTTTTACTAATCCAAAAATTTGTGTGTCATTAAATTCTCAAGTGAATAGTTTACATTAAAATACAAGGGTGCCAAAAAATGTATACACACTTCAAACTGTGTTAGCAGTTGACAAAACTGAATTCACACAAACAGAAAATGGTGAGCACTAATCACCTTAGACTTTTACAGTTTCAATAGTTGCTCAAAATGCCCAACATCAGCATCAATACACTTCTGAGTATGTTGAACTACTGATTGAATAACGTTTGCAAAAGTGTCCTCAGCGACTGCAGCACATGTTGTTTTAATTTCTTCCCAAAGTGCTGCCAATGTAGTTGGTTTTCTACGGTATACAACATTCTTAAGAGTTCCCCATAGGTAAAAGTCCAATGGAATTGGAGAATGCAGTACACATGTCTCCAATGCCTTTGAACTTCAATAACATTCTCAGTTTTCCAATACAACTTCAAAATTGATTTCTGCTATTCAAACGACAATATTGGCTCCATTTTGTTGTAGCAATGCCAGATTAATGTAATGTTAATCACATCTGTTTACAGAAAATCAAAAGATAATCTTGGCTTCATTTGTTCATTGTTGATATACCTGTCATGTAGCAATGCTAGTATAACGTAATGTGAGTCATATCTGTTTACAGAACATCATACTACTCATTACTCATGTTTTTGGTCTAACTTTGTAATATATTAAATAGATATCTACTGTGAAAGTGTGAATACAATTTTTGGCACCCTCAGAATATTCTCCAAAACTGAACAAGTTAATTCTTTTGTTTAATACTCAAAATTATTAAAAGCACTGTAGCAAACCCATTTTCAGGCTTTGAAACAAAATGATGAATATAGTTTTTAGAGTTGGTTTCCATTCCAAAGATATCTTGATATGTATTTGTGAAAACTCCAAATCACAAATCTCAAACACTTCTGGTTATAAATATTTTATATTTTGGATTCTCAACCTGTATTTGTTCCCCTAAAAATAAATATAGGAAGAATATGTTTTCCTGTTTATGTTCTGGAAGTATCCTGAAGGAAAAAGTAATAGATACTAACATTTTATCTAAAGTGGGAGTGTTTAAATTTTTATGAGCTCCATTTTAGATAAAACAAAACTAAATAAAAAAAAGAAGAGAAAAAGAAGAAAAAGTTCTTTGTGGTTAAAATTATAATACTCCAAGCCCAAAAATTTGGTTCTTATATTTTATATTTTTTGAAGAATAGATGTAGTGATAGTCTCTCTTATTAAATTAATCTTTTAACACCATTTCTGTAATTTAAAATTCTAATAAATGGTTATGGTTATCATATATGAAAGCCCCTTTTTCATATTTTAATATCTAATTCATGTTGAACTGTATTTTCTGCATTGCTTATGTTGTGTTTTCAGCAACTTAACTAGGATGCAATATCAAGAGGTCAAAGCGATATGCTTTGGTTTGTCAATAACCCAACAGTTATATAAAAATGTACATATTATCTCAAAAACCATTGTTAAACTACTGATAATAGATCTATAGGTATTTAGCTTCTATTTGTACTAATGTGTGGCAGCCTCAGTTGCCTAAGGGCACTAATCTACCAGAGATAAAACATAAAATCACAGAACATGGATTAACATAATCCTAAGAAAGAATATTACATTATAGAGACCTTTCTTTTCCCTGAATGATGTGTTTTTATTAATTAGTGTTAAATGCCTATTTTTACTCCTGAGGCATCATTACAGGCAGTGGACAATGATGATAGATGAGATGAAATAATAAATTGGGAAAGGATTTTTTTTTTCCAGTTTAGGGTACCTCCTTGGCATTTGCCATTTATGAGGACTGACGAAAACCTAGAAAAAAACCTTAGTCAGGGAAAAGAGTCCTAACAGGAATTGAAACCCAGATCACTTGCTCATAAGTCAGTGCCTTGGCCACCTGTTCAATGATGTTGCAACTTGCATTATTGCTAATCAAGAGGTTCTGCACTCAAATGTTTAATCAGCTTTATAGCAGTACCCTTGTTCACTAAAACCATTAGTTTGAGATTTTAATATATCATATTATGTTGCAGAAATCATAATATTTATTCTTTGATCATTTAAGCTGTTAATTTTCTTTTTTCTAATAAATATAGTGCATAAATTCTTCATATCAATCAGCACTCAATATGTATTAAATACACCAGAATTTTGTCATCTTAAAATATGTTTTATGGTTAGAAATACTGTGCAGTATCATGGGAAAATTCCTCCATTAATAACTATGTATTTCTGAAATATAGTTAAAGGTCTGGAATATTTATGAAAGTTTATTGATAAATGAAAATTTACACTACTCTTTTACATTAGGGGAATGATTCCAAACCCAAAATCAAAAAGAAGAGTTCAAAGCTTCCTGCAGTCTCAAAATAATTTGAATTTTATATCTTTTCTATTGCTTATGCACATAGTTGCAAACTTGAAACTTAATCAGAATTCCAGGTCTGAAGTATAAATGGCAAAAATTATCACAAGTTGGAATTTCATGTACACTGACAGCTTTAAAGCTCAGAAGAAAAGAGGTCATTTCACTTGTGAAAATTTTAGATTAAATTCCTGTATTAATAGCAATAATGAAAAAATGTTTTCAACATTAAGTGGGCTGAAAAGCTATTTGCACAGTAACACTGGGAATGAGACATTTTCTGTTCTTTCACATAGGAGTAACAGTCATGCACCTTCATGGTGACCAAAAATTGTGCTCAAACTGTTGCTCAAAGACTTTCTATGTGAACTTCATCCTTTAATTAGTTAAAATTTGAGAAGCCATTATAAGGCACCTACGTTTGTTTTAATTTTTGATGAAAATCCATGCTATTTTTAAAGAAGTTTGTACCTTTCTTCAAGGATTTATTATTATTACTAGGACACTTTTCTTTGTATGTCTTCTCTGTATGCTTTGGAGGTTTTCAGTAATTCAATCCCAGCTAGGGTTATGGATTTTTTGTGGAGTAAAAATCCTAAATATGGCATTCTTCTGAAGGGAAGTAAAGCATTGGGTCCCATGTCATAGATTTATAGCATGTAAAAGAACCTCAAAGTCAGAAAGAAGAGGCTTCTGAGCAAAATTTATCAGCCATTTCTGCCTTGAATAGAATGGGACGTTGATGACCGAAGATGTTAAAGAACATCTATAAATAATCCAAATAATATGATTGGTTTGCTCTTGAAGTACGTAAAGATCATTAGATCCTTTTGGTTTATGAAGAACAGAACTGACTTTAACTTTTACTAAAGGGATACATCTAGGATACTGCTATTTGTGCATCCTGGTCAAACTCTGATTCCTTCAAAACAAAAACCCAGCAATGCTCATAATATAAATTCCTAATAGAAATGCTTTAACCTAAGTAACTTCATGCATTACTAGGATCAACTTGAATATGTTGAATAATAATTTCATTCAACTGTGTTTATTTTCCAGTACAAATGAATTTGCTATACACTTTTCGAACAATTGTTCTTATTAATAAGTAAACTCAAAAATTATTTTAATTTATTTGTTTTTGGCATTTAACCTTCAAACAGGGATGCTGTCAAGCCTATACTCATGACCAACACTTATTGATGTCTTAAAAACTGTATTGAAATACATTGTAAAATAAGGCAATTGGCACATATGAGGGTAGCTATTTAATTTTCAGGATTCTACTAAAAAGAAAGAGCATCTATATTTACTTTTGAAGTATTTTCCTCAATCTTGATAGATAGTTGCATCCTCCAAAACTGAACATGGAAATAGTCATGTCACGCATTTTACAACTGGCAAACACCTTCCATTGAAACCCAAACTGTAATTTTTTCTTGAGGATGCATCGGGATTGTATGATGCTATTTCTCCTAATTCTTGCAAAGGTACTGCATCTTCTTTCTGTAGTTTTCTGAAGATTCTGGGGGGCAAACTATGGTGCACCAGTTGGCAGTGATTCTTTTTCTCCCTCCTTGGAATGAAATGGTTGCAATATGGCTAGTTGCTGAGAGGAAACTGGCAACCATCTTCAGGCCTGCATGTTGATATCACTTAATCTCACAGGGGGTGAGGGTGGGTCACCTTTTTGGAAGACATAGATTGCTGATTATCTCTTTGATTCGGAGTCATATTGGTAAATCCAACTTTCATCATCTGCGAAAATATCATATACATGTCGGGAGCTGCAATTTTGAAACAATGAACAATTTCCTAGCACTATTTCACTTTTTCTGTCTTTTGGTCTTCTGTACAGTTGTGGAGTGCCCAAAGGCAACTATACTTACTCACATGAATATGCGTGGTGTTAAAAACATAATCCTCCTTTTTGTCTCCCTCAAGTAATCTCCCCCTTTATTGATATATCTCTCCTAACAGCATTTGAGGCTTCTGAAAGCTGTCCTGATACGAGTTTGTCGAGATGATGTTAAGGACTGTTGCAAATCTTGTTCTATCTCCTCGACTGAGTGATTCTTCATCCTTTCATCGTTTTTGGCGTTGAAAATAAAATCAGATCCTCAGGTGCTAAGTCAAGAGAGTACAGAGGGTGCGGAAGAACAGTCATCTTGCAAAAGTCGCGAACAAGCTATGTAGAATGCGCTGGTGCGTTATAGCATTGTTTCTCCACTGTCCAGACATTGTTTGACCTTACCTGACGAGCATTTTTGGGTCTTGGTGATGACTCTCCAACCCATGTGATGACTAGACTTTCGTCTCAACATCGTAACCAGATGCCCACGTTTCATTGCCAGTGATTATTCTATTCAAAAGAGTTGCACCCTCATTAACACGATCCAAGAGCTCCTGACAGATAGTGAAGCGGTTATCCGCCTGTTCTTGTGTCAAAAAACAAGGGACAAACTTTGCAACACGATATATACCAATTTTTTCTGTCAGGATTTCATGACAATCCCACAGAAATGTTAGTCAGGGGTCCATCTTCATGAATGATGCCATTAATTCTGGCCGCGATCATAAACTCCCGACAACTATAAAGTGCACATATCACCCATAACATTTTGTAAGGCTTGTTGCGCTGCTTAGAATAGCCCGTCATCTCAATAACAGCAGAACATTCAGAACAATGTTGCAAAAAGTAGCGTGCAACTCCACTGAAACAAAGGCGTTTCATCAAGATCAGAGCTAATCAGTGCTACCAACCGCTTTTTGATATATTTCTTTGGCGCAGAGCCTTGAAAGGACTCCTTTATTTTCCTGTAAGTCACCCACGGATCACTCTTCACTATGGCTTCTACACGAGTGATTTTTTCATCTATGAGTACTATTTTGCTGGTCACTTCTAATGCACCTCGTTTTTTCAAGGCTGTTTTTTCCTCGTAAAAACCAGTTACACTTTTATAAGTAAAGGAGCAGAGTTTGGAAGAGCTCTCCGTGATTTTTCCAAGCTTTATTATTGGTTCCGACAGTACTTACAATCGTTAAAAATCATCTTGCTCTCGAGCCACCTTCATCTTAGAACATCTGCCAGCGAACGTTATGTTTACTAATCAAGACACACTCTTTCCAGTATTGCCAGCAGAAAACACATTTCTCATAGTCTCTTCAAATTTCGAAAATTAAATAGCATCCTCATATCCCTCTTGAGTTAAGCTCTATTTTACGTAATGGTACATGCTGCTGTTGATGATTAGCCATATACTCTTCAAGCCTTCCCAAAATTAAATCTCGGACCGCAAATAAATAAGAGTAAGTGTTAAAACAGTAACCATAGCCCCAAAATTAGTTAACGGATACACAATTCAATTTATACTTACTTTTTACTTAAATGTCTAGAAACATCCGATTTCTTAAAGCCATCTAGCATGTACAACCTCTTGGCAAGACGAATGGCAGATGGTATATCTACCGCTTTGGGGCTGTAATGGAAGCTGTGCAGACTCTCGATGTCGCTCTCGTCTTCTGATGACAGAGGAGGGGATACGGCTTTTGTCCCACCTGACATAGTTGCAAGCAGAGCTGCATCCTCGCTCACTGTGGTCATTTCATCCTCTGAATCGTGCAGCTCCTGGTGTTTATAAGGCAACTACATTCCACAGTGTTACTCTAGGTTCCCATAAATTAACTAACTACATTTATGCATATCACTGCTTTCAGAAAAGCAGAATAAAATGTACATGCAAAGAAATACATGGGAGAAATCACAGAGGTGACTGAAAGCAATAATTAAGTCTTAAAACTGCTCTAAAAGTATAATGTAGAGATGTGCAAATGGAAATGCCATTAATTGCTTTTCTCTATTTCAGGTCCACTGTGACAAAACCTAACATTCATATATATTTTTTACACACGGCCAAGCTTACGTTCTAAGTAATATAATGGAAACATAAAATCATTTTGAGGTTACCAAAATTAATGTTTCGTGGTTTCTTAAGAAAAACCACAAAAATTAATACTCCTGGGGCCTTTTGTCTTTAACCCTCTTTCAATTCTTTAATTAGATCTGCTATTAATTCACAGGAAATGCTATAAATTATCCTAATTTGTTTATAACACCAAACATCCAATTTGTTCTATGCATATTTGTTATATGTTAATAATTATTTTTCTTCCTAATTCATATTATAAGTTTTAGATAAGCAATCAACTTGAATTATTTATTCCATTCTAAGGAAAAGTAATTATTTATCATTTACGTTTTACATGTAAGCAGAAGGAATAATAAACAAGCGCGTGTTATGTTGAAAGAGAGATTAATGTTTGTTGGTTTATTATATGTGACTGAATACAGCTATACTTCCCGAATGCCATGTCGTTACCATCTCTCTGAATTCCTTTTTGTTTCTAAATCAGTAGAAATGCCTTTCATGTTTTCAAAAGCAGACACTGTAATTTCAGGGAATTGAAAAATAGAATTTCTATATGCAAACAGCATTGGTTTTCTTCTCATAAACTGAGGAAAACAATGTGAGTCAATTGGTAATATGTCTGTATACCTCATGATTTATCTTTTCCCCTCCCCTTCAAAATTATACAGAATTAATCGTGCTACAAAATCTAAGTATTGCATATTTTTAATGAAATGGGATCACTTGAAATTTTTAAATGCAAACAAATCTTAATTGGTTTTAATTAAGCAAAACTCTGATTGATAGAATTTAGTACAGCCAATGGTTTCTCATTACTGCTAAAGGTTTCCTTTACATTCCAAAACCCATATTTTTATTGATTTTAGTAGTGATTTTATTGGTGATCTAAGCCAATTTCGTTTAGTTTTCTTCTCTTAAAACTGCGTTTTATCTTTTGCAAGCGCGCTCGTACACGCAATTGAACAACCATCTTCACCAATGAATGTATACTGCCACGAGACCGGCAGAGAGCAGGTTCAGAAAACTACTTCAAGGAAATAACGAGGGGGCGGGGAACGGATGCTGCCAGTTCCGAGGTAACCGAAACGTGAGTGAACAAAATATATAACAAAAGCCCTAAATAATACATACAATTAATTATTATATGCAGCCAAATTCTCTAAAGATTAAGGCAGTGTTGCATTTTAAAAACTTGAAAAGCATTTTGTTCCTATCTGAAAAATTGTTATTTTATGTACAGTCAAGTTGGATTTGTTTGGATGCATAATGTTACGGCAAATGAGAAATCAAAGCTGTAGCCGAGATAACGGAAACACTTCCCTACCTGATAGCCAACTAACTCAGGCGTAACATTGCCTGAGCTAAGGGTCGAGGGTGATCTAGAGGGAGGTTGAGCAGATAGTCCACTATACAGTGCGTCCGATTCTTTGCTGGCCATGGGAGGAATACCTCGTTGTCCTTTCCTACTTCCCCTGGGACTACTTGGCGTCCTCGCCACATTACCATCTTTATCTGGTCCCTTAACTTGAATCACAATTCTGTGTTCAGCATCCTGTCCGAGCATGTGATGCACTCCTTCTGGGGAAGGATTCTGATTTTTATTGTTATTGAGGTGATGGATTTGTTGAGGATTGTTATTGTTGATTTTACTTGCTGCGGGAGTCCTATCACTCACGAGTAATGTTGAGTCACTGTCACTCGGATCACTAACTTCCATAAGATCGCGTGCACTTAGGATGTCCAAAGTCTCTTCTTCCTGAAAGTCTGGGCTTGAAATGTTGGAAATTGCTTCCGATTGGCTAAGGTCACCATTTGGCTGCTGAAGGTAGGCGGTGTCCCCAGTAGGGCCTGTTGGCGCCATGAAAACCATTGGGATTTTTCTCGAACTTGAATTGCTGGACATTACTGAAGAGGAGACAGAGGTTGGGGAGGCAGGGGACAATGATCTCTGTGGACTGATCCCTTCAGAAGACGTGCAGGAAGCTGATCTGGAAGCAGCTGATGACCCCGATCTGGAGGCTACAGAGGAGAGTCCCCCACAGCAGGAGTTCTCTGACCCAGAATTGGAAGGCGACGACGCAATAGGAGCATTGTAAGTCCACACTATTCGATCATTATTAGTGGAAGTAGCAACGCCCGTTGCTTCACCTGGTGAGGTGTGAGCCACATTGTTGCTACTTCCACCACTGTCTTGTCTCGTGTCCAATAAAGTGTTCAACGAGGAAGTCACATCTTCATCAATATCGATATCCACAGCACTCATGGAAGAATCTTTCTGGAACTGAAGGTGATCCTCTGATCTGGATGTTCTCACGAATCCCCCACCAACTGTATGGTGGTATGGGAATGCAGCCGATGCTGAAGAAGAACTCTTTGTATCTGGATTTGAAGAAGACACTGTACAACTTGGCTGATTACAAATATTATTATCTCGTTTACTGAGGCCAACCGGTGAAGTCCCTGCCGAAGTCGTCCCACCAGGTGGTGCCGATGCAGATTTGAAATGGTGGTGATTTCTGTGCCCCATTTCCATCTCGTTTGGGCTTGTTGGCACCGAGTTGTGATGATAGTGATGATTGTGATGATGGTGGTGGTGGTGATGATATCTCAAACTATCCACTTTTTTCTGATGTTTGGGGAGTAGCCCAGAACTCTGTTGAGTTCGGGAGAGGTTAAGGATTAAGTCCCCAGTCATCATGAAGGCTTCGAACCGAGGAGGACGAGGCCTCTGAAACTTTTCACTGCCTGAGAGCGGCTCCCATTGAAGTCTTTCACCTTCCTCAAAACTGTCGATGGAACTGCCGCCGTGCGTGTCAGAGGGAAGAAGTGCTTCAAGTTCCGAACACGTTGCATAACTGCAGGTTCCGTTGCTTGTCGTCTGCTGAGGTGGAGAGGAGGGTGACTGGAAGATCTCATCTCCCGTTTGCCCATTGCTAGTGTCAGAAGGGGGAGAAGGGCTCGACAACACGGACTGACGCTGATTATCTTCTTGATCTTTCTTCTGTGCTTGATCCACCTGCTTCTCTTTTGATGCTGTTGGCTCCGAGGGTGAAATTCTGTTATTGCATAAGTCTTGTTGATCTCTTGAGATGAATTCAGTCAAATCTTCCTCCAAATGTTGAGGTGATGAAAGGTAATGGCGTACACGGGCTTTTATCACAGGATCTGAATAAAAAAGAACATTTTTAGTTATTAGCAACTTTATTTTATAGGTAAATGTACTTAAAATATATACAAATAAAAAAACTCATATAAACTAGAAACTACGTGTACTAGTATTTGCACTGTGCATATTTGTGTTCAAATACAAGGGTGAGTAAAATAAAAATCTTAAATATATTTTATTTTTAATAGCTTTTTGCATGAAAGCAGTACATAATTTAATCTTTTTCTAAACCTCCAGTGTTTAGAGAGAGCAACTATTCCTTCAAAATACATATTATTATTATTATTATTATTATTATTATTATTATTATTATTATTATTATTATTATTATTATTATTATTATTATTACTCCTTAGTTGTGTGTGCATAGCCATTCATGGCCTGATGCACCTCTTTACCAGAACTTACTCCCACCGCCTCTTTGAGTGGCCGAAGTCCGCAGAGTAAGGCATATGTAGAAGACACTTGAAGCGCGGATTCTGGATGAGGCTAGTAATGTTATAAAACTACACTTTTAGTCAGAAACCCACGTAGTTTTGATTTAATTGCAGGTCGAAGTTAAACCTTTATGATACAAATGTGAGCCACTGGTGACAGTGTTTCGCCTAGGAGTGCAGTGCTCCCATATGCTTTGTTCCTTTGGTAATAGTGAACCCAGGTTTCATCTTCAGTAACGACTCTTTCATCAACTTGCTTCAAAGTGTCGCAAAAGTTATGTCTCACCTTCCTTACAATATGTGACGCTCTTGCGCATATATTGTTTTATCAATGTATGAAGTTATCTTTTTACTTCTACCCTTACCTGTGCTATTACGTATGTATACTTTGATTCTCCGCTTGCTTGTTTGCCTATTGGCTGCAACGCATTGCATAGTAACAGAAACGAGAGTTTCCGGTAGTGCAACGTAGTCAGTTCACCAGACACTTTTCTCTTCTGTAAAGATGCCTAGGGGATGGGTGCTTTTTTTTTTGTCTTATAATTAAAAATTACTAGGATATTCTTCACTGTGTCTACCCAGTAGCCCAGGTATTATGCATTAACTCAATGTGCATTATATACTTTTTTTGTTAAGGAATGTGCACTGCTAAGGTAAATTGTTAGGTGAGGACAATTTTGGCACGGTTTTAAACTGCTATTTTATTTTAAAATAAGATATTTTTTTTTAATTTTAGTATTTGTAATTTGCTTGCCCAAGAGTTAATGTCTTTTTGAGAGTTGATTGAGCCAAATCTTTCAAGATTCATTGTATGAGCTTTAGTGATTTAGAGTTTGCATTTAAATGATTTGATCGTGTTGTAAATATTCAGTGCATTATTCCTGCTATAATTTTTTTCTTATTGTACGCTAATTAATGTGCTATTTTTATTACATTTAATTCTTTTAACTGAAAATTGTTTCACACCAGGTGCATAATTATATTATTTAGAAAATTAAAATTACGAAGTTATTGTTGAAACTTTGAATTTTTATTATTATTCTCCCGTATTGTTGAGTCGTCTTTCCTTGACAAAAACCGTAGGTTTTTCTCCATTACCTTCCTAAAATAAGAGCCTGCTGATATTAACGGGAAGATGTCACTCTCAGATTGAGACACGTGAAAACAAACAAACAAACAACAGCAATAATAATATAATTAATAAATTAATACAAAGAAAGTAAATGAAGGATTTGTTAATTAGTGCCTATTTCATCTTTGAAGGTGTTTTATATATCTGCACAAAACTGCTACCTATAACACTGGTAGCAGAAGTGTCAACGTACAGGAATTGTCTCAATGTTAATCTTGTTATTATAACATGACATTTGAATTAGGTCATTATAGAAAACTCAAATGTCATTAATCTCTACTGAGAAAATCGCCTGATGACAATATGAAGGCAACAAAAGGCTTATTTGTCTGGAATGTTTATTTCCAAGCAGTTAATGCTTAGTAAATTCTTCTGGATTAACAGCCGTTCTATTGCATTTATCATTTAGAGAACTTCCAGACGCAATATTTGATTTATCTTTCAAAATTTGGCACAAAATAAACTCTAAATGGTGGACAATTATTTTATATATAAGTTCATTTAACAATTATGTGCTAAGCTAATGAATATTTTCACATTGACATGCTACAGAATGCAGTCTCTAATTGTTGAACATGCAAAATCAATTACTGAACTAAACGGCATAAACATATTTTAAATAAAATGTGATATATATTACTTTTTATTAAAATATGAAATTAAAAACATTAACAAATTATTGGTTGTCTGTTATTAAATGCCGGCTTTTAAATTTGGAGTTTGTAAGATTTTGTGTGGCATGTTTATTACGTCAGTCGTCAGTTGTTAATACACAATCATAAAATAGAGGTAACAAAGTTTCAGATTAAAGCATTACTGGAAACGAAAATATAAAACTATTACCGCGTCTCGTAGAAAGTGTGATGTGAAGAGAGAGAGAGAGTGTGCGTATAGCACAACGATGTTTCTATAACGGGAGAAGAGAACACGTCCTGGAAGACGTGGAATACACACGCAGAGTTTTGGAAGATCATCACATAAAAATATTCGCAGGCTGTCAGAACTTGGTGCATCAAAAGATACATCGCCATATTAAGATATTTAAAAATCATAGATGTGTACTCGTGAATTGACATATAAACACAGGGTACATGTGTGTCATCAGCGCATCACAAATCCCATAGTGATAGATTTATCAGGAGATGTTTCACATCTGATGAAAAAGAAGTATGTTGCTGCAACTACGACACCTCACTCAAAACAGTAGCTCGGTCTCCTCCAGCCTGCCAAAGTCATCGGTAAATAAAATCGGCTCAGTGCCGCAATAAATGTGAGGAATTATGAACGTGTAATTCACTGGCAGTTTGTTCCATAAGACGTGCAGTTGATGCGAATCGAGTTCATGATGTTCAGAGACAGAGATACCCAGCATTAGTTTATAGAAACACAGTACTTTAGCAGCATAACAGTGAGAGTCCATACGCTCCAATCCAGAAATTGGAAGGGATCGAACTGCTATACAACATGCATATAGCCTGAATCTTGCGACTTTAGATTAGCAAATGTTTCGACCCACGGCTCATTTCTTGCGTGCAAGGAAATTCGAAAACACTAAAGTCATGAAAGTGGGTGTCACCGAATTCTTCGCACCAAAGTCCATACACTGGTAACATCGCGATCCATAAGTTACCGGCCAAACCATTTTCTAGGTATGATAAAGACAAAAACTATATTCCACTTTTCAATACAGTTACCCTTTTTAACAATACACTTCTCATATCTCTGAATTGACATTTCAACCCCCCCCCCCAAAGTCATAACTCTTATCTGCAAAATGGCCATAAATAGCATCCATCACTTCTTTGTCACTCTTAAATTTCCTTTCTCGAAGGTTCTTCTTGAGTTTTGAGAACAGGAAATAGTCACTGGGAGCTAGATCTGGGTTCTAGGGTGGATGATCAATCTCCTTGAAGCCACCTTTCTTCACAGTTTCCTTTCCAACAAGAGTTCTGTGCACAGGCACGTTATCGTGTAGAAGGCGCACACCACCACTCAGCCTTCCTCGTCTTTTCTCTTTGATGGAAGCAGGTAGTCTGTGCAGCAGACCAGCACAGTACTCCCCATTTACTCTGGTGTTCCTCTCCTTGAAGTCAATGAAGAGTATTCCTTCACAGTCCCAAAAGATTGTGGTCATGATCTTCTTGGTTCACTACGTGACTTTGGCCTTTAGAGGCGGTGCTTCGCCAGGTTTATGCCACTCCATTGATTCTCTTTTGGACAAGGGTTCATAGTTCCATCTCCTATAACAATGGTTTGCCAATTTCTCTCTCGTTGCCAGACAGAGCTCCAAAATTGCCTGACAACAGATGACATGTTGCTGCTTTTGGACTGAGGAAAGAATTCTAGCTACTCATCTTGCACTAACATTATTCACGTTTAAATGTTCATGAATAATTCGAAGAACTGTTGGTTTAGAAAGGCCCTACCTTGAGGCTATTTCTGTAACTTTGAGCCGCCGGTCTTCCATAACTTCTCCTTCCACAAGAGCGAAGTTTTCAGGAGTGAGCACCTCCAAGGGCCAACCTGCACGTTCTTCGTCTTCAATGCTTTCTAGACCCAATGGAAAAAGTTTGACTCATTCTTTTAAGGTAGAATATGAGGGGGGTGCTTCTCTATATACACCGTCCAGTCGCTGTTTAATTTCATTTGGAGTTAAGTCCTTCTTTTGTGAAGAACTTAATAACAGCTCGAAACTGCATTTTGAACATGTCACGATCTTCTACACATAGCCTTCTTTATACAACTATATCTGAACAAGTGAACACAATGGAGCGGGAGTTACAGCTGCAATTATTTACTTAGAGATAAGGTATGACACCAGATAAGGATAATTCTTATCGGCGAGGCCGGAAACTTATGGACCTACCCTCGTACCTCGCTGAAAGGTCGCTCAAGACTATACTTTGAAGATTAGTTTAATGTTTAGTCAGAACACATTTAAAATAGTTATATTAAAAACCAGTCATCGGAGAAGTGGGAAGCCCCCCCCCCCCTGCCTTTGTCTAAACTGTTCCAGGTTCACCCAACGTAGTATTCAAATGCATATCAGGGCAGTTTCCTTTATTGTAAATTCCCCAGAGAGTGAAGGCAGTGGAAATTGCTGCCACACTATCTAGCAAACAACTCACATTCCATGGATGCCTTACCGTCCGCAACCCAACGTGTGTGCCTGCCTAGCAAGGACACTTTTACGTTATAAATATAACCAATTAACGGTACGTATTATAAAATTAAAATGCCTGCTATGATTTTTCCTTCAATCTACATGGAAAGCCTAGAGCAGCTTTTGATTAAAGGTTTCATCCCCAATTTATGCAGAAATATATACCTAATTTTAAACTGAACAACACTATATATAATGGTATTTGAAATACTACAATGTTTTGAAGTCGCATGAATATAAAAAATAGAAAAAAACTGCCAAATTACAAGAATTTTTTTCATCTGTGAAAGTTGCTAAAAGATTTTGATTAAAACTGTTTCCAATATTAGCCAACTGTTTGCTAAGACCAAATTTAACATTTTTCTTATTAAACCAACGGCATCAAGAACTATGCATGATAACTAAAGTAACAAGCATTTTATACAGTCCCCACCTTTTTAACTAACAGCTTCTAATGTTAAATATTTTCCTACGTGAGAAGAAGATAAAATAGGTTGCATTTTTCCAGTCTAAGCAGATCTGAAGAAAGGCCAGCCACAAAACAGGTGTATTTATTATAGAAAACAGTCTTTGCTGATAACAGAACTTTTCTATTAGCTAAATGTTTAAAGAAAAGTTTTACATTACCTCTTTTCAACTTTAATGTGACTGGGTCGGATGATAACCGAAGACATTTTAAAACTGAAACAGAATAAGCATTCATTAGAAAACAATTTCAACACAGTTTAATTCTGAACTTGCTTTAGTTATGTAAGATATGCCAAATATTTAAACACATAGACATGCACAGCTATGGAGACGTAGACCCAAAGATCGCGGTTCAATCCCGGCCAGGGACAATGGATTTTATCGGGCGTAATAATTCTAAGTAGGGCTTCCTTAGGAAGAGAAGTAAAGCCGTGGGTCCCGCGTCGTAGTTTCAGGACACACAAACAAACAAATAAACAAACAAATAAAAACACCACTCCTGAATTGAATGGGGCGCCGATGATCTGAATTGTTAAAGAGCGTCTTTAAATGAACCAAACAAATAAATAGTTGTGAGAAAAACTAGTAACTGAATTACGCAGAGAAAAGTGATTAATTTAGATACTAAATCTTCGTGCATGAGTTGCTCGGTTTTGTATCAATAAGCACAGCCAATATCTCTGTCAATTATATTTACAAAGGAATCCATCGCCGACTTCAAGAGTACCAGGCAAGCTTTTGTTGCAGGCCACAGAGGGTTGACTTCTGAACAGTCACATGGCCAATTCGAAGGGAAACTTTGGTGAATCGCTTTCAAGCCCCTACTGGAGTGTCCAACGTTCGTTTGTACTCGGGCACATTTGCACGATAACTAAAGGTACGCGGGCGCCATCGCCATTTATTGTTTCTGAATTTCAAATTTGGAAAGTGTGCAATTTCTATTTAAACGGACAGCCCGTAACTTTATTATTTTCAAATACATTAACAATAGTTATATTCATTATCGACTGTTCAGAAATATATCACACTCTGAGCATGGTGACGTAATTCTTCATGCAGAATAAAAGTGTTTCCGAGGAGGACGGTGCTTTGAACACAATAAAAATCTTTATCCAAACGCAAATAATTGTCTTCAAATATTAATTAAAATTTAATTTGGATATTAATTGTAAAGGGCGCCATAAAAGAGCATCGTACACTACACGTTGGGCAAGACCGGTGCCATGTCGGTCCTAGTGTAGTGTTAGCCATACTTGCCTTCTAAACCCAAGATCGCGGGTTCAAACTCGGCCAGGATCGATGTATTTTTTTCCTAAGTATGGCTTACCTCGGAAGGGAAATAAAGCCGTGGATCCCGTGTCGTACATTTACGGCACGAAAAAGAACCTCAAGCCTGAAAAAAGAGGCCTCTGAGCAAAATTTGTCGGCCGTTTCACGTCCTGAATTGAATGGGACGCTGATGACGTGAGATGTTAAAGAGCGTCCATAAATAAAACAAGTGAACATCAAAACCGGTGCCAATTACTTGAACTGAGTTTTCCGGGCTGTTATTCCATGGGCGAATAGAAAAATAAATAAATAAAATCTGTATACGCCACCCTGGTACCTAGTTTCCTAAACCAGGGCGTGTATATCAAAATTTCCATTTTTTATTATAACTATACAATTCAATAATCTATTACTACATTATTTTATAGATTTTCCCAATAAATAGATTAAAACAATATAAAACAGTAAGAAAAAAAGATTGAAAACAATAAAATTAAACCAAAATATAAATTTACCTTCTTTCAAAGCAGTTTTCCATACCAAATGACCACTCTCTAGAAGTGTAAATTTCAACTACATGATATCACGCTTAAACAATTATTGGTATGGAATACGTTTGGGTTTAAGTCATGCCTTCAAATGCAATAAACGTCACTAAAAATTCAACTACTCTGAGCAAAGAGATTCTACGTTGGGAAAAAACCCCGCAAATTGCCATTAACAAAAAACCAGTTTCACAAGGTCCATAATGTGCTGAACTGGACTAAAATTACAGAGGTATTTGTCTCATGAAGCACTCTCCTATAAAAACAGCGGTTTCCGATCTGCATCCAACAAGTAATAGAATTCAATTTCCAAGCCATGCTTTTGTATATTTAGAGCAGACTTTCGACCATGGAGACGGAAAAAATAATGCATCATTATGGAGAAATGAGGAACCCCTCATATTTAATAAACAATAATATCAATTGTCCTTGAGCACAACAGCCCATGCAGGAACTGGGTTTATCGCAAGTCTGCTGTGTCCTCTAATCCGTCTTGCGATATCATTGACAAGAGTGCAGTATTGCAGGAGGCATGTGATCAGCGTATCGCACCTCCTCCCCCGGCCGCTATCAGGTGGCTCTGTTGATCCAAAAACGCTCAATCAGGTAGCACCCAAGGTTAAGTTCCAGACCTCCCTAACTTAGAAAATGTCTGAGCAGGTACCGAGGATCGAACAGCAACGCTAACCACTAGACAAGAAACAAAAGTAGTTCAAAATAATTAATTCCAAAACAACAGAAAATATTTTAATTGAAACAAAGTGTATTTTGATTTGCTTTATTTATGGACGTTCTTTAACATCTCAGGTCATCAGCGCCCAATCAATTCCGGGCGTGAAACGGCCGATCAAATTTTGCTCAGAGGCCTCTTCTTTCAGGCTTGAGGTTATTTTACATGCCGTAAATGTACGACACAGGACCCACGGCTTTACTTCCCTTCCGAAGGAAGCCATACTTAGGATTTTTACGCCAGAAAAACTCCATCTACTTTGACCAGAACTGAACCCGCGATCGGGATATGGTTTACTTCGTATTTATAATATTATAATAGATATTGGGATAGCTTATAATATATTATGATTAATGATTAGTTTAGTTGGAGGAGTTGTTGTTAGTTTAATGTGTTTACGTCAAATAGATATTAAGTCTTTAGTGGCTTATTCTTCTATTGCTCATATAGGATTAGTAATTGGAGGTTTAATAAAGTGATATTCGGTGCAATGTGCAATAGGACGTGCTGGGATTCAGAACGTGTGTTAACACTACGAGAGGAAGATAGCTTTTGAAACGAGAATTCGCATTCGCATTCCTATTCGCGTAACTTTGATCAATGATAATATGCACACAGGATAATATGTTTAGGAGGCAAGTATGGTTACACTATATCACCAACACCGACTGCATCGAAGAGAGAATGAGATTTTAGTTAATAGGAAATTATATATGACCATAATTACGAATATTTTCAAAAAAAAAAAAAATGGGGAATAGCTGGAAAATCCATGTGGGTCGAATGGGAAATACGTGGCTGCCAAAATTAGGATTACCATATTCTGCAATCTAATAATGCTGACACCCTTCCTTTTACCAACTTCATCAATTGTACCACTTTGCAGTCTCCTGCATATTTCTTACTAAACCTATTTTTTTTTTAAACAATTCCTTGTTACTATACAAGTTGTGGAACATACATAGTTCAATAGCACAATTTTTAATCTTGTAAACAAGGATAAACTTTTTAAGTAATGTTTTATTTTTGCCTGTACAAATGAACGCTTCTTAAATCTTTTATTTTGTTTTGGGTTTAAGCTGATGAGTAAATGTGCTCCAGATTTTTAATTCTTGATTGTTTAATCTGTGTGTAATTTCTTGCTAGCACATCGGCCTGTTCATTTCCTTCAACGCCAATCAGACAGTCACTCTTTGAAAAGCTATGAAGGGCGTGCAACGCCGTTTTTAGAGTTTTTGCAGGTTCTTCGAATGTTCTTTGCATAGACAGTGCTATTTTTCAGTACGATCTGCTTGTAAATCGATTAAATTAATCCTGTCAGAGTCCCAGAGGAATGTGGCTAACATTTTACCCACTCAGGATTTTTCTGTTACAACGCTGGCACGAAATGCTCACCTTTAATCGTAACGAACAAGCAACTCCGTACATCTCTGTTCCTTAAGACTTCGGGTGACACGTAACACAAATATTCGAATATTCCAACTGTTCATGCTGCCGACAGAGGCCTAGTTGTTAGGTTGTTATTCGCCAATCATCTCAAATAATGATGCAGGCAGTTTCGTCATTGCAATTGTGGCCGTCTGGAACGTGACAGCCTTTTGTCCACCATCTTTCATAAATATTTTTTAAACGCCTCTGAATGTGATATTATTTTTCACCGAAAGAAATATTCATTGCACTTTATTGAAAAATTAGGCACTCCATTCAGAAAGCCAACCTCACAGTTTTAAATGTGATAGTTCAAAGGCACTAATCATAAAATATCGCATTTTTTCCAAAGTAAATTGACCCTTTGGATTTACTGTCACATGGCGTGGTGTTGATTTTTAGCCAAAAAAACACAGCAGCTTTGTTACATTTTTGTGAGAAACTAAAATTTTGTTTTTAGCTTGTAGTGATGGTTTCCACCTCTTCAGGAAAACAAAAATTTAAGTTAAGTGCATTCAATTTGATTGGTTTGGCCATATTTTTATTAAAGTCGCTGTTTCAATAGAATAAACGTCACATGAAAATTTATAGAACACAGCTTCTATGAAAGTTGCGCCTATTTGCATAACTACTTGAATACATTAAACATTCTTACATTGCACTCAGCAAAATAACTGATTCTGAAATTTGAATTAAACCACAAGTTTTAAAGTTTAAACTTACTTAAAATAACAGGAGAATGAGTAGATACATTGATATAGACGATGTAAATAGCTTAAAGTTATTAACATAGCAAAATTCCACACCGGCGTGTTTGTGCGTCTTCCTTTTTCCCTATCAGAGCGGCTCTGCATATCTTTAACGGTTTGTCCTTTATTTTGCGGAGTTATATACTTTTACTATATTTAATTTTTGATGCAATTTTGCTGGAATTACAGAAATCGTTAAGTGCGCTAATACCAGTTAACTTAAACCTAACCTAAGGATTACATTTTAAGGTGCAATGCCGTGTAACAGGATGTATCAACATTATGCTTCCCTTCATAAATATAACAACATTTGACTATAGCTTTGTTCATTTAGTGTATTTTTTGCTGTTGGTACAATCGTAACATTTTATCTTGCTTGGAACGATTTCAGCTATAATTTCCATAAAATTTATTAAAAAATAAAGATAGCCTATTGTGTACCTTAAGAGCAAAGGTCTCCTAAAAAGTAGGGAAAGCTCGCTTTTTCCTAACGTGGTGAGCTATTCCACGCTAGTTGTTCGTATGCTGTTTAAGACACTAACTGATTTGTTCTTTGGTTACTCCATTTCTCACTGCACTAG